>JAHHUM010001481.1:0-351253 GCA_036173005.1 Crenichthys baileyi
GAGTCGGACCACCTAAACTTGTTTTTGTGCCCGTCCAGATAACTCCGGAATTGACCCGCTTACCCAGTTCCTGGTTCTCGTTCATCCTAGCTTCAACAGTGTGAAAATTGTTTTCAAAACTTTCTCTTTGCCTCTCGTGGTTGTGTGTATCAGAGTCTGAACCAGCATTATGACGATAACATGATCTAAATACTTTAATTTTAAGCAGACAATAATTATTTTACTGCTGCTAACATAATATGTTGATTAAAGATATAATACCTGTAACGTTATATTAATTTAAATAAGATAAACAGACTATTGCAGGTAGTTTTAGCTTCTAGTTACACAAAGTATTATGCCCATTTGTTGTTCTGCTCTTTATAAAGTAGCGCAAGTATAACAAACTGATATTAGATATTAGGTTGGTTAATGGTGGTCAGCCTATCTGCTTGGTTAGTTTTCATGCCGTCAGTTGCTTAACAGACATTCTGCTCATAGCTGGCCAGCTGTAGTTTCAAAACAACATTTACTTAATAGGACTAATGGTTGGCACTCCTTTAGTTTCTATTTGAGCATGAAAATGCTTCAAAATTTGTAGAATTTTGACAAGGTTTAACAAGTGTTTTTATTAAATGTAAGCTTCTGAATTTAAGTAATTTTAGCTAATTATCCATCCATTTTCTATACCAGCTTCTTCTATAATGGGTTGCATATATACTGTAATATTCTGCTTTCACCCAGTCAGTTTAATGTGCTTTTGGGTGATTATTTCTTAATATTTGTTTTACCTTATGACCTTGTCACAGTTACCCTTGTCATCTTTGGGTTAAAAATATGTCCTATGTTAGAGCTAAATTTCAACAGGACTTTCTGCAATTTCTGACATGTACATATATTTCATAGTGTTTGGTAACAATGCTTTTAAAACTGTATGACTTATGTCAAACATTCTGGTTATACTTCAACAAGGTTTTCACCATATTTTGCTGGAATTTTGCCCAATTCCTCCTGACAGAACTAGTGTAACTGAGTAAATCTTTCTAGGACACTTTGCTGGAACACAACTCCTAAACTCTACCCAACAAATTTTCTATGGGTTTTTGACTAGGGCTTTATGACGGCCACTCCACAACGCTGATTTTGTTGTCCTTAAACAACTGCTTTTGTAGAGCTGTTTTTCCTCATCTATTGCAATTTGGAGCAGACTTGCAGCACAGACGCCTTGTTGGTAGCAGTAACGCATAAAGAAAACTATTATAGTATACAGCAGTCTTGGTCTTGTCTCAGAATCGAATGCATTTTTACTTGGCCTTGACTTGGCTGCTGACCTGAAGGAATCGGGATTATGTCTCAAAACCAGTCAAGACCACAGCTGCAGAAACATTCTTATTTGTTACTGCAAATGAGTGTTTTAATACAAGGAACCCTGGTTGTATTAAAATGTAGTAAGATAATTTTTTTGTCCCATTGCAAAATATGGATGTTTCTGTCTCTACAATACAAAGAAAGAAATAACACTACATAAGTTAAGTCAGTTAACTTCTAGCTGGATCTACGCTTTAGAATTGTTTAGTTTGTCTGCGTAACTTTTAGTCAGCTTTTTAGATTTATCGGACTAGTGGCATTTAGTCAACAGTCTGCTAACACTGTGATGAGTATTTGTATTGAGCTAAGACAAGGCGCATTCCTGAACAGAGAGCTGGAGGATGACCTGCCTAATGCACCCTTTGAAATAATGGGCCAACCACGCCTAACAAGTGCAATGACGGCCTTGCTGGGTGATAAATAATAAACACCCACACCTCCCTCTACACCTTCAAAAAAAGAGCCTTGAATGGGCTCTGATTTTCAAAAATATTTCAAAGCTCATTAAAATAGTCTACAGGATTGTTTTTGCTTGTAAAACTCAACTGTTTCAATGCTGGATACAATGTGTGTTCATATTACTAACTCATCAACTCTTAACATGTTTGCTCATTTAATAAGTAAAGTAGTAAAACATATTTTAAGCTGCTGGTAAAAAAAGCTAAAAACTACTTTCAGGGTCCATCATGAGCAAAGCCTTGAAGACAGAAAAAAGTCAGCTATATTTGTCTGTTTATTGAGCAGCAGACGCGGGAATCTTTGCAGAAATAAAAGTTGTTACATTGTTTTAAGTTTTGGTTATTTTTTAAGTTGAACTTCACTGTGTAGGCAATGTTACTGACAAGAAAAGCATCTGTCCAACACATGCGTGTTCTGAATATAAAACTGAATGTAATTAAAATCATAAAGAATAAACACCTTTTGTACTGTAACTTCAGTATCTAATGATCTAATGATACTTTTTGGATATTTTCAACACATTTAAAGAAAAGATGAATTTGCATACAAAAAGCGATAGAAGCACTTATAATGTTCACATACTTATACCCAGCATAATAAGGATGTTAAGGGTTACATTCCTTGCTCAAGGAGCAAATAGACATGTGGTGAGTGTGGTGGTGGATGGAATCAAACCCAAAACCTTTACACTTGCAGGACTTAAATATTCTTCTCACTGAGCCACAGCCACCACCAGTTGGTATGAGTTTTAGATATCTGTGCAGTAAGGTGACCTTAATGTCAGTAAAATATTGTGATTGTTAAAACACTGAAAAAGAGTGTTAAAATTCACCTTCTCTGACCCACGTTATGAACTTCAAAAATTACATTACATGTCTAATTATTTCATTATTTTGGTGTTATGACATTTCTAACAGAATACTTTAACACCCCACTGTGTAGAAGTATCAATAGGACTTAACCATTTTTACATTAGGCACATTACAAACATAAACTTTATTGTATATAATTTGGCTTTTTTAGCTAGATCAACACCAAGTAGTGCATAGTTAAGCAGTGGTAGAAAATGACCTATGCCTTAAAAAATCTGAAAAGTTTTGTTTGTCTTTGTAATTAATATATTTACTCTTTTACTCCCAAATAAAATCTAGTTTAACCCCTTGCCTTCAGAAGTGACCTACTTAGTCAATAGTTACTACCTATGTTTGACATCATTTCAGTATAAATACAGCTGTCTTCCAAAGTCCTAAGAAGTTTGTCAGGGAACATTAGTAAATAGGCTGTATAATGAAGAACATGGAACACAGAAGACATGTACGTTTTGGAAAAGTTTAAAGCACGGATAGGTTACAAACAATATCCCAAGATTTAAATGTTTCATGGAGCACTGTTCAATCCCTCAGCTGAAAAGAAATAGACTTTGGCAAAACTGCAGACCTACTAAGACATGGCCATACACCTGAACTAAAAGACCGGGAGAGTTTTAATTACAGCAACAGCTATGGTAACCCTGGATGAGCTGCTTTGATCCACAGGTGGGAGAATCTGATGGCAGGGCAACTATTAGTTTTGCACTCAAAAACAACAAAGGGGTCTTCATGGAAGAGTGGCAAGAAAATAGACATAAGAAGTCCCACTGGCAATTTAGGGGATACAGCAAATATGTGGAAAACGGTACTCTGGTCAGATTAAAACTGAACTTTTTGGCCTACACATGAATAGCAGAAGCCTAACAACCTGAGCACTCCATTCAAATGGGGCCATATTAGTGTGGCAGCATCATGTTCAGCAGGACAGAAAAGCTGGTCAAAGTTGGGATGATGGAAGAAGCTAAACAAAGGGCATCCATGAAGAAAATATCTCTGCAAAAATCTTGGGACAGTGGACTTTCATCTTCCAACAGCATAATAACCCTAAACATACAGCCAGGGCTATAGTGTTTAAATCAAAGCATATTTGTGTTTTGCAATGGCCTAGATCCAAATCTATATGGTGCCAACATTGTGATCTTAAATTATTTAGATCATAGATGATTGGATTGGATGATCTCCATCCAATCTGATTGAGCGTTAGCAACTTTACAAAGAGGAATGGGTAGAAAATCTTTGGAATGGGTAACAAAAACCAAAAATGTGCAAAGCTGGTCATATGCTGAAAAACTTTCAACTGTAAATGCAGAGAAAATTGGTTCAACAAAGTATTCAATCAGGGTATTTGAACAAATACATGTTTTTTAAAATTATAACATTTTGATTTTCATTTGTGCAAAAAAATATGTATTTTCCTTCTACATTCAATCGACCCATATGTGAAGCTGTCCTGGGTTTGTGGAGACTTATGCGCCATATCTTCCCAGTCTCTCCACTCCATTTCCTGTCTGCTTACTTTGAAAAAATAACAAAAAAAATAAAAAAAACAACCCAAAAATTCAATTTCTATTAATGAACATATACTTAAGTTCAAATATTTAATAATATATTCTGCTGGAACCTCTGTGATGTACATCTTTACAGCCACATTTGTTTTTTTAGTAAAACCAGTTAAAGTAGAGAATTCACTGTTTACACAAAAACTATACATTTTGTCTTCAATGTCTTGTCAACCACATGAAACTGAGACAAAAAATGAGAAAGACAACAAACATTTAACCCAGCTCACAGCAGGGAGTATGCCTCAAGGTTTGCAGCACTTGTTTGCACCGTGACAGAAAACTGTGTCGATAGATGCTGAATTGTTTTCCTCATTTCTTTATGCAGGCAATCAGAACACCCCACACAGCTCGACTTTCATCTCCTTTGTGTTCACCCCATTTTTACTTGACTATTACCTTTGTTTTTGTTTTTTGTTTTTTCCTTGGCACATGTGAGACTGACGAAGTCGGTGGAGCTGACGGGGGAAATAAAGAAATTTCATAAAATGAAATGCTCAGGTCTAGACATTGGTACATATATTCATATGGTACATAGACAACAGCCAAAAGATGGTAACCGAACTCAGAGTTTCTGATACAGCTGTCACATATTTCCTGATATTTAAAATAAAGAAAATTTTAATGTAATCTGCACAAGCCTCTAGAGAACGAGTGCTGCGAAACTAGATGAATTGGAATCCTCCTGTGCGTACATTGCCTTTCTTTGCTGTTGCTATGTATTTGACCTACTTAACAAATGTGATTAACAACCATGTCACATGACCGCTGTTGTCATCACAAAGCCTCTAGTGAAGAATCTGCCTCAGCAGGAGAGCAACAGTGATGTATGGAGCTGTACATCTCATACATGAGTGTTGTGTATCTGTCATGAAACCACACTGAAGTGATCTAGCCCACTTGCTGTGTATACCTTGAATGTCTCGTCTTTTCATTATTATTTTACTGACCCAACAACAAAGTTACAGAAAAACTGGAGCTGCAGATAGACGAGAAATAACTGTATGGTTTCTATTGTACTATCTCTTACCAGAGCTTTGCCTAAAAAAGAAACATCCCTAAAAATGACCCACATACAATGCTATTCAGATGCTTACATACACTTACTATCTGCATAGATGTAATATTACTTTGGGGGTTTCATTGATGCACATGAATTATTACCTTTTGTACACACTGATGTGGTGCGCAGTTTTAAATGTATTGTGGATTTTCTCTAATCCAGACAGGTTCAAAAACATACATGCAGACTCAAATACATATATCACCACTAGTATTTGGTTAATCCCTAGCAAGCTGCAGTAATTCAGGCTGGATATTTGACATCTTTACTTTATAGAGTATGGTAGAGCTCATCTAAACAGGTTGGGTTTGAAGCTTTTCAAAAAGCTTAACGGTGGCCTGCTATATCCATTAGAAAACCAGTTTTTAAGTGTTTGGGATAATTTTGCAGTTGGAACATCCAGGGCACCCAAGAGACAGTTTTCTGACCCAAACTATAACCTCAGAAGAAGGAAATGTTGTCAGAAGTGAGTGTAACGTTGTGAATTTAGGGGTTTTTCACCACAAAACAAGTTCTTGCTCCAAAATTGATGCTTTTGAGCACAACTCAAATTTGCAGCTGCATACTTGGACAAGCCATATGCCTTCTGACGAAATGTTTTATGGTATGACAAGATATTGATTTAGCTATTTGGCCACATTAACACAAATATGTTTGGAGAAATCAAGGCGGCACGCTCAAACCTAGAAAAAACTTTCCAAACATAGTAGCTGAAGCATTGTGAGATGGGTCAGCTTGCCGCCATTAGTATGGCTGTTTTGCACTAAGTGTGTGAGAACAAAAATGAGGAACCACAGTCTCCAATTCCCCTGTTGTTTCAACAGAACAATAATCTCAAGCACATCACAACTGTTTTACAATAGATAAAGCAGGGAAACGTTAGGCTTCTGGAATGGCCTTGACCTCAAACCAAATAAATGTTTATGGATCTTGATTAAAAGCCAGGTCTGTGACAGGAAGTCAAAACATTAAACAACAGTAAACATCAAAACCACCTCAACCCTTGGTGAAAAGAAGAATGTTCAGATATTCAGCCAGAAAGATGCCACAAACTTGTTGACAGTTTTAAAAAGCATTTTAGCTTCTCTACAACCTTCTAAGAGAGAACTATCCAACGATCCAAATAAGTACAGAATATACACATACACGTGTATGTGTATGTTCTAGAAAATCAACAGTGCATTCAAAGTTCTGTAGCTACCCAATTCTTGTTTTTTTGTAAAGTTATTAAGATGTTGTGTTGTATAATTAAACCACCCCAAAAACAAGAGTTCAAAAGCATCATTAAAAGTCCAAAATAACATGACATTCATGGTCATGATCTGTGTCCGTATACATTTGATCACCGCTATATGGTTAAACTGATGTCCAGGCTTTTAGACTTAAGGTCTACCTACTTATATTCCCCTATCCCAAACAATAAAACATTAACAATAAAACTTGTTCAATGGTCAATGAAAAATAGGTGAATGGAAGCAAAGGAGACTAAATTGCATCAGGTCAAGATTATTTGTGAGACTGTGAACAATAAATAGTCCTCAAAAGCATAATATAACTTGTGAATTCAGTGTTATTCAGAACAATCTTAATCTTGCTTAAAATACTGATAACAAATTGCGTATCTTTTTTGGATTTAGCTATCCATTCATCTCATGATTATTTACAATAACGGATATTGTGCCTAGAGGTGGAAAAACAAAATAAGATGAGTCTCTGGAGCACAGAAGTGAGCACAAGCAGACAAATATTATTTTTGTTGATGGTCTGTTATAAACAAATTGCATGGTCTGAACCATTTTGCGACAACCTTTTCTTAAATGATTAAACCTCTGAGCAACAACATATCTAACTAGTTTTATCAGTATAAAATCTATACAGAGCAACACATTTTCTGGAAAAGAGTTGGAACCCATTTCCTGTTTATTCATGCAGAAAGAAGACTCAGGGACTAAAGTCTCCAGTGTCTTGTGCTGGCCTAGATAGGCTTACAATCAAAGGGAGGCAGAGCAAGGAGCCCATCCCCTTTGCTGCAAACGGAATGAGTAAATGTCTCTCCTTTACTCTCCCATCTAAGTCAAGATAGTAGATCTCAAACCCGGCTTACACCTCATAGAAGACATGTTTAATGAATAGAGAATGACAAAAACATGTACAAGAAGAAGAAAATGCAGGAAATGAAGCTAGGAGAGGAATTGTGTGTAAAGCACCTCGGGTTATTTAACTAAAACAAAGGATTCTCCACCACCGGATGCTGTATTGGTTGTTTAAATTGTGGTTTAAAAATAATTTGTCTCAAGAAGAAGCAACACATGGCCTGCAAAGGCATAGTCATCTGTATCTGTCAACTTCAAAACAGCCACAAACATTTGAGCACAGATGCGACCAGCAGAAACAGGTGCTTGATCTATTGCCACATATGTTGATCACAGAGGGGTCTTTGAAGCAGAAGATTTCACAGAGGACAAACAGTTTCTATATCTGCAGAAAGTGTCTGCAGTCGACGCAATAAAAAAATATATTGAAAAAGGGTAATTTAGAATTTATGGAATGTTTTGAATTGCATTGTAACACTGAAATACATTTTGTATTGGAATTATGGAAATTAACTGTTTTAACAGCAAGGAGTCTGATTTGAGTTGGAGCCGTTTGTTGCAACTTGAACTGTGACAAACAAGGCTGGATGTGGATCCAAGCTTTATTTTGCCACCATACAGTGAGGAAGACACTTACTATTAGAGATCAGCTCTAAGATTGTGCAAATTTATTTTAAGGCATTCAAATCTTTATTTTTAAAAGATGTGCCAAAAACATTTGAGGGCACTGTTTATGGTCTGTGGGTAAGTCCGTGTTTTAAACGGAAGTCACAGTGAAGGAGCAGATATGGATCTTTACCACTAGAACCACCAACCGTGCTACATCGCCTTGAACTGATAGAGGAGCCTTAAAAAATAAAACATTTAAAAATCTTCAATTTGTTCTTTTTTAAACACTTTTACACTCACCGGCCACTTTATTAGGTACACCTTTCCAACTGCTCGTTAACGCAAATTTCTAATCAGCCAATCACATGGCAGCAACTCAACGCATTTAGGCATGTAGACTTGGTCAAGACGATCTGCTGCAGTTCAAACCGAGCATCAGAATGGGGAAGAAAGGTGATTTAAGTGACTTTGAACGTGGCATGGTTGTTGGTGCAAGACAGGCTGGTCTGAGTACTTCAGAAATTGCTGATCTACTGGGATTTTCACGCACTACCATCTCTAGGGTTTACAGAGAATGGTCTGAAAAAGAGAAAATATCCAGTTCTGAGGGCGCAAATGCCTTGTTGATGCCAGAGGTCAGAGGAGAATGGCCAGACTGGTTTGAGCTGATAGAAAGGCTACAGTAACTCAAATAACGGTTGTAACCAAGGCATGCAGAAGAGCATCTCTGAACACGTAACACGTCGATCCTTGAGGCAGATGGGCTACAGCAGCAGAAGATCACACTGGGTGCCACTCCTGTCAGCTAAGAACAGGAAACTGAGGCTACAATTGGCACAGGCTCACCAAAATTTGACAATAGAAGATTGGAAAAACGTTGCCTGGTCTGATGAGTTTGGATTTCTGCTGCGACATTCAGATGGTTGGGTCAGAATTTGACGTCAACAACATGAAAGCATGGATCCATCCTGCCTTGTATCAATGGTTCAGGCTGGTGGTGGTGGTGTAATGCTGTGGGGGATACGCCACAGCCTACCTGAGTATTGTTGCTGACCATGGCCATCCCTTTATGACCACGGTGTACCCGAGCAGGATAATGCACCATTTCATAAAGCACCAATCATCTCGGACTGGTTTCTTGAACATGACAATGAGTTCACTGCACTCAAAAGGCCTCCACATTCACCAGATCTCAATCCAATTGAGCACCTTTGGGATGTGGTGGAACAGGAGATTCCCCTCATGGATGTGCAGCTGACAAATCTGCATCATCTGTGCATCTGATGCTATCATGTCAATATGGACCAATCTCTCTGAGGAATGTTTCCAGTACCTTGTTGAATCTATGCCACGGAGGATTAAGGCAGTTCTGAAGGCAAAAGGGGGTCCAACCTCGTACTAGCAAGGTGTACCTAATAAAGTGGCCGATGAGTGTATAAATGACAAGAATACAAAAAATTCAACCAATACAATTAGTATTTCATGCATATAATTGTATTTTATTTAAAGCACACCTGACAGTGGTCTTCCTCAATCCTCCTTTTTTGTTCACTCATCAAAGATTATTACTACCACAGATTATTACTACCATAGCCCAGTGAATACGATGTCACGAATTAAAGTGTTGTTTTTTTTATTAGTTAATATCTAAGTTAGTTTTTCGACTGTGGTTGTGAAACTAGTTGGGAGTTTTGAGAAAACTGTGACACACCACATAGCATTTTGAATCATTTGTATAAGTTAAAAAAATACCTACTTGGTCGATCTACATTTAGACACTTCAAAATAGCAACGTTTGGTTCATTGGAATATTTGGTTCAACTGGAATATTTGCCTTGTAGTTTGAATGGACATATAGGAACATACATTGCACTAATATTTGAAAATAACAATTTTATATTCAGTACAAAGTGACTGTATGTCTGCATTTGTTCTCAACAGGTGACAGAAGATCTACAGTTGATTCTATTGCAGCACCTGGTTCAAGTCAAAGGGTTTAGTTCTGTTTATTTTTTAATATATACATGCTTTAAACTAACATGATCTGTGTCCTAAATAGTGCAATTTCCTGAGGGAGTACATTTTTTTTTGTTGTGTTTTGTTTGCTTTTCATGTAATGCGGAGTGTCTTTCTAGCAAAGATCTCTCAGCAATTCCCCAGGCAACTTATCAGCAGATGCAAGACAGTGAATAATTAAAAAAAACCCACTGACAATACAGACTCAAACAAGTGGGAAACAAACCCTAAAATAATATTTGTAGCCTGTTGGTGAAATGGTGAACCTGCCAGATGTGTACTTCTAAAATTGAAAAAAAGAAGAAAAGCATTAAATGATTGCCTCCTCAGTGGTGAAGTAATTGTATTTTTACTCACCCGGAGGAAATAGGAGCAAAAATGAGTTCAGTCTAAACCAACAAAAATTGCTATTATCTATCACCATTTACACACAAGTCTGACACCAATAATTCGATTTTCTTTTTTACACACGTCTCCCTGAAGCTTTTTTTGTGAGAAATCTTTTCACTATGATGGCTCATTTTGCCATATCGAACCTGATCCCGCTAATGGAACATTGTTGGCAACTCTAGTTAACATCAAACATTTCTCGGTGAGAAGCGGAGCTGCTGCTGGCAGAAAGTGTAATGGATTGATTAGGCCCAACCTGTCTGAATTGCCTGAGGTAAGGATGCAGCAGGCATACAGACACTGTGTTATAATTGTGATGAAGCAGCTGTCCTTGGCAGAGCTGATTTAGATTACCTCTTGTCTTCGTTACCATGACAGCCTAAATGAAGAAGCATTCAACATCTATCCTCAAGTGGCACCTAAGTTGGGATTCAAAGTAGGTAAACATTTTTTAATTACACCAGAAATCATATATCTCCCCTACTTAACTGTTTATGAAAGAGAAAGAGTCTTATTTACTTCAGTATTAACAAATCCAGACAATTGTCCTTCTCTGCCATGTTGCCTAGCTCTCTGTCACACTGATCAACAATTTTTCATATAATCGAAGCATTCTTGTGTCTTGTCTCATCCATTTAGTTTCCTTCTTTTCTGAATCATGCATTAGTGACTCTTCCCTTCACCCTGTCTCATCTACGCCTCCTCAGAAGGCAGGGCACTATAAAGTGCAGCTGTGGATCAGGAATTAATGTATTTGCCTTCAGTGAAAGTTGTTGAAGAAAGAATGCTCATTAGGTCCTCGAAGTTGCCTTTGCAGAACCTTGGCGGGGTCATTATCTAGCCTGTTGCTGCACTCTGGACTTCAAAGTGTGCTTGCTGGAGCTGTCAACGCTGCTCTGTGCAGCTAGAACGGGGTCTTGACAGCAAAGGCAGACACTAATGCTGCTGCAGGGATAAGACTGTAGATGTTAGGATTTATTAAAAAAAGAGGTTTAAAGCGCTTTCCTTTGCCTGTTTTCCTTCCCTCACACCTGTGGCCTTTTATTGTCTGGCACAGTGCTTTTCCTGTTTTGTCTGGTCCATTGTGTTATTGCCTCTTACACAAGCTAATATCACATAATTCTGAGTTACAGGAACATCAAGGTGTTTAAACATATCCTCGAACATTGTGTTCTTCACTCATTCTCTGCACCTTTTCTATCTCTGCCCTGTCCACTGTGACTCTGTTCCACCACAGGTTCATTCACCTTCCTTTACCTCATTGAGTTTTCCCTTGCTCCCCAAGCAATATCACCATTTAGAGGATATTTCTTTGCCTCTCTGCTCTTTTGTCCTCCATTGCCCTACACACTGCCGTTCTTCTCAGTCTCATCCCTTTCATGACGATGAAACACAGTAAAGTGCAGGTCCCGACATTTTATGGAATGAAGATTAATCACAATAAATGATGGGCTGCTTTGTTAAATGCACGAGACAGCACAGAGATGCATGGCTGAGCATTTGTTTAGTAAAACTTTGTGTGTGTGTGTGTGCGTGTGTGTGTGTGTGTGTGTGTGTGGTTGTGTATACGTTGTTGGCTTTAAGGTTGTATCTACAGTGCAGGTAAATACACTGTATGCCAGAGCTTTCAACTTCTTGGGTAATTCATTAGGACATTTTTGTCTTACCTTACCCAGGAAGCTTTGCAGGATCATGAAAAAATATAATTTGCAGTTTACTTTTAAAACTGCAGTATCTATAGCCAAGGGTTTTTTCAAAGATGTACAGAACGGGGTTAGGCACATAGAAATCTAAAGAAATTAAGATTTTATCAAACATTGTTTTTTGATAAATATGAATAGCTAATACTAGTTATGTTGTTCACATTTTAGTGGATACAATTTTTCTTGTACATCATAAAATCAATAAGACGGATCAGCATTGTTTCTTTCTCTTTGTTTGTTTGAGGATAGCTGTGCTTCAGGTGTCTTTTTCATGTACTTGATTAGATATACCAAAAGATAGTATAAATCCACATATGGTATGTGTAGATATAGTTAATCTGTTTCTTAATAAATGCATCTTATCTACGTTTGTCTATGATTGGTCAAACATATGTCGGTTTTCGCTAATCTTAACCAAAACTATTTGATCCGTAATTGAAACCAAATTTTCCTTTTTTCTGGCTCAGTTAGAACTAACAAAATTTGCCAACTTCCAAAATATTTGATCTTTTCTTTAAATTTAGAAGTTAACCAACATTTCTTCACTAATTTGTAGAATTACCTTTTAAACTCTGTAACTTGGGCCAAATGTATTGGATATCCTTTTAGAAGCTCCTTACAACAGATACTGGACTTTTGGTCAATTCCTCTTGACAGAACTGGTTAACTGTTAGGTTGGAAGACTGACTAGGGCGGTATGTTTAGGGTCACTGTCCATTTCTGGTCAAGCTTTAACCTTCTGGCTGATGTCTTGAGATGCTGCTTGAGATGTTGACTATTTCCACATAATGTTATTTCTTCAGGATGACATCTATTTTGTGAAATACACGAGTCCCTTTTGCAGCTAATCGTTTCAAACGCTTCACTTCTAGCTCCAAAAGACATGTCTCCAAAATTAAGGTATTTGTCCTTGGGGTCATTTTCAAACTGTAATCTGGGTTTTTATGTTTATGATGTAATGTCTTTTTCATACCTTTTTCATAAAACAAGTGCTCTATCTACATGACCTGAAAGGTCATGTAGATAGAGCACTTGTTTTACTCTGGGTAATGATATGTGCTTGCTAGCTTTAGTCAGCAACTTTACAAGGTCTTTTGCTTTTTTTTCCCTGGTTAATTTGCATGTCACACCAAAACAATTTTATCTTTTGGACACAGAACCTTTCTCCTTCCTGAACAGTATGATGGACTGGGCTGGACATGAACTCAGCACTTTTAAGCTTCTGAAAATTGTACCCACAATTATTTCCTGAAAGATTGGCTGATTTCTTTCGATTTTTCCATGACATCACTCAGTGTTTGTGTTATGATTCTGGCCCGTCTGCCTGCTCTGCTCTCACTCATGCAATTAACTCATCTGCTTCACCTGTCTGCTGCTGCGCTGCTGCGCAATCACCGTCATGCCACACACCTGTGGAACTGCAGTTATATACAGCCCTCTGACAGGCAGACGGTGCCAGATTTTCGAAAACATTTGTGAGTAGTTATCCAGCGGTCCTTCCTGACTGATCTCGTTCCTTGACCTTGCCTTGCCTTACGGATTATTCCCTCTTGCTTGCTCCTTGTCTGACGGATTGGATTTTGGATTTCGACTCTGTTTTCTGCCTCTGGTTTATGTCTCTGCCTGCCCCTTGTCTGACGCCTCTAGCCCTGGAATTCGACCCTGTTTCTGTCCCTGGATTTACGTCTCAGCCTAGCCACTGGTTTATTCAGCCTGAGTTCGCCTGGCTCTCTAGTTTGCCTGGATTTATTGTCAAGAGGACAATCACAGCTCTCTGTGTTCCTGTCACAGCGTCAGCTGGTTCCCCGGAGGATTTGGATCAGTCGGCAATCCGACTTCAGTCTGTTGGACGCTTCCTCATTAACTGTCTGGATCTCTTCCTCCTCTGGATTCTGTGCCTCATCACCAGACTGAGAAGGTTAGTGGCTTTATCTAACTCCTTGCAGATCCTGAGTTTTATTCAGCCACTAACTAGTCTCTCTGTTCTCAGTGGTTCCTGGAAGCTGACTGCTGTTCTTCTGCTCTCTGATCCTGAGTTTCTGAATAAACCTTTTTACTTATCACTTTGTGTTTGGCTGAATTTGGGTTCTCTGTCTCTGGTCGTGATAGTTTGAGATGTGCTCAAACACACTGCAAATATTCACTGGTGTGCCTCCAGATGACTAAAATGTAAATTAACCTGTTATATCCGCAAAAGGTGGAAGTTTTTTTTTGTTTTTGTAAGAGAAGTAATGCTTTGTTATGTTCTAGCCTCCGCATCTTCCAAGGAGGAAGAAATACTCTGAGGTAAAATCCTGAGAAATACTGGGGGTCTAGATCTGTGATCTTATCTGCTGTATTACCATTAGGTGACCATTACTCCTGTCATGGTATTTTGATCTAAGGAGTTAAATGGGTTATGCTGAAGTATTATGTACGCATTAAGTCAGAGTTGGTTAGTGGCATTTTTTGCTATGGCAGTACACCCTTCACTCCCAATAAAAGGGGTGCAATTTATTGGGAAAAGATCTTGCTGGTGGAAAGGTGCAACCCATTCCTGAAGTAATGAGTAATCCAAATTCAAACTTGAGAAATGATCTAGTAACATGTTTGCCATCTGTTTTTCCCACGTGTGTTCTCAACTGGGGCTCGAAAAAATGGCACAGAGTTACAGAGACTGATTTAGCTAATTCTTGGTTGGCTCAGACCTTAACTGAGGATGACTTACAAACCTTGAAGGAAGATAAAGGCAAATCAAGGTGTACGGTTGAGAGCAAGTCCATCGGTTGGACTTGCTAGTTACCCATTACAGCCTTATTGCTGCTCAGAAATCTGATTCTTAATTTCACAAATGCTTTTCTTTCCTGTCCAAAACAGGAGAGAATGCTTTCTTTGTTCTTGAGGATGATGTTTTGATGCGCAAGTGGACTGCACACCCAGGACCACAACCAGAGGCAGGGAAAATGTTCTGATGACGTTGACTGGAGCACTATTTACCAGATTGCTGTGACTTTTGGGTTTGTCATTATGTAATATCCCTTGCACATGAGCACCTGTTGGCAGGTCATGCTGGAGTCACAAAAACATACAATAAAATACTCAATCATTTCTTTTGGCCAGGGTTGAAGGCTGATGTGGTGGAGTTTTGCAGTACCTGTAAAACATGTCAGATTGCGGGAAAGCCAAATCAGATTTTCCTGTCGCCCTTCATCCTATACCAGTACTTGGTGAGCCTTTTCAGCATGTCATTGTGGACTGCGTTGGTCCATTGCCCAAGACAAAGAATAGTAATCAGTTTTTGTTGACGGCAATGTGCACTTCAACATGTTTTCCAGAAGCAGTACCTCTTAGAAGAATAACTGCACCTCTGGTGATCAAAGCACTGACAAAGTTTTTCACTACCTTTGGTTTACCCAAGTTAGATCAGACAGACTAAGGAGCTAATTTTCTGTAAAGTTTTTAAGCCGGTCATGCAGACTCTTGGAATTAAACAGGTTGTGTCAAGTGCTTACATCCTGAATCTCAGGGAGCATTCAAGCGCTGGCACCAAACATTTAAAGCAATGTTGCAGAAATACTGCTTGGATACTGGAAAGGATTGGGCTGAGGGAGTACCACTGATGTGTGCTAAATGTGAAGCTAAGCAAAAATCACTTTGGTTTAGTCCACCTGAACTGCTGTTTGGTCATTCCATTCGGGGACCAGTGAAGTTGCTTAAAGAACATATATTGTCGACAGACCATTCTGGATTATGTTTCACAGTTCTAAGAGCGCCTTCATAAGATTTGGTTTATGGGGGCAGAAGCCCTCTCCTCTGCTCGGGAGAAAATGAAGGGTTGGTATGATAAGAAAGCTGTTCCTCGATCTTTCAATCTAGGTGATCAGGTTTTGTTTTTTTCAACCAACTTCTAGCTTTGAATTATCTGCCCATTTCTGTGGACATTACCTAGTGGATAAGAGGGTAAATGACACTGACGATGCGGTTAAAACACCAGACGGAAAATGTAAAACACGTTTGTGTCATCTCAGTATGCTCAAATCTTTTCATCCTTGAACTGGTTTTCTTTGTGGCTCTGTAGATAAACCTGTTGCATCTTCGGAACCAA
Source organism: Crenichthys baileyi (assembly GCA_036173005.1). Classification (NCBI taxonomy): domain Eukaryota; kingdom Metazoa; phylum Chordata; class Actinopteri; order Cyprinodontiformes; family Goodeidae; genus Crenichthys; species Crenichthys baileyi. The sequence continues at coordinate 16,193 of JAHHUM010001481.1, forward strand.
TTGTATCTGAAGGATCTCTATTATTAGGTTCTCCTTCAGGACTGAAGGTGGGTTTAGATGAAGATGGGCTAAAACTCTGTGATGCCAGCTATCAGTGCCAAAATTCACGATTCCAATGTATTAAAGTTGACTACATATCTCTCACAGGTCATGTGAACAGAGATTGGACATTGAAATGCCTATTGACACATCCAACACTTTTTGGAGACATACTTTCACGTACAGTACTAGAGCATGATATCAATATTGGGAATGCAGTACCTACTAAGCAACATGCTTATCAAGTAAATATGACAAAAGGAGAAATGATGAAACAGGAAGTGAACTATCTTCAGGAGCATGGGTTGGCCATACCAAGTTACATGGAGTTCTCCATGTCTGGTTATACCAAAATCAGATGGCTGATGGTGAGGGTGAAAGGGCAGAGGGTGAAAACAAAACATGACTGGAACTAAACAGAAATCCAAGGACACAATCTAACCAAAGGAAAAACTTAAAAAAAGTAGCAGAAAATAAAATGCAACATAAACAGAATGAAATAAAGCACCGCCTAGAAAACATAAACAATCGTGATTATAGCCAAGACCTAAAACAAAACCCAAAAACCATCAAATCATGACATGGCTTCCTTCTGCAAAAGAGGTTAGGGTAATAAGTTGGAGAACATTCACCTCTAAAAGCTGGCTTGTATCACAATGGTGTGTGGAGGACCCAAATGGAAACAAGACGGAGGTAGAGGTGCATGCAAAAATAAAGATGTTTAATTATACACAAATAATTACACAAAAAATTACAGGGTCCAAAAACATGGAGAGCAGGGCAGAACTTAGCATAGTTGAATTGAACAGATGAACCAGCAGGGATTTGGGAACCAGATGATAATATTTATAGGAAGAATTGATCAGTGGAACAAGAAACAGATAAGAGTAATTAGCAGAATTGAAGCGGCTGAGTGAGAAACAGGAGAACAGAGTCAAATGGTATCAAATAGAATGAGTGACAGAACTTTAAACACATAAACTAATAAACAGTCAACTAAAAAGAACAAAACTGGATAGGAGAAAGACTCAAAAAAGTAAAAAAAAAAAAGTCAGGGCAGAAAAGGCCAGACTGAATGAAATAAAACCACCAGGAAGTAGTTCTCAGAAACTAAAGACAGCTCTAAATGCAACACAATCACACACAACAGAATAAATAAATACCAACACAGGACATTGTGAAAGAGAGGGTAAAAGCTAAATCACACGAGGCAGTAGGAATGTACCTATATTGCACCAAATGCCTTATAGTTTTGTTTTTGGTCAATTCACTTAATGCCTTTTCATTAGGTCTGTACTACAAACAACAGCATACCCAGCGTTTCTTTAGAAAATCCGTCCTAATGCTGAAGATGATTAAAGGTACAATAAAACTGGTAATCAGTTTGGTGTATTAACCTACTCTCACAGAATGAATAGCACACCCGTCTTAAATGAAAAGCAATTGACCCTCACTTTCTGTGTTTATATTAAACAGGTGAAGTTAGAGTTAATACACCAATAAGAAGAATCAAGGAGGAAAGCAGACTTGGAACGCATTTGACTAAACCTATATCCCGGCCAGATCATTTAAGTACAAGTGTAACTACAGCTTCAATTTTAAACTAAACTTGAAGTTGTCCTGATTAGCCCCTAATAGTGGGACCAACCTAGAAGAGGTAATGCCAAGTTGAAGCTGATGGAGAACAGTCAGAGGCTTCTGTGGTATGACAGTCTGATGAAGAAGATGCTCAGTGTTGTTAGTAATGTTCTTCTTTGCCCAATCATCTCCAGAGGTTCTAGATGAGTCCTTAGAACAGAGCCAGCCTTCGTTATTAGCTTGTTGGGTTTTTTCACTGGCACTTCTACACCCTCAGAAGATGGCAGAAGAGAGCGCACTCTCCGTAACAGACCTATAAAAGATCTGCAGCATCGTGCTGCAAACACTGAAGGACCTAAGCTTCCACAAGAACTACAGTCTGCTCTGTTCCTTAATTTAATGTGTTTCAATGTTATTTTTTAAATTTGTTTTTATTTTTGTGACATCCCACAGCCAACTGGAAAAGAGATTAAAATGACCAACCTAGGATTGATCTCACATATTGGTCTATCATTGGTCTATGCCACACTAATTTTCCTCCCACATTATGTATGCTTACAGGCTTTCTAGTCACGATGATCATGTGCAGGATTATGGATGAATGGATGGAATTAATTACAATGTGATTTACATCTATGTCCTGGTTTGCTGCAGTTACCTTAACCACAACAAGCAGTGTTCTGTGTATACTGGGCAGGGATAGCCATCATCTTAATACAACACAAGGACACAGGAGGCAAGCATGGTCTTATACATATACATCTCTGCAATACCAATCCAATATTAATGGAGCTGGCCTCCACATGAGAGAATAGGAAATAATGAATTTTTATGTGACTCAGATTATATAAATGACTGGCACCGTAAATAGCTCAGAAACAATGCAAAATGTAACATAAAAAGACAAGTGTCTCTTGTCATGTGGTAAGTATAACATCATGTGACATTCACCTTCGGATTACACAAAGCTCAAATAAATAAACATGATAAGTAATTAATCTGTGATGCTGTAACAACTTTGTCTCACTAGCAGGATGGCTTGTGCCATCTTGAATCTTGGTATGGACCCAAAATCAGTTAATTCAGAATTAATATCTGCAAAGTCACTTATACTAGCACTTCCTAATTTTTAACAAAGAAACCCCCTATTCTATCCCAGTTTACTGTTGATTCATTGGTAGTATATGCACAGCTTCTTGATTAATTATTCATATTCCATGAATTATTTTTATATTTTGTCCCATTAAAACCACAAACTCTATTCTATTTCTGTGGGATCTACACAAGGTTGTGGGGAGTAGAAGGAAGATGATAATGGCTCACATAATTTACAAACAAAAATTTGAAGGATATCCCCCCCCCTCAATTAAACACTGTGTAGAGCCATATTTCGCTGCAATTAAATGAACCCTTCCAGCTTTGCACTTCAGCTGTTCCTGTTCTACTTTGCAAATAGTTCAAACTCAGTCAAATAGCTGTACTGCATCAACGATTTTTCACTCTTGCTATGGATTCTAAATGGGATTTAGAAGCAAGCAGGATGTTATCTTGTAACCTCATCATCCTTCTTTCTCTCCTCCATTCTTTTTTTTTACTTCTCTCCTTTTTTCCTTTTTGCCCCACCTCGCTCTCTTTCATGCTTCTTTTTTTTTCCTTTTCGTTTCTGTCTCTGTGTCCGTAACAATTGAAATAATCCCAAAGCAGTTTCTAATAAAGTTTATTTTATAAATATCAAGCAGAGCTTTAAAGCGTGAAAGTAAATCTGTTCTTGGCACTCAGACAACAATTCTGAGCGCTACTCTGCCAGGACACGGAGAAAAATAAAATAAAAAATAAATAAACAAATAAATGGGATTTAGGTCTGAGCCATTTCATAGCATACACATGTTTTGTTCTGAGCCATCCCATTGTAGCTCAAGGTGTATGTTAGCTTCATTGTCCTGGTTGATGGTAAGAGGTCTAAGGTTTTTTGCAGCCTCTATCATGTTTTCCTTAAGAATAGTTCTGTATTTAACTCTGTCCATCTTCCCTCTAATTCTGGCTATGTACCCTGTCCCTGATGAGGATAGGCATCCCTGCTGCCACCACTGTGGTCAGCGGGGCCTTTGGCGGGTTTAGCATGCCGAGCTATTTTTTTTTTCCTTTATAGATAACATTTTCCATGTAAGCCAGAAACTTCACTTTTAATTGCATCTGACCATAGCACCTTCTTTCACACGCTTGCTGTGTTTCCTCTGGGACTTCCTATGTGACTAAAGCATTTTCTTTCAAAAATAGCTTTCTTTGTGTGACTTCTCCATAAAAGCCAGAATTGTAGACTCCATGACTAATTGCTCCCCCACCTTAGCTGTGGATTTTCACAGCTTATCCAGAGTCACATTTGGTCTTTATATGTAGTTATTTAATGGCCTATCAGTTAAGTATTCTATTCAACAGATTCTTCTGTCATTTTAGTAGACGACCAAGTCTTTGTAGGTCTGCAGTTGTGCTACACTGTTTTCATTTTAGGACAGTGGACCTAATAATGCTCTGTGAGACCTATAAAGTTTGAAATATTGTTTCATAAACCTAAACCAAATTTTAACTTTTCCACAGCTTTATTCCTTGCCTATATGTAGTGTTCTACTTATTAATTAGGTTATTTCTGAAGGCAGTTAAGAGTAAAAGTGGGTGAATACAAATGCATGGCACACTTTTAATATTTTGTAAACCTTTTTTGAATCTATGTATCATTTTCGTTTCACATACCAACACCTTGTCCCTATCTTTCAGTTGAAAAACTGCCAAATACTGGGTCTACAAGATATAAATTTGGTAATCAATTACAGAATACAGACTTGCTTATTGGTAGGTGGTACCTTAATGTTATGCTGTTGCTGGAAGATGGGAGCTGTGATGAATTGTTATAAGTTAGCAGCTAAGTTAAATTTTCTGATTTTTAAGCTTAAAGTGCAAGGGATACTTATTCTTTAAATCTATTATTTCAAACTGCATGTTTCAGAAAACTGTTTCTTGAATAATTAAACACATCTTGTCAGCAGTCTGATATTGGATCAGAATGTGTGCATATATTATTGCTGAATGGACAACAGCAGACAAAAAATGAAAACTGGGACTTCCACTGCTTTGCTTTGACAAAACAGGCAAACAGCACTTCTAATCAGGATGCATTCTCCATTCAGCCTCTTGCAAAAAAGGTGATACTCAGCAACTAGTGAGGGGCTCATTACTTCAGCTTAAGTGTTTGTGGGATCAGGGCTGAATAATGAGGCTATTATGGAGATATCAGCCAAGAAAAGCTGGAGAGGTCTTCGCTCCTGCAGTTGAAGTAGCCTGCCAAGCCTATTTCTCCAGCAGTATAATAACCTATTAAATTTAAATATATACATTGCATTTGATATATTTTTTAAAGTAGAAGCTGCAAGAAATGTCAATCATTACTTTCTGAAGCATGTAATGAAAAATTGATGCTTTGTGGTTTGAGGGATTTTTGAAACAGTTTCCTTTTATTACAGGGTTAGATGGGCTCAGAGAACTTTAAAATTCTCACATAAACAAGTAACTGCAATATCAAGTTGTTTTCTTAAAGCATGTTCTTGCAGATGACATCAAAGGATTCAAATAGCAACTGAAGTCTTTGTTCGACGCTCATGTTGTGTGCACCCGTTTCCCAGCTCTCCAGCCTCATTGGGTTCATTTTCAAAATGAAGCAGTGCAATATTGCGGCTGTGGAACCAGCTTGACTCCACTGGGAGTTGTGCCTCATTATCTAAGAAGCTGCTTGCACTCCAATGCTTAGCTCATTACAGATGGTGAGGGAAAAACGAGCAACAATGGATTTCAAATTACAATTCGAGAGTTTACTTACAAAATGACAATTTTGACAAAGAATGATTCATCTTATGTGCACCTTAACAATGCCTTACATATAGTCATGGTGAAAGGAAATTACACCTTATTTCAGTGCTAGGGTTTTACATAAATTAAAGTAGATATAGTAAAATTATTTGGTCTTTATCTCCTTTTAAAATGATTTAAACATAATCTCTAGTCTAACAGATTCCATATCATCATGAAACCAAAATGATAAAGCTATGTGCAAAAAAACTTCAGAACATCTTTACAACTTCTAGAGGATTTTGGAGAGAAGGTAGCAGCCAGGTCTTCTAATCTAATTCACTTGATTAATTATTTGATTGCTCTAATAATAAATGAAAGCAAAAAGTTGAAAATATGGAAGCAAGTGTAAAAACCTCTATAAAAGCAGTTTACTGGTCTGAAGACAATGGGAGGATGTAAAGATAACAAGAATAAACTTGAGGAAGAAATTATTATTTGAGGAAGGTCCTTATGCCATTTACAAACAATTTGAAATCAATTATTCTACTATGAAAAAGATTTTTTACAAGTGGAAGACCTATAAGAGAGTACCTTGTCTTTCATGTATGGACGGGCCAGCAAATTCACCCCAATGTCAGATCATGCAATTCTCTGAGAAACAGCAAAAACCCACGCTCCGTTTCAGACTCTACAGGTCCCAGTTTGGCTGTTAAAGTCCATGACAGTACAATTAGAAAGTCTGCACAAGTTCTTAAATAATTGACAGGATAAGTACTGTACGTCTTTTCAGATGAGACCATAGAATAGATGTTTAACCACAATTCATAGTATATATATTTTTAAAACCATATGTAACATATCAGCATAAATACATCATACCAGCTATGAAGAAGGAAGGTGGAGGGGTGATAATTTGGGCATGTTTTGCAGCCACGGGATTTGACCACCCTGCAGTCATCAAGTCAACCCTAAACTTCAAAGCAATCTAGCCAAATCTGAGCCCATCTGTCTGAAAGCTAAAGTTTGGCTCAAATTGTCTCAAGCAAGCAGTAATCCAGTAAGGTGCAAGGAAGAGTGGCCCAAAATCCCTCCACAACAATTTAGGAGACTGTTGAATTCATACAAAAAAACGACTTTAGGTTATTTGGGACAAAGTTTGTTCTACAAGCTATTGAATTTTAGGGTGTAGTTATTTTTTACGCAGAACCTTTCCATGTTATCTTTCTATAAGACAAAAAATGTGGAAAATGTTTTTGTACATTTGATGTTACATTAAAAACCGATCATTTTTGTCATTCTCCTGTTATCTAAAATTGTAAAATCGTACAAGATTGTGTTTTCTTTTACCAGTCTGGCCTGATGCAGTCTGCCAGTCTCCACCCCGGAATGAAGGGAACCACCTCCTGGGTCTGGTGGCTGATTGCCCCTCTGGAGTATCGGCACTTGGACCTGGGAGTATAGAGTATGTATGGCGAGTGTGACGACGTCCATTGTTGTGTCTTTACGTTAGGTGTGTGGGTGTGAGTGTTTTTATGTGTACGCATGAGGGTGGGAATGTGTGATTGTGACTGTGTGGGCCTGTTTTTGTATCAGGTTGGATCATTTTCCTTTAGATAGACGTTCGGTGTTGAACGGGCTTTATAATTCCTCCAGTCTATTAGCTGCTTCCCTTAAGAGCTTTGAAACTCCATACAGTAAGCCAAGCACATAGCCCTGCTCATCCCGTCCCCCACCACACAACGTGCCACGACGGCAACGCAACATCCTCAGCTTCCCAGTGTCCGACCTCTTTAAATGCTATTTATTGAGCATTAATTTATTTCTGTATATATTTCATACCCCGATTTTGTATTCCCTTCACTGGCTGCCCATTTCTTTCAGAATTGATTTTAAGGTTTTGCTTTTACTTTTCGTATGTTTAAATGATCTGGCATTTCTTTACTTTAAAGAGCTTTTACATCCTCTTTTAGCTCCTCCTGATTGGGCTTGACGAGCTCCAGCTGTGAGGACACACCTCCTGGTCACATCCTGTAATCAGAGGAGGTAGACACACACACATGCACACACCACACATACACTACACATACATTAACCTGCACACAGCCCTGTGGATGTGACACCCCAACATAAGAGTAGGATGGTAACGAAGTACCAGTAACAGCTGGGTGGAGGCATTTTCAAAAAAGGTAACAAATGTAAGGTGGAGGATTGAAATTCAGCAATCATAACACTAATAATTTGATAAAACATAAAAAAGTTCAAAGAGCAACAGCTAACTCCCTAAAACTCTGGCATTCTGAGGTTAATATGTACATTTTACATAAAAACACATTGACCACTGGGACACAGAAACCATCTTCTTTCTGAACTGTATGTTGGCTTGACATTCCCAAGTTGTTTATACTTCCATATGTTTGTTTTAAGAGATGAACGTTGCTCTTCAGGCATGTGGAAATTGTACCCAAAAAAGACCTGACTTTTGGAGGGCCACGATTCTCTTGCTGATTGCTTGGCTGATGTCTTTTGGCTTTTCCATGATGTCAAACAAGGAAACAGAATGTTCGAGGTGTTTGTTTAGAAACATTTACAGGTTTGCCTTCATTTTACTCAAATGTTGTGAATTAATCTATTACTTTCAAAGCCATGATAGCTTCTTCTAGGCTTTCTCAAACAGTTTATAGGCATAACAATTTCAATATGTGTGAACCTCTGACTTTAAGAAAGTAATAATTAATTCTCTATTTGGCATTTACTAAGTAGCAGTTATTTAGGAAACCCTACCTGACCTAACACAGGAAATGTTTACGTAAACATCTGTTTTGAACTCTGTTGATTTTGTGTTTTAATTGAGCAGGCCACCTCATACACTATATTACTGTATAAATGTTGTTCTTTATTGCCCCTTTTTTAAAATTTTAAGTTTTGTTTCATTTTTAATTTTAGGTTTTGCATTATATTTGTAATTCTGAGTATTATCATAGTTTGCATTCAATCACTTTAGTGTTTATTTGTATAATACTGTTGTGCGCCATGTGTTTGGCTTTTTGTCTGCCTTGGTTCTCTAGTAATGCAAGTCTTTTTTTAGGTTCTGTACATTGATTAAAATACTCTTCACATAATTCTGCCAGCCTGCATTTTGGTCTTCCACCATCTTTGTTCTAAACAGAGGATGTTTCCTTAAACCTAACCCATCACTTTTTAAAGATGAAACTTACTCGGCTATGTTCAGTCTACGAACGCAACACATAACACTTCATGGTCAATTAAAATCAATAACCTCTTTTTTTCTGATGCTTTGATGATATGGCAGTATACTATATTTCTATTTTACTCATATTGTACATATCCAATGCACACAAAATTCTTCAAGGACATGAATCAATTTCCTAACATTTTCACAAAATTGAAGCAGTTCCACCAAGCATCAGCCTAGCACTCTGAACCATGAGATCAGATCCCCTTAAGAAAGCGTAATGTTATAGATAGCAGTTTTCTTGGCTTTGTACATGATATTTGGTGAGAAGCCCTGGGGTTGAAAGACTTTGTTGAAAAACAGGTATGGAGCTGTTAAAAATAACCTGTTCAAATGTGCACAAACATGACCTTTATGGATGTAGTATAGCATTTTTGCAACAGATATTGCTACTTGGCAAAACGACATCCAGTCACGCCTGATGCAGTCAGGATTGAAGCAGAACCCTAGGCAGCTTTCTGAGGTCTTGTTTTTGCAGTTATAGACAGAGATGAAGGTGGAAGACCTAAATGCAATTACAATAGGCAGAAATCAGCCCATCAGGAGCAAACATGAGCCTTAATGCAGTAGTGAAAGCAGAACACAAATGAGAGCTGCTGAATTGGGGGGACAAAAAAAAAAACCCATACTAGGGTTAGGCTGAGGAAAAGGAACAGGGAAAATACACAAATTTGGATCTTGCAAATAAAACTCATGAATATATTCTAATACTATCAATAAAAGAATGAAAAAGAAATAAACAGTAAGCAAAATAAAACAGCTTTTTGGTTTTATATATCTAAACTTTATCTTTTTTTGCTTCTTTGTCTATTTTATTTTATTGGTTTGCTTTTTCTTAAGACATGTGGTCCAAGTTTCCTAATTATCTTGCAAAGTGTTGGCCTATCTTCCCTCAGTGCTTTACTGTCTGCTTGCCAATTCGTTCGTCTTGTCATTGTTTTATTGTTTGATGATTGCCTCTTGTCACTTCCAGGCCACTGTTCAGTCTTCAGGATTTATATTTTCAATTTTTGTGTTTTTGCAGCTCCTTCAGTTAACATTGCCTCTTCTTGCCTGCCCTCTCAAACATGATCCTCTTTATTAAATAAATCGAATAAAACCAAGGTCATGCATACTAGGCGATTACCATAGAAGAGGATGCTGGTTCATGACATATGAGAACAAAATTTAAACACAAAAAGTAATACTTGTTTTTACAGTGAAGCTGCTGGTTTTTACTACAGTTGTGCCCTTTTTCCACGACCCAAATAAAATTTGGTGCTGTCAATGGTAGGGGATACTTTTATCTCATTTGTGGATGACAGCTACCTTTCTAGACAGATGTGGCTCACAAGTGAGTATGTTTATCCACACGTTTGGCCCTGGTGGTTGCAAATTTCCTCCAAGTGTCAGGAAGAATGCTCCAGGAAATTGTTGCTGCTTCTCAGATGTTTTCTTAAATTACTGACATCCTGTAATTAGAACATTATCTTGGAATCTTTTTCAGACTGCATAATTCAAATAATGTCCCCACTTCCCACCTAAATACCTAATAATGAATTAAAAATGTGTTTTTTAAAGATCAGATTAATGAAACAATGTATAACATTATGACCACCTGCCTCATAACAATGTGTTTGTCTCCCTTTTGCTGACAAAACAGTCCTGACCCTTCAATGTGTGGACTCCACTAGACTCCTGAAGGTGTTTTTGAAATCTGGCATCATGATTTTTGCAGTAGATCTTGAAAGTCCATAAAGTGGTAGGGCCTCCGTGGTTCAGACTTGTTTACCCAGCAGATCCCACGGATGCTTGATTAGCTTGACATTTGGAGAATTTGGAGGCTTTGTCCCTTTGTGTCAGGAAGGATTTTTCTGCTTAATGAGGCCAGAGTCAGATCTGTAACAATATTTATTTAGTTCATACACATGTAACATACACTTGAAAGGCAGAATATGACGTTTCTCAGCAGAACCATATAAAAGCAATACACTGCCTCCACTGGCTTGCTTTCTACCGTGGTGCCATGTTGTCCCCAGGTAAGTGGCATGCACACACACTTGCCCATCTGTATCAGAAAATGTGATTCATCAGACTAGGCCAGCCTCTTTCCATGGTCTAGTTATGAGACTCGCATGCCCATTGTTGGTGCCTTTGGTGATGAACAGGTTTTAACACATATACCTTGACTGATATGTTGCTATCCAGCACCATTTGTATCAAGCTGTGATGTACTGTGTATTTTCACACTAAATTCAATCAGGCACAACATTTACCTATTTAGCAATATCAGCTGCAGTAGCTCATCTACTGGATTGGATCACAGTCTTGCCCTCACTACTATGTACATTAGTAAGCCATGGCTGCCCGTAGCCCTTTTCCACATTCACCACTTTTCCTTCTTCTCAAGGCCTACAGATACTCTGCAAGAACAGATATATTTGTTCTCTCTCCTAGGGCTGCAAGAGCAAAATGACATAATTCTGTTCCTGCAGTCCTGGTTTGGGTTTTATTAAAACCTATTATTGACCACAAATTTTGAGCAGAACTTTTTCTTTCCTGGGAGTTCTGCACTTGGTTCTTGTTAAGTTTGAAATGTCCAGGTCATTAGGGACGTTGTGTTCTTGCCACTTTGAGTGAGTGTTTTTGTGGAGTATTTACAGACATAACTTTAAGAACTTTGCTGCCCATCATCTCTCTTCCACTAACAGGTGCAATGATGATGAGATTATTCATGTCATCCATTAGTGTTCATGATGTTATGCTTGACTGGTGTATGAAATGAAAAAATCAGGCCCCTTTTATCATGGGTTCCTTGTTACTCCTTGTTTATTCCTTCATTCGGTATCAAGACCACTTGGACAGGATTAGGACAGTCCTGATAACAGATTCTTGACAAATAATGGCAAAAATAGCTTTATGTGACATTAAAAAGCTGGCAAGGCAAACTTATAGAGGGCAAATAGCTAACCACTCTAAACTACTCTTTTGTGTTCATGCATAAATAGTTGCTTTTCTCTTCCATTCTTAAAATGGCAACAACAATGAAAGAAATGTCAAGAATAAGACAAATCCCCCGATATGAATTCAAAGGCTTAATCAGATAACTGTTATCTGTGCCAGAGATTAATAACAGGGAAAAAAAAACGTTATATTTAAAACAACCCCACATAGCAATCTCCTTTTGTATTTACATGCTGCATTAAGCATGTTGGATCTCCTGGAAGAAGCATTTTTAACACCCATTCCAAAACAGGTTTCACAAATACAACAAATGCTGAATTAGTTTGACCTGCAGCAAAGGGAAGGGAGCCTACTCTGTGTGCATAAAAAGAGCTTACAGAGGAAAAGGAGGAAAAATGCCTGTAAATGTATTGTCATGATGCCAATCAAAAATGAGAGCATTTTTTTCCCCAATCTTAGCCCTGCCAGTCTCTTTGCACAAACCTGCCTGCACCTTGCAATGCCAAAGATTTTGTATTGCCTATCTTGAAGATTTCTATTTCACTTGCTAAAATTGTCTAAGAAATGTTTATTTTGAAAGATCAAACGTTTTGCCTTAAGAAACTAATATAAATGTGGGAACCCTTAACACCATGAAAACAATGAAAGGAAAAGCTGAACATCCAATATTACTACCAGAGATACATATGTGCAATTTGAGCAGATCTGACCATAACTTTCTGTATTTCAGATGTGCTCGATTTTCTTGGCTTCATTAGAAGAACTCATGAGATGAATTGTGGAAAAAAAAAAAAAAATGAATTCAGCATGGGGTATTTTCATCATGACTTCAAACAACAGCCTTTTGACTGTGGAGTGCTGTTTAATTTCCCCAGCCTGCCATTATATTTGCTTTCTTGCTTATAGAGACAAATTTGCAGTTAATGAAGAATATTTTTACACAATGGGAGATCAATGAGCACAGGAGATAAATAGGAATGGCAGCTTCAATTATTTAACAACTCTGAAAAGGAAGCAAAAGAAGGGAAATTGCACTCCCTTCTTTGCTATTACCAATGCATGAATCATGATACCATGCGGTCTCAGCAAAGACTAGCAATGTTTCACCTTGGCATTTAGGTAATTGGCTGGGGAAATCATTTGTTGCAATTAACAAATTAAAGGACTTTTAGTGCTGGGTTCACTCTTTCTTCTCCTTGGAGACCAGACACCATCACCACCACTGCACTTTGTTTTAGCCCTGCAGCAAATTTTATGTCCAGGTGATTCTAGTGATGACCTTTAAGCAGATGTCACTTTAGCTTCATTAGTACACCTTTGATAATGCCTTTAGAGATTTGTAACTTAGCATCCAGGTCAGACCCAAAAGTGGCAACAGAGGGGAGTGTTTCACGCTGCTCTGCTGGAACCTTTAAGGCATATATGTCCCTCACAGTGCAGCACTAATAAATCGATGAGGTGCTGAGCGAGTGATGAACAAACTCAAAATGAAGTTGGTAAAACTGGCCAAAAAGCTGCAGGGAAGAATTAAGAATCAGACCGTGTGTTGAAATGTCAACCTGGAGTCTTCTGCAACCTTCTGCACCTTAAAATATCTTGATGAGGACAGACTGAGAATATTAATCGGTTGCATTGTTAGAATAAAATAACTCCCAATGGAAAGGAGAGGTTCTACTGTTGGCCGGGCTCTCTCTTAAAAGTAGGCATCCTATTCTCACAGGTTAGAGTAGAGTATGGATTATCTAAAATAAAATTATAAAATTAAACAAAAAAGGACTAATGGTGTTTTTACTTTTACTTTTGTGTACCTTCATTTATTATTATTATTCATTTATTTTTTTTATGAAAGACCCCATCTATTACAAATTAAAAATGTTCTGCAAGCTTTCAGGTTTGTGCATGCTGACGTTGGTCTTCAGCTAAAGCAAAGTGATAAGAGATAGTTTTAGTGAAGGCAAAAAAAATTTTTAACCATTTTTAGCTAATTTTGTAAATTTTTGTTTAAGAACACCTTTACTAAAGTCATCAAACTTGCTGATTGAAATTGATTTGACTCAATCCAAGCTGTGTAAAAGTAATGTAATATATGCAGCATTTGAATATAAATATAACAAAGGGCAAAAATTTATTTTTGTGATATCGGTTGTGATATCTTTTTTCTGAATTCACCTAATGTTACAGCTCTACATTTGAAAATGTACATTAAAGATTGTTTTTTTGCACAATGTGTATTATGAAATCACACACACTCTCTCTCACACTTTGTCTCTCACAAAATACTTTGAAAGGTAAAGTATGATATCTATGCAATGGCATCATAAAGTTGTGCTTGGCCACATGATATCAATTGATCACTTTTTCCCAGACTAACAACATTTACAGAGACTAAACACAACTAATAAACAGTCGATTCAATCTCCATACCTACTGCTGCAAAAATCTGCGGCCAGCCTTTCTGCCCAGATGTCACCAGATTTGCTTACATACCAAACTATTACCTATGGCACAGAATTATAAACCATTCTTTATTAAATAAATGAGCTTGCTATTCTTCAACTGGGTACATTCTCTTGAGTCTCTTTTTATCAAAAAAGTCACACTATAGCTGACCCATCTCAATACTCTTCCCTTACATTCCTTAAGTGACCCAGACTTTTCTTCTTTTGTCTTTTGCTCTTGCATATATAACTTCTGCCTCTGATGCATTCTCAAGTTAAAGAAACCCATCTTAAATTTATGGATACAATTTAGTGAGTTTGTGAACACATATTTCTGACATTTTGATGGAGACACAGCTTAAGCAACTGAAAACAGACTTACGTAACAGTACATAATGAATAAGGTAAATATGAAGATGAGACTCTGAACTTTCAGACAGTGTTTACAGGGCTATTTTAGGGTACTGTTTTCAAAGAGCATAGGAATAAAGATTTTTGCCAAGTGATTAGTCTGAAATGAAAGTTGGCCTTTCTTTAGTTTGCGCACATTGTTTTTTTTTTCCTGTTACAATACTGCTTAATTTATCCTTCTCTTTAGTGGTGAATTTCACAGTTTCTTTCTTAGGGCCAGCTGATTGACATTACATTTTCATCTGAAAAATGATCATCACTGCATTACCCTGGGCTCCATACAGCTGAAGAAACCACTGGTCAAACTGGCACATTATCTACAATATAATTAAACGGACTTCAATGGACAAAGTTCAGCAGTTTTGAAACATTTGTACACCTACTTACAGGTAAGTTTAGCCTCCCTCTGTATGGATTTTATCCAAATTATCAGATTAAAACCTGCCTTCCTGAAGCTGCATTTGAACCTAATGCAAAATTGCTTTAACTCTAGAGTTTAGGGCAGAGTGACCTCCCCAGGAGTTCTCTAATAGGTTCATGTAATGTGTTACTTCACGCTGCATTTCAGCTCCCCAATGAAGCTTATCAGCACGATTAAAATCTTTCACAGACTCTTGAGACCAATCACAATTCATTTCCTACCAAACTGATTTGTGGAAATGGACAATAAAGCTTCATAGAACAATCTCACCAATCTCACGAGCCTTTTCTTTGTTGTAGATCCATGCTTCCATGGAACATCCACTCGCAAAATCATTTAATTCCCCAAAACAAGAAAAAAAGGTTGTTGTTGTTTGTTTTTTAAGCAATGTAGCGCACAAGATGAACAGATTGGTGGAAAGTATTAATACATTGTACAAATGACAAATCAGTTTTTTATTCAGAAATTAACATACCAGTATCTACCAGTATTTACTATATTATTTCAAAGTGATAGTTATATAGAGTGAGAGAGTGTAATTGTTTTTCAACAACACATTAATTATTTGATATTTCCCAAAGAGGAAATGCTCAGAAAAAATCTAATCTAGTATTCCCTCTCATTTATTTGTCATTTGTTGTTTATTTTAAATCAGTTTATAAAATGTTTAATTAATCAGTCTTTGATTAAAGCTCTATTAATCATCTTATCAATAGTAACCTTTTGGTCACAGTAAAATCTAAGGTTCAAAGTTCTGTGAGTAAAAATGTAAATACAGTCACCAGTGTGCACATACTCTCTCATCCTTTATCAGAACTAGGAAGCAATGACTTTGTCATTCAGTCACAATCAACTAATTGCTTGGCTGGCACATTGATATCTCAGCACCACCGGAGGTTAATGAAAATTGCACCTTTGCTTGACAAACATCCGATCCTGTTAGCCGTGCTGAACAGAATCATCAGGTTGTGTCAAGTGGATTTCCCTGGAGAGCAGCTGGCAAGTTCGCAAAGCAATATGGGCTTAATTTTACCTGTCATAACACCCACACCTCTGTTTTAGCTGCATGAAAGCTACATATTCTCTCTGTAACAATAACAGACATTAAAGGAGGTCTAATGATGAAATTAAAGAAAGTTAATTTAGCATTGTTTTTGATGTTGACTTTGATGTGCACAGCTAACTTTATACAGGAGAAGAAAACAAAACAAAAATTTGTTTGTCAAACCCAAGTCTGTCACCACCTCCATGCAGGCCTACATATAAAAATGTCTGGAACTGGATCTTCTGAACTGAGCAGAAAATTAATTAAACAGCATTGTAGATATCTATTTTTATTACCGGTATGTCAAAACTGATAGATGAAGGTGAATATAGGTCACTCCAGGGAGAAAACCTGTTGTGATGTCAGCATATTTTGTGTCAATGCTAAAAGCATCAGTCTGTATGATTGCTTCCTTTAGCATCACAAGATCTTGATTTAAGTCTAGAAGCTGATTACAAGACAAAGGGTCCCTCTCCTATTTATTTTACAGGATATTGATTAGACCATAGCAGTCATTTGATTCTGCAGAATAGAACACTAAAGGTGTGAACCTGCTTTTTGGCTTCCTCTTTTTGTGTTTACAACCCTTCTACGGAGATGTTTAAATCATAATTTAACCTTCAGGTGAACATTTTGTTTGAAAAAACATGCAGGCTTAAAACATGTTAGTGTTCCAGGTGAATCTGTCAGAATATAAATTGTGCTTTAATTGTCCAGGATTTTTGCTAATGAGAGAAAAGAAGGAATAGACACTGATGCAAGTCCACATGGTGGTGGCCGTTTCTGAGTCATTAAATGCTGCTGTAATCGTGCCATTATGCTGCTCATTACAGACAAACTGTGGCACGGTCTCCCACAGGGCTGGAGGCACCACTCAGTTCCATTAGACACCGTTTCCTGCCTGGGAATCATCCTCGCTCACTTTTCCTAATGATAGACCTCTCGCCGATTTAAAGACCAGCTCCTCTGACACTGGAACTGGAAACAAGCCAACTTTGTTCTTTGAGACAGTCTTTTTCGCACGCTGGCTACAATTAGAATATGGAGGGAGCAGAAATATTTTCATTCACTTCCTCTTAGAGGGACTTTAACTAGTAAGAGGTGACAGGAGCAGACTGCATTGCCAGTCTTCTCTTTTTTGTCAGATGTAAGCAGTTTAAAAGACATGATTTTAGGGCAGATAAAAATTAATCTCAACTAAATCCATGACTAATAAATTTATATTTGTGGGCTTCACATTTGTGTTTTCTGTGTGAATATTTTTCTTTCAAAACACTAAGGTTCTAGTCAAGACAGACCATTGTTGTCTCTTTTGCTAAAGTTGTATTCAGGCCCTTTAAAAATGGTTTGAAATATTATCATTTCAATTACTCCCTTAGTTTAGATAAGGTTAAACTGCATTCTGTGCTGAGAACAGTTGGGTACAGTGAAGCAAATTTAGTAGCTAAAAGAAAGCTCCTGAAGATTTGTTTTTAAAGGAATGACTTAGTTTTAGGGTTGAGCAGATTTGCAAGAGTCACAGCTTCAGTCAAAAGTAAAAAACAAATCACAGACTGCATATTGTACAAAGGTCATGATGTTGTAAAAACTAGATGTTTCAAAATCTAAGCAAAACAACCCAAAGACCTGGAACCTATAATAAAATATATTCCGATTGTTGACTCTATATAATAATCAAATTTATTTAGTTTTGAAGTAGACCAAGTAATCTAATACTTTTTGTACTATTCTGATCTTGTCTGCGCCAAGTGGCCTGTAGAGTATATTGGGGATGTCAGATCCAGGGACCTATTGAATATTTGGAATCAGACTCTCTGACTAAATTCAACTACTGTAAGCTGTCATTGGTGTGCTGTCTGTGATTTTATGTTAGCAACGTCCCCAGTTGTCGGGCCGCAATATGCATGACCAATTAAAAAAAGCAACCATATTATTATGCACGTGGCTGGAAGAACTATATTATAAGGCATGCACATGACTTTGTTGAATTTGGGTTTGCCCAACAATCTCAGTGTTTTTTTACCGCTGGTACTGACATTTACATATAAAAACAGACTACAGTATATTGCCTGCTGCACCTTCCTGTCTGTGTGTGTCATATGACCTTAAACAGCTGTCAGTGTGGATGAGAGCTGCACAGAATACACCACCTTGCTTGCAGCCCCACAAATGTTTTATGGTACCGAGATCATGGTTTTGTGATGGCCAATCCAAAACATTGACTTTGCTGTCTATAATTCACTTTTTAACTAATTTGGCAGTTTGATTTTGGTAATAGTCCATTTTGAAGTCCTTTTTGTGCGAAGCTTTGACCTGCTGGCTGATGTCTTGAGATGGTACTTCAGTATTTCCTTATAATATTCATCTATTTTTAGTCCACCAGTCTCTCCTGCAATAAAACAGGCCCACATGATGCACCCTGTTCATCATATTTGGGATAGTGTGCTCAGACTTGCAAGCTTCTCCAATTTTCCTCCAAGTTTAAAGATGGACAATCTTTAGTTTTAGTTTTATCAGACCACAGGACAGGTGTTCGTTTTCATAAATATGGTCCTTGTCAATGTATGCATTTGCGAAGAATTGTATCTAAAGATGAACCAGACATATGGAAGTTCGCAATTATCTTCCTGGTATCTAGTCTAATATCAATGAAGCATTATGTTTTGTGTGTTGCCAGTATTTAATTTAAATATTTTGAAATACCCTATTAGAAGATTACAAAACCATGGGTTTCATCCTTGTTTAAAGTCACAGCAATCAAAGTAAGTTTTACTGGAATTAAAAAGTAATAAAAAAAACTCATTATTCAAGATATTTTAGCAGAAAAACCTGTGGTAATCCCTACTGACCTAAAAGGCATATGTTTAGTCTGACTGAAATACATGTTGTCATTGTAAGAAACTTTACATGAGCTTTACATTAAATACAGTACACTGAAGTTTTAGGCAGCACATGCATACTCAAATAAGCACCAGGGAAATTTTTATTCATTTCACTTCAAGGATCTGATCCAGTTATCTGGCAGGTAATTATGCAATAAGTGCCAAGGGTCATAAAATACAACAACTAGGACAAAAATTGAAGGAAATAAGCAAGCTCTGAAAATATATAGAATTTGTTCCAAAAAGAATTCATCAGACATTAAATTACATTTCCAGTGGGAATACTCTTTAAACCCTTAAGTAAATTAATAGTTTCAGAAGTAGAAAGTGTATGCTTGCATAGGAGCCTAAGTAATTAAATAAAAGTCAAATTAGCTATATATATCATAACATCATATCCTTTTTTAAATCATGATGAAGCGTTAAAACGGTACAAAAAATATTCAAATTTACTCAGCGCCCTCAAAAATCTTCACAGTGTGACAGTTTGCTTGAGAAAATGTGCTCTGACATAGAAAAAGAAAAGAAAATCCATATATTTTACCTTCTTCCTAATAGTTGTCAAGAATATGTAAAAGGGAATATTGTTTGCTAAAAACCTCATGGCTGCTTTTGCTTTTTGCCATTCCACTTCGTTACTTTCTTCCCAAAACTCAAAGTTTAGACAGCTGCCATTCACTGAAAACCATAGGCTTTTCATCTCCACTCAATCTCCCAGAGGAGTCACAGTTCAGTTTGCCTTACCTATCAAAAACTTTTTCTGTTTATAACTTCAACCACATCTCTGCTTTCTTCTCTCATCGGCACTCCCTGCTGCTCTCATGCTCCTCTCACCCAGGTTGGGTTCCACATGACGTGAGAGGTTTACATGAGAGGAAGGTTAGCAGTTGCCGGGCTATTACTACAGCCTTTGAGCATTTTTGATTCTTAAAATAGATGTATGCAGGTGAAAGCTAAGGTTAAATTCGCAACACTTGTTTCCCAAATTTGCCTGTGAGAATGGCTCTGAGATTGAAAAGAAACTTAAATGGATATTGACTGTTTATACAGGCATATTTTCAAATTGCACAAATATGTGTTATGGTAAATTATTCCTTACTTCTCCATGAAGGTTGCATAATTGTGTAACACAGATTGGATCAGTATAAATTTGAGATTAATTTAAATGTAATTTTCTATTAGAATCCCAAAAAAACATTCCCATTTCCTCACGCAGCAGCTGTTTCTTTGTTGTAAAGGTGTTTCTATCAGGTTGGATCACACTTTCCTCTCAAAGATTGAAAGTTGACTTTTCCTGGCCACCTAGTTTGCCATTTTTAAAAAAACAGTCACGCACCACACATGGAAACAGCAATGCCCACCATTAGCAGCTCCTGCTCAGCTAGGCAGCAATGCAACCTATGCCTGGGAGACTGGGATATTCATCAAATCCTCACTTTCCACTCATTCCATACTGATGGGTACTGATATAACCTCTGGGAAATGAGCCCAATCCACTGAAAGTCAAAACAACAACAGGGGCTAAAGGATCTAATACTATTACTATCCCAGAATCAGACACCTTAGGACACCCCCAGGCATTTTTTTGTCTTAGCTGTTCTCACCTTTCCATGTGGAGTTTGTAGGATCTCTGCATGCAGGCAATTTGATTTTCTGGCTTCTTCCTACTCTCAGGAATACTTGGGTTTGTCCTAATTTAGCCTTAGGTGCATGCATGCTTGGCTCATTGTCTCATGTTTGCAGGTAACATGTCTTATCTGTGAGATACCCAACCTATCATTGCACCTAATAGCTTCTGCCACACACCCTGTTTTGAAAAGCTGTTTATCAGACGTGACAAAGCTAATGCATTTTAATCTATATCTTACACATTTGAAGGACTTTCTACTATTTATGGGCAGAACTAAAAAGAGAAATACATTTTATTGAAATTTACTGAACCTAACTATTAAATGTAGTTTGAATCTCCTCATAAAATGAAACATCCAACTTAGAGCAAGGCTTCTGACAGAGAAAATGGAAGAGAAGCAGAATAATTGGTCTACTGGGGATCTGAAAACTTAAGACATTCTATGGTCTCCCCAAAGATGTCCTGTAAGATTTTAGTCGAGAGTTCTTGCTTAGCTTCCAGTGCTTAACGAAAAGTAACTCTTCCTTCGGGTCACTGCTGGTATGCTTGTAGTCATGTTTAAATGTAAACCTTCATATTAGCAGCATTTTCTCTTAGGATTTCTTAATATTTTCAGTATCTGTATTTTCCTTTATAGCAATTTACTTCCCACAACCTGTTTTAAAAAACAAAAGATTTGCAATTAGGGCACAGATTAAATGAAATTAAGTGACTTGGCCACATGTTATGTTTAGAAGAGTTTTCTTATTGCAGAGCATTTGTATCATCTTTGCTACAAAGATGTAATGATTCGGTTTTTATGGACCTTCATCAGCAAATCTGAGAAAATACCCCCGGGCCAATCATTTTTATGTTTTCCTGTTTGCTTTCTGTAATCCGATTGCAGCAGATGGCAGCTTATACTAAGCCTGATTTTGCTGGAGTTTTCTTCCTGTAAAAAGGAAGTTGTTTCTTTCCAGTATTGCCTCATACTTGTTCAGGAGAAAGCATTGCTGCAAAGTCATTGACTCGAAACAACTGACTGGGCTTGCTTAGAGAATTCGTTTTCCATTAGTGTTACATGATCAACTGAATTTGACTGCAATGCATGATATGTACACTTGATTTTGACTTTATGCAATTGGATTAGAATCTGACTATGTAATTGATGTGAATCGGACAGGAATGAAAAATGTTTCACATGTAAATTATACAACAAGTGTAAAAAATTTTATAATTATGTCACAATTGAAAAAAAAAACACGTGTGTGATTACATCATTTTAACTATCACTTGATAAATAAAAATGGGTTTTTAATTTCTTCCTGTGTCCAAACCCGTCACAAATATCCACCACTGTCCCTCATTTTACCCTCAGGACAGGAGTTGATAAAAAAATATTAATTTGTGTGCTTCATTCAATTCATGTAATAAGGACAGATTTTTCCACAGTAAATTTGGGACCTATTTATTTGAATCAGAATCAGCTTTATTGACCCCTTTGCACAACCAAACAAGGAATTAGACTTCGGTTTTACTTTGCTCTCAATGTACAAACATTTTAAATGCAAAATTCTAATGGGAACTAAAAAGGATTTTTAAAGAGAAATATGTATATTTACATATTTTACATATTTTCTCATATATAATTACAAAAATCTCCACATGTAAGGCATCTGTTGAAAAATTTACACCACCACAAAGTCTGTATTTTAAAAAAATTACAACATTATTTCTAATAATTTGTTTATTTAGAAAAGTTTTTAAAAATATCAGGTTGACGTTAATAGAAGGGAGGGTCAAGCTGCACAACAAGACATATTTTTTCCTTTTGGTGTGCCAAAATTGCAACCAGCTTTTTCCAGCACTTGTAGTGATGCTTATCCCAAACGCTTATTGAGTGTTGTTAAAAGAAAAGGTGATGTAACACAGTGGTAAACATTCCCCTATCCCAGCTTTGTTGGAGCGTGTTGCATGTATGAAATTCAAAATTAGTGAATACATTGCCTGGCCAAAAAAATTGTCGCCACCTGGATTTAACTAAGCAAATAGGTACAAGCCTCCCATTGGATAATTACTGTATGGGCGATTATGTTTCAGCTGGCAACAAGTTTTTTAACCCAACTGGAGCAGTGGAGAGTTGTTTCTCATTTCTTAAACCACCATGTCGAAAGACACATCCCGTAGTCATAGAAAAGATGTCTGTTTCAGAAGGGTCAAATCATTGGCATGCATCAAGCAGAGAAAACATCTAATGAGATTGCAGAAACTACCAAAATTGGGTTAAGAACTGTCCAACGCATTATTGAAAAAAGGAAGAATAGTGGGGACCCATCGTCTTTGTGGCCGGAAAAAAATCCTGAATGATCGTGATCGTCGATCACTTAAACGTTTGGTGAAATCAAATCGAAGAAAAACAACAGTAGAACTCCGGGCTATGTTTAATGGTGAAAGTAAGAGCATTTCCACATGCACAATGCAAAGGTAACTTAAGGAATTGGCACTGAGCTGTGTAACCTTAAGAAAACCACAAATCGGTGAGGCTAACCGGACAAAAATGGCTTTAATTTGCTAGGGAGCATAACGATTGGACTCTGGAGCAAAGGAAGAAGGTCATATGGTCTGATGAGTCCGGATTTACCCTGTTCCAGAGTGATGGGTGCATCAGGGTAAGAAGAGAGGCAGGTAAAGTGATGCACCCATCATGCCTAGTGCCTACTGTACAAGCCTGTGGGGGCAGTGCTATGATCTGGGGTTGCTGCAGTTGGTCAGGTCTGGGTTCAGCAACAGTATGTGTTCAAAGAATGAGGTCAGCTGACTACCTGAATATACTGAATGACCAGGTTATTCCATCAATGGATTTTTTTTCCCAGATGGCACGGGCATATTCCAAGATGACAATGCCAGGATTCATCGGGCTCGAATGGTGAAAGAGTGGTTTAAGGAGCATGAGACAGCATTCTCACACATGGATTGGCCACCACAGAGTCCAGACCTTAACTCCATTGAGAATCTTTGGGATGTGCTGAAGAAGGCTTTGGGCAGCGGTCAGACTCTACTATCAGACTCTACTATCATCAATGCAAGATCTTGGTGAAAAATTAATGCAACACTGGGTGGAAACAAATCTTGTGACATTGCAGAAGCTTATCGAAACAATGCCACACCAAATGCGTGCCGTAATCAAAGGCGGTCCAAAAACATATTAGATTGTGTGACCTTTTTATTTGGTAGCAACTTTTATTTGGCCAGGGAGTGTATTTGCAATAGCACAACTGCCTGGTAGAGCAATTTTTGGTGTAGATCTGCGTACTGTTGAGCTTAAAAAGCATGAGAAAACTCAGGTTTCCAAACATTCAGCACTTGCTAATTGCTTTGTACATAACTGTTTACATTTGTGATACAGCAATGACTTTTAGTAATGTGACAGTCCTGTTAAAAGTAAAGTACATTCAAATTTTAGGATATTCATTTTTGTTATATCAAGTAATGATATGATGAGATATCTGTTGACTAGTTTTGTAGATTTGAGGTTAGATTTAATTTCAGAATTAATATCAGATCATTTAGATGTTAAAGCCCCATAACTGACTGGGAATGCACTTACTTTTATGCGTCAGTGTAGGAAATCCGATTATTCAGCTTACGTTTCTCGCATGTTTCTAATTGTGAAGTAGTGGTTCCTCTCCACTGTCGGCACATGATTGCTCCAGAATAGAGACTGGCACAAACTCAATGGCTTGATGCAATTTAATGAGCTTACTTTGACTTTTTGCCAATCTTCCTGGGATAGAAAACCTTTTGCTAATTTACATTAAATGATCAACTGAATTTGAACATACTGTATTTTAAATAAATAGAGAAGGACTTGTATATTTTTGGATCTAAATTGGATTATATTAATGGATTCTACTGAAGTGCTATGGATCAATATGAATTGAATTTCGGCTAAATGGATTTCTCTATAACTGGATATGAATTGGACTCGTGTTTCTAGTAAAGCCTTCTAGTTTAATAGTTGGGATTTCAACTTATCTTTTTAATGAAGTCAACATAGAAATCATTATTTCTGTTGTGTGTTTTGACCAACTACATTCCAAGGTTGGGCTTCATCTAAGTTGCACTTTAATAGAACATTTAGTAACCCTACTATTGTCATTGTAGTTTCCTTCCAAAACAACCCCGATAACTCTAGCAGTAACTAAATTGCTTGTTTATCCAAAATAAAAAAAGGATTTTAGTAAATGATATGAGGAAGCAGCATGAAAGAGTTATAGAAGCGATCATAACCTGCCAAAAAATTAGCTCCAAACACAGATTTGCATTCTCAGATTTGTTGTTCATTTGACAATTGTTTAAGGGGAAAAAACATCAAGTGAGACTGAAGAATAAAAAAAAAAAAAAACCTGGCTCTCGAAGGAGGTTATACACAACTGGCAGCATCCTTCGAACCCAGAAGCTGCCGGTCCTTAAGAGATGATGGAGATTGGAAATAGGTCAAAAAGAAAAAAGTTTGTCTACCCCCAAAGAAAGGAAGCTCAAGGGACTGAAACACTCCTCTTGATCCAGAAACAGAAAACCTCACAAGAAAAATAACTTTCATCTGTCTTGCAAGCGCTGCATTGTCCTGCTTTTGTTCTATGGATTAGAAAAGTATGAATAACTTTAATAAAACTCTTGAATTAAATAAAATTGAATTATTTTAATGTAAAAAGTAGGTTATATCGCTATGTACTTTGAGATGTAAATGAGCCAATGTTTTGGATTGTTTGCCTGAATAATACAGTGCGGTGAAAAAAGATTTCTTATAATTTAGCTTTTTATGTAACATGTTTCAGAACAAACTAATTTTACTATGAGCCAAAGATTATCTGAGTAAAAACCATATCCAGTTGAGAGGGGAAAAAAGCTATTCAAACCAACCAGCCCCTATGTAAAACAGCATTTCCTGCTCAATCCTGGTTGTGCCACTCTTGGTGGCAACAACAATAATCCAGCATTTGTGAATGCTGTCAATTATACTTTTACATTGCTGTGAAAGAATTTTTACAGCAATTTAAATCAAACTTTTCTTTGCAAAATTGGTTCAATTCAACCACATTTGAAGAGTTTTAAGCTTGTCTAAGGTAATTTCACATTATCCCAATCAGATTTAAGTCCATACTTTGACTAGGCCACGATGTTGTTCTGATGTTGTTTTTCTGAAATGCGTTGTTAGATTTTTGCTAGGTATAATAGGATGCACATCTTCCAAGAAGTTTCTCTTTTGTCTTGCAAGTCCATGGAATATACCATACACTATAAATTGCAGATGTTTTTGGCAAATGTGAAACATTAAATCGATGAGCATGAACATTCATTTGTGACCAAAAAAAAGCGCAAACAGGATATCTGGGGACATCAAGGGTCAAGCACTTTAACAAAGTACTGTATTCAAAAGAGAAATGACATCAAAATTATATCAAAATAACAATTTACCAAGTAGAAAGGGGTGCAGTGGAAAATTTAAAGTTTTAAAAGTTTTTTTATTTAACTCCAATAATGACATTTTCAACTTTTAATATAAAAAAAAACATTTCCAGAGTAAACAAACAAACAAACAAACAAAAAAAAAAAACTGTAAATTGGAATAATGCCTTAAACATTTTATCTGTAGCTACTGTGCAGTGGACCAGCTCACATGCCTCTCGTCAAGTATAGAAGAACGCCAGGCACCAAGCGAAACCTAATCTCCTCTTTGGAGATAAGGCCAGCAGTGCTAAGGAGTCAGCCATGCAAACAGCTGTGTCCAAAGCTATTACCAGGAAGCAGGAGCTCTCCCTACCCACCAGAGTTGGCTGTTTCCTTTCTTCAATATGTTACTTTTTTAACGTCTGGAACAAGATCTCTGGATTAAACTCACTGTGGCAATGAAAAGAAAGTGAGGAAGAAGATACTAGAAAATGAGAAAAACAAATGTTTTGTTGCTGTTTTTTGCTGAATCCAAAGTAAAACAGTAAGGAGATTTTATAATGTATTCCTGCTGTTATTTCACATCACCTAGATCAGGAGGAATGGTAATTATATTACATGAACACAGTTTTTCTTCTCTAATTTAGACAAACAGAAATTAGACTGAGAAGCGCAAAATTCAAATGCAAAGGCAATTAAGCAGTAACAAAATGTCTTGGCTCTTTTTCATCACGGACCCAAGGCCTAATTTAATGCCTGTCATGTGCTTCTCAGTCATTGTTGTATCATTTCTGTCTCCTCCTTTGTAGTCATGACAGATGTGGGAAGTTGGTCTTTTATACTCATGACGCATACAGCCCAGAAAATAAAAGACAAAAACCTAAATCTGTGTCACTCAGAGCTGATTCCTTGAGGAGTAAACATAGCCAACAATAATCACAATACTGATTTTCTGCCTGATGTTTATTTTCAGAGGGGGAATTATTTTAAGCAAGTTAATACATCACTGGACTACCATAGTATGTGCAACCAGAAATCGCTGAATGGAATGACTCAAACTCTTAAATTCAGTTGATACACGTTATTATCACTGACTACAACTGCATAGACAGACAACCCCTGTTACAGAATGATTTATACTGATGTTTTCTGAAGAGATGGTTAGTTTGAGGCAGATATGTTTATAGGGGACATATCGTGCTTTTAAATCCTTTCTTTCCACACTTAAATCATTGATTTGTGGTCCATATAAAGTGGAACTGCAATGCTTTGGTGTGAATTTCTTGTTATTGTAGCTCCACAGGCTCCTCTTTTACCCCTGAGGTGCGTCTAAGAGCAACTCGTTTTGGTGCGGTCTCTTTAAATGTTATTGAGGCCCTTTACATCCCACCATCCTCCAGGTCAAGGAGCACTCCACTTTAACACGTTCGGCTACTTTTGTACTTTGATAACAATTATCTAGCGCCACAGATACCAGACCAATACGGCAAAACAATGCAAAACCGTTTATGTTATAATAATATTCAAAACACGCAGTACAGTTATGTCCTCAAGGAGCTAAAAGCAGCACACAGCGCTAACATAAGCAGAAGGCATAATGTTACTGCTATCAAAACAATGACCAGGACATCATATCAACACACAATAAATTCATGCCTAAAATAAAGTTTGTTGTCATTTTAGCGTTATTTGCAGCTTACGGCTTGGCAGTGGCCAACGTTTCCATTGACAGAAGTAACTGACAACTTAATCAATTTAAGTTTTTCAGCAAATCCTTTTTGATACTGATAGAGGTTCCTGAAGGCCATCATCCTTGAAGTGGGACAGATAGGAATTTACCCAATGATGTGGGAACATTTCCATGAAAGATAAAATTTCAGGGCAATACATAATTTAAAAATAAAGTTTTCTCTTTATCGAAAAGCATCTTTTAAGTATTTAGTTTTAAAGGACTTGGCTCTTTCGGCATGAAGTGCATGTTCTCCCACTGAATGCATGGATCCTCTCTGGATACTCTGGCTTCCTCCCACAGTTCAAATACATTTTTAAGCATCCTTGAATGTAACTGATTTACATTCCAAGAATTCCTTGTGCACACCGCTTACATTACATAGCAGTGCCAATATGCTCATCAAAGATGCAAAAAATATTTCCCCACATTGAAGCTTCTGGTCCTGACAAAAAGGCACTCTTTAAAAACCCATCATCTGAGTGTATCATGGATGAATTATGTTCAAGTTGGTATGTCTAAAATAAAGGTGCAGAAAGCAGACAGTGGACAAGAGGATGGGGTACGCCTTGGAAAGGTTGCCAGTCAATCACAGTCCAGAATTCATATGGTTTGGAAATAGATACATATAGTAAATACATTTGGATGTAACAAATGTAGACTCACTTACTTACCTGGACCAATTTATGTTGCTTCACAAGCAATTTTATTAAATAAGTACAAAAAATTTAAATGTCGTTTGTGGATTGTGGCTGTTTTACACAATAATCTCTGACAAAATAATCTTTTTTGGTTTTCACCAAATGTGTACACAAGGCTGTTCTTTTGGAACAGAGCCGGACCATAATTTGATTAAACAACCTACTAAATTACTCATCATAATGAAGGCCCGCACATTAACTGGCATCAAAACAGTCTGAGGCCGGTTTCCTCCCTCTGCCAGCAGATGTTTTGCAGCAAATCGAGGCCCCTGACAGGTTTAGGGGAACACATGTCAGATTCCACTGATGAATAGAGGTGCTGGAACTCTATGGAAGGCATAATTACAGTGTTATTGATTCAGATGAAATCTGCTTACAGTCAAGGGTGAGTCAAAATTCCTGCTGAGGCACAACAGTGCAGTGATTGAGCTCCCCATGGATGGTGAGTACCTTGACTCATACTGTAATTTAAAGCAGAACAACTGATAGGCACTGCTGCCTTCAGATGTGTATTATGTATAGCTGTCTTGTTCCCTGATTGAATTTGTACTGGAAGGCCACTGCAGGAAGTACATCATTCTGATACGTCTTGATTTATCTCATATTCTGATCTAGCTCAGGGGCCCAATGTAGTGCTCATCAGATTTATTATGTTTAGGATGCAAAATACAAATTAACTATAATATTACACTATAACATTATGTCTGAAAAGAAAAATAACAGGATGCAGAACTAGTTTTATACATGTTGTTGATAGATTGTTATAAGGGCTTAAAATATTCTTGCATAACCAAACTAGCTAAAGGTAAGCTTTCATTCTCAATCTATCACTATTCAATACTACAAAGCAGTAACAACACAGTTGGATTTACATAATCATGAATATGCCCCTTGGAGCGGGCAAAGGCCAAAATCAACTGACATTTTCTTTGTATAACTATGTCTCTGCTAGCCATAACAACAATGTCAGCTTATCACACCATGGTGACACTTGAGCAAGACAGAGCCATGAAGATCTCTGAAGACAAGATGGGATCAAGAGATAAATGTGAGCCTGGACGACTTCAGTAATGATTAAGAAAAGATAAAAACTTAATTTTCTCTCACAACAGCTGAATGAAATCTAGAGGATGAAAACTTTGAGGCTGGTGGATTTGCAATGTGTGAAGCAATGGTGCAAATAACACATATGTAGTTCAGTGAATATAAGCAAATATATCAATGAATATATAGCAAAAAGAAGATGGCACAATTCTATATGATCCCAACTAAATTTTAATTGTATTGAATTTTCGCTTAACAATAGACTTCTCCAAACAGAAATAGCAAAATTAGATGATAAGAATAGGCAACAAGCCACTGTGTTAAAAATGCTTATGATATAAATTACTTGAACATGTCAAGCAAAAGAAATACAAATCTTTTACTTGCAGCAATAATTTTGATTGTCGACATTGTCTTTGTCTTAACAGCAATTTTGTTGCTTTAGCTTGTGATAAGGTTGCTATATTTCGCTACTCTGCATCTGTGGGAAATCCCAGAGGTGTCATGATTGCTGTGTGTGTTTTGTGAATATTTTTCCTCTTCTCTTCACCTACTTTCCTATGCTGCAGAACTCCAAGATTGGGACTGTTCCCGCTGTGCTGCTCTTCCACTTGTAACCCAACTATTAATAAAGCCATAGCTTAAGAAGACCAGCAGGACTTGTATGTGGTTTGAATTTGTCAGTCTTGGTTGTCATGATATTGCCTTCCTCATTTTTATGTCTCTAATGAAATGTAATTGCTCATCTTTTGTTTCCTTGAATGTTAAAATTACCCACCTGCAGCTTGGCTGGTGAGTCCTCTTGGTCATTAGATTACTTCCTGGTTCAAACCTTCTTCAAGAACCATCATAAATGATTACCGATGATCTGTCAAATATCTTCAACTCCCAGAACCAAGCAGTAACACCAAATGGATATCAGTAAACTATACCAGAAAACTTGGTCAGTCAGGGTCAGTCGATATCATATCCACAGTCCAGTTCTTCAGACTGTTAACATCAGTTTCCAAACCAATTCATTATTATGATACTAACAAACCTTTGAGAGACAGTAATTGCAAGACACAGTAGCCATTAAATCTCTCTTACATTCAAGGCCCTTTCACACAAGGATAGTCCAGGGGACCGGGTTTTTCTGGGCGAAAAATGTAACACCTTCCTTGGTTCTTTTCAGTTTTACACTGCACTTTTTTGAATATTGACCAAACTGCCTGGGAAACATCACTGAGTTACAGCAGCTGGGGCAGGATCAAAAGAAACTACCCAGTATGAGCTGCAGAGGTTGCTCTACACATGAGAGAAATGCATCATGTGTATAAAAGATGTCACTTTCTGTCATTAGTCTGCTGGAAAGCTCACTTACATCCCCACTGTGAGCAAATCAAGATCTATTTTTTCAGGTGGAACAAGTTTGCTTGCCTGGTTGGCTTTCAAACCTCTTCAGATGAAGTCAAAGTTTGGTTTGAATCAAACAATTATGTAGGAAAGTTCCCTAAGAAAATAAGATAAAATAAGAAAATAAAATAAGATCTAGGATTACCAATAAACATCTACATATATTCATTAATTGTCAATACCAGCATATACTAGCAAGGTCACAGGGGGACTTATGTGTATCTCAACAGGACAAGAGGTAGGATACACCCTGGACAGGTTTGCCAGTCCATTACAGGACAACACAGAGACATGCAGAACAAACAAACATCCACATACACATTCATACTTAATGGCAATTTAGAGAAACCTATTAATCTAACATGTATATTTTTGGATGGTATGAGGACGGCAAAGTATCCAATGAAAACATGTGCATGCACGGATAGAACATGCAAACGCCATGCAAACAGAACCACCTTAGGTCAGGATTTGGACCCTTACTGTGAGGCAACAATGCTAACAACTGCGCCAACATGTAGCACATAACTAAAATCTAAAGAGCTAAAAACTTTTCCAAGAATATTTTCCATTTGGAATTTGTTACAGTCTGTAACTTTAATGTAGTACATGTTCAAAGAAAGAAGAAACTGTACTTGCATTATGGTAAACATGAATTAACACATTTTTACTGTGTGTACTGAACGTTAGGCTAGTTCAGGTGACTCGTGAACTTGTTTTCTAATGTGAATTATAACATCTCTATGATAATTTTCTTCTCATGCCAGCCTAATTGCAACACTTGCAATATACCAGCCTTAATTGCCTAACTAAACTTTCAATGCTCTTAACTTGTATTCATCTGCCTCTCCGTTTAGGCGTTACGGTCATTTAAAGCTTGCTCAGCATCAAAAACTCACTTTTTAACATTTAAAAGTCATTTGATTATCACGTTTGTTTGTTTGAAAGACAGAGGCTATGCAATTCACAATTTAGGTTACAATCTTTAAGGTTATCAACTGAAAAACCAACATTAGTCTAGGGTTAGGGTTAGGGTCTGAAGTTTTGATCAGATTACACTGTAGAGAAACTGTTTACTAACAGTACAGATTAAAGCTCAAGTAAGTAGGCAACTGAGTTTTGTCTGAAAATAAAACTTTTAAAATATAAATGGATTCCAGACCTCCCAGGAGCTAATGGTGCTTCGAATAAGCCCTCCTGCTGTGTTCTTCGTGGACCAAATGGCACTGTTTGCCAGTAGTGAAATTTTCAAGCGCAGGCAAAACGTGTCTTTGGGCTGATTTCTATCTTGTTAAGCTTAGAGACAATCAAGTGCATAGACGTGGTTTCCTTAAGTATTCATTAATATACAATGCTACAATACTTCTAATGGGGTCATTAGATTAAACAAATGCCTGTGTTTAGCTAAAAACAAAGTTTTGTTCACATTTTAAGGGGTTTGTAAAAACACATTTTTATTTCAGTTACTTTCAACTCTAAACATTTGTTCCAAATAGAAACCCTCAAGAATCAGATAACCTGTCTGGATTAATTAAATTTGCAACTGGAGACCTGAATGCACAAAGATTACAAAGTACTTTTGTGTGCAGTTATTTCAACCCTGAGCGGTCCAATCAATCATCACTTGAAGACACATCATGTACCCAAAATATAGGTCAGAGGTTGCACTAAACTTTTAAATACAATCTTTAATTTTGACTGAAAGGGTAAAAAAAATCCAGTCATAATCTGTTTTTATGCATCACCTTATTTTTTAAAAATGATAGTAATTAAACATTTAATACATTTAATTTACATTTAATTTATTTTCATTCATTTTAATTAATCTTCAGTCCGAAAAGGAATCCACATCAACCAGATGGATACATGTTACTTTTTCTCCACAGTGACAAAAAACACTGACTGTGGTCCCGGTAACCTATAAAGAAAGAATTTAAATGATTGCACTTAAAATGGAAATAAAATATCCTCTGACAAATCAGTTTCTTAAATTGGCTTTTTTACATGTGTCACAGAAGATTTTCCCACCAGAAGAATTCCTGCTCCATAGTGGCCAAGGGCTTACTTGGATTACTTGTTGGTTCTTCATCCTCCACTGCATCAGTCCCTCTTGTTTCACCTCTTTTATCAACACCATCATCATTATTGGGCTTTTTGAAGGAACTTCGGACACTCTGCCGTGACATTTTTTCCAATTAAAGCCACAAGGTCATGCATAATGTGCAAAAACAGCTAATTAATATGCTTACCCGCCACCAAGTGGTCAGAGATGAGTTGCAATAAAATGCAATGTAATCTTATTCGACAAAATTTTTTGACATTTTAGATTAATGTAGGCATTAATTACTCAAACTGTTTTACCACTGGCTCCTTAAGACAAATAAATTAATGTACCCCTTAATGATCAAACAGAGCTCTTTCACTTTTCCTTGTTCATAAAAAATACACATTTCCCTAAGACTGGCTTTTTATCTAACTCAGTGGAGTGTGAACACTTTATTATCATTCATAGTTTTATGCAGACAGCTCTGAAGTTCCAGGTTTGGATGCAGTTTCCCAAAAGCTCCCAGGGATTCTCTTCACCCTCGCATTCTGACATTGTCTACTCCACTGTCTATGCATCTTCTACTTTATATAAATATTTGCTTATACTTGGACAGACAAGGCATACATTTTCTGTACTTCTGGACTGATTATGTGCTTTTTTATTATAATAAATAAAAGTTTTACTAAAAACATTTTTCTGTTAGTGCTGTAGATGTCTGAAATGAGTTTGCCTGATAATAATAAAAGAAAAACAAGTGCTTTAATCAGTGTCTAGTAGTTATTGTAAATGAATCAGGCATTTGTAAAATAACAATTCTTGCCATATAAAGGTTGGTAAAAAAATTTAATGTAAATGTCATAAAGGTGGTTCTTGGAGTGGGACCCCAGAATGCAGACAGGTAGGCAGAAGCAACTTGGTAGGTGAAAAGTTTTAATTAAACAAAAACTTACAGCAGAAAGGAGGTAACAAATGTAGGCATGAACATGAGCAGGGAAGGCAGGAACATACAGACATAGACAGGCTTGACATGGAAAACAGTCAAGGACATGGACAGGCTTGGCAAACAGGATGTATCCGCGAGAAGCAAATAGAACAGCAGAGTATATAAGGTGGATGGCAGGTGTGAAAGCAGTGAGACTGATTGCATGAAGCAGGTGGACCGGATGAAGCTGAATATGATGGCAGCGGCTGAGAGTAGAAACCAAAACATGACTGTAAACAAAACAGAAATACAAGGACACAATCTAAGCACAGGAAATGTCTTACAAAAATAACAGAACTAAAAATACTGTATAACTCTAAAGCTGCTCGTCATCTACTATTATTTATCAGTTGAAACAAAAAAAATATTTATTAGCTGAGAGAGTAAAGGAGTATAGCCATCTGCTGGACTGAAGGTTTTAGCAAAGTTTCCTGCACAATTTCCCCATACGTCATTATGCTGATTAGCCTCAGAGCTTCGCTCTCTCTTTCTTTGTGTATTTTGTGTGTTTTTATGTTTTTCAAGCCACAGTACTGTGGTCTCGGGCCACAATTCTGTGGTCCCATTCATCAGAGAGGAACTTCTCAACATCAGAGAGTCCTCTCTTGGGATTTTTTCACCATCATTCATCAATCCGAGCTTCACCGAACTCATGACGAGTGGAGCCGCAGCCCTCTACCGGATACTGCGCCGAAAGCGTCGGAGGGGAAAGCGCACTGGTGTACTGGTAAAGCTCCGCCGAAGAGGACTTCGCACACCACTGCCTTCAATCCATCTGGCAAATGTCCGCTCTCTAAGTAACAAGATGGACGAACTTGTCAGTGGATCAACAGCTTCCTGACAGACCGACAGCAGCAGGTGAGACTGGGGAGCATCTTCTCCTGAAGCAGATCAATAAGTACTGGTGCCCCCCAGGGGTGTGTTCTATCCCCACTCCTCTTTTGCCTGTACACAAATGACTGCACCTCATCGGACTCGTCCGTAAAGCTCCTGAAGTTTTCAGACGACACCACTGTCATTGGTCTGATCCAGGACGGTGATGAGTCTGCATACAGACAGGAGGTGGATCGGCTGGTACACTGGTGTTGTCAGAACTACCTGGAACTCAACCCACTGAAGACTTTCGGAGAACACCATCCCCATACATCCCCTCACCATCCTCAACAACACCGTGTCAACTGTGGACCACTTCAGATTCCTAGGAACCACCATCTCCGAGGACCTGAGATTGTCTTCACACATAGACACTGTTTGGAAGAAGGCCCAGCAGAAACTGTACTTCCTGAGGCAACTCAAGAAGTTCAACCTTCCATGGGAGCTGCTGGTCATCTTCTACACTGCCATCATTCAGTCTGTCCTGTCTTCATCCATCTCAGTGTGGTTTGGTTCATCCACAAAACAGTACAGGTATATAATAATCAGGTCTGCAGACAGAATAATCAGGGCTGACCTTCCTTCCATCCAGGACTTATACAGGTCTAGGGTCAGGAAAAGAGCTGCTAAAATCTCTGCAGACCCCACACACCCAGCACAAAAACTGTTCAGAGTTTTACCTTCAGGCCGCCACTACAGAGCACTGTTCACTAAAACCAGCCGCCACAGAGAGTTTCTTCCCCCAGGCTGTTTCTCTGATGAACATTTAATAGAGTACCAAACAACCTCATACTGAAGTCCTAATTCCACCTTGTATATGTGTATATTGTATATATGTATTTAAGGACATAAAGATATATGTAGAATATATCTTATAACGCAAAAAAAAGAAACCCAGAGAGCAAAGTGTACCGGAGTCAAATTCCTTGTTTGCTGTATGTACGAACTTGGCAATAAAGCTGATTCTGATTCTGATATAAATAAATGGTCCAGGGTCTTTCTGAGCAATGGAAACAGAAGGCACCCAAATTCCCCAGGATTCATTTTACCAGGGTATAACAAATCCTAGGGCTTTAAATTCCAGAGCTTTTGGTGGAAAAGGGGCTAAGGAAACATTTAACCATAGAGAGAGACAAATACTAACCTAATAGGAATAACCTAGAATATACAGACAAAATATACAAAATATAGGAAATATAGAACTAAGGAACTAAGAAACTACATACAA
The DNA here is from genome assembly GCA_036173005.1 of Crenichthys baileyi. NCBI lineage: Eukaryota > Metazoa > Chordata > Actinopteri > Cyprinodontiformes > Goodeidae > Crenichthys > Crenichthys baileyi. The sequence goes on from JAHHUM010001481.1 coordinate 52,102, forward strand.
AGGAATAAACGAATAATGTAAGAATTGACACTTAATGGATACAAAGAAATAAACTGTATACAGCAAAACCGTGAAAACAATAATAAATACCACAAGAGTGATCAGAACAAAAACAAATGAAAACCAAAACCCAAACACAAGTGGATCATGACAGTTCTATTAACTTTATATTTGTCAGCTGTCACCCAGCAACATTGGCTTTTTTTTGGTGTTCATTTGTTGCTTGATGTACAATTATTCTATTTCTTAAGTAGTGTTTAGGACTAATCATAATGATTTTTTTATTTTATTTTACAGTTTTATAGGCTTACGAAAACCTGTTTTTAAATCAAAAATGTCAAATTTACTTCAGCAAGAAATTGTGTAGATAATAGTTTTGTAATTGGCCGTTAACCACTCCAAACTTATCATTAAAAAAAGAAAGAAAATCAAAGACATGCCTGGAATGTGTTATGCTTTAGTGATTCTAATAAGCTGGATGCTTATTTTTTTCCCCAAGGTTGCTCCCTAATACAATCAATTTCAAGCCTTAGCATATCAAGTTCAGCTATTAAGCCTATCGGGTTAATTTGACCCAAACCCAGCCTATATTGCACTCCTTAAAACATGACCAAAAAGGCTCAAAACAGAAAGGAAAATGCAATATTTTTCTGGTTTTACACAGTAAACTTCAGATAAATGGAGGCAGATGCCAGAAGAGAGGTGCAACAATCTAAATTAAAAATGAGTCTTCTTAAGTATTTAAATATATTTGTATTTTGAGCTTTATTTTTTTACTCTCTTATGAGGAAATATACTAATCATTCTAGACCTATTTTAAGATCCAGGACATCCAGGCAGTCATTTGTTACTGCATATTTAAGAACTGAGAAACCAAAACACTCAGCAGAAAGCACTCAACATCTGCACTTTGGAACGCTCGCATGTCCCTAAAAAACATTTATAATACAACACTTTCCAGTGGCCTGAATAAGCTTTTTTGCAGGGTAAAAGGAATTGATTGCCTGCCTCCAAGCGCAGACGCTGAAAGGAAAATGTTGACAACTGCAAACTGTCCTTTTTAAAATATGGCACACCGAGCTCAGAATTTGGAAATAGCTTCTTTAAAAAAAGACGCCTATGCCTTGGACCACTGCAGCGTTTGTTTAACCCTGTGTCGGACTTAGACATAGCCTTACACACTACTCTGCTGCTTTTTGTCCCTGCTGTTTTTCTGCTTTGCATCATTGGACCCTTAGCCTCTACCTGTGAACCCCTACTTCCATCAGCCTTGTTTCCACTGCTTTAAATTGGCAGACGAGTGCTGTCAAACTCTTACTCTCACAGTGGGCTTCATTCGTGAGACAGAGACCTTTTAATTGACGTCTCATCTGGTCACTTGCTGCTTCTTGCCAAAATAAGGACCCAGCATTACTAAAGTTTAAACGAGTAAGGTAGATTGAGACTAGACTGAATAACAACACAATGTAAATCAACATCAAGCTGAATTGTCCGACAGTAAATTCACTTTGAGACAGCTGAGGGGGAAGGTTAAGGTAAATATTTGTTGAAAACTAACCACTTGGTTACTGACAGATTTTTTTTCAAAAGTGAAAAAGAAAATATCCATCCATCCATCTACTAATTTTCTATGCCCCACTTAATCCATACAGGGTTGAAGGGGACCTGGTCCCTATCTACAGTGGTCTACGGACAAGAGGCAAGTTAAAAAGAAAATATATGAGCATATAATATTTAAAAGTGTGACATTCTGATCTCATGAAACACATTTAAAATGTTTTAAACGTGTTTATTAGCTACCAGGGTACAGATTTGCATGCCCCAAAATTATGTTATAAATTCATACAACAATGTACTGTAATTAAATAATTCACGACAATAATGGAATGATTTCAGCAGTACATTATATTTAACATTCATTTCAAATCTACTTAAAATTTTTTTTTTTACTTTCTAATTCAGGTTATACCCTCTGAACACTAGATGTCCATGTAATGAATACATTTTTTTTGGCTATTTTAGGTCAGCCACTCCTTTTCTTTATTTAGCTTGGATTAACTAAAAATTATACTTTTACACCCAATGTCCTGTCCTAAACAAAGATGGTGAAAGTCAGACTTGGTTTGTTCATTTGATCAAACCAAACACATTTTAACCCACATTTAGACATCAGTGGACAGGTTTATGTCGACATGTTCTCCTTTTTTTACTTCTCAACCACATTATCATGTTATTTAGATGGAAAATAATATAATCTGAGGTTAGAATAGAATAATTCTTAATTTGTTCCTCACTGGAAAAATTACCGGTAATCAATTCAGTTTGATCCAAAAATGCTTTATTAATCCCAAAGAGAGATTACATGTTGTTGTAAATGTTGTATCATATTATGAAGGGAAACAAACAACATCAGCTCACTATAAAATGATTTTACACCGGACCTATAAGCAGTATTAGCTGTTGAAATGACACACAAGTCTATTCCACACCATTTCTATCTTATTGACAGATGGATTTTCAAGCCTCATAGAGAAAGTGAGAGCATGATAACGCTTATCTGCCCTGGTCCTCAGCAGCTTGTAAAACAATGGTGGAACAAGTGCAATCTCAGTGGTGATAGATTACAGCCCTGTTGTTAGCTCAGCATTCACGCTAGCCAAGCAAGACAATGAGATTGCTCTCAGGCGTATCATAGATGCCTCACACGCAAAACACTCACCTTTAAATCAGTCGTATAATAACCATGGAGACACAATATCCTACCAAACACAGAAATGTGTTTTATTAATTTGATTTTCTTCATGGTTCACTTTGCCATATTTCTGTTCTCATCTCTTATCCTGAACATGTTCAGATTTAGAGAATCTTGTCAAGGTCATCTGCCTGTTGTGCCCCACTTGATAGCGTTGGCCTTGCACCTGAGCAGGGGCATTTTTAAAACCCATCCTGCTGTAGAATGCCTTTAAATCTGCAAACACAAGCTGCCCTCCTCGGTAATGGAAATCTAACTGTATGTTGTCTTGTGAATAATGAACCACAAATAGCTTTTAATCATTAATGTAGTATGTGATGATATTAGTTTTTACCTGATACAGTATGGTGTATTTATTAATAGCTTTGATTTGCAACTGCAGTAGTTCATATTGAAACTAAGAGACATATTATTCTAATGTCATATTTCAATGGGATGCCCACTTAATACATTCGTCTCAAAGTGGAATTACCCTGGCTTCTTAGACTTATATTCACTAAACCCATAACTTCCAATTATGCTGCATTTGTTGCAACTCTCCAGCTGACAGCAAAATCTTACAGTAGTACTAAATTTTGTGGTGAAATTAAGAAAGAGGAAGTGGATACTGTTATTTTATTACTTTAAATGATGTCTAAAAGTCCTAATTTAATAATAATTTAATTTAAATAATAATAATTAACTTTCATTTTATTTGTCATTTTTTGGCTGGATAAATTACATTTCTGACTTCCTTTGATCGTTGAATGCAGCTCTAGATTGCAAAAATGATTATTTGTGAAAACTTATATTGAGACAAGGTTGGATGGACGGACGGATGGACGGACGGACAGACAGATAGAATTTTTTTTTCAGGCCCCTGGCTGTATGCCTTCTCATAATACAATATAGGATTAAGCCTTTCTTAACACAAACAGAACAGAGTTGAAGAGGCAAATACAGCAAATGAGGCTCTTTCACTAAAACAAACTAACATAATATAGGTCTGAGTACATCAGCAAATCATTACGCCTGAAATTACCCAGTCTAAAAATGTTTGCCAAGGAATGTAATTGTAATTTGATCAGGCTGTGGTGTGCCTTTCCCACAGGCTCCTGTTGTCTTTCAGTCAACACACGCAAGCACAGATGTTCACAATGCTGACAGTTGTTAGGAGCATCAGTTTTGTTTCAGTTTTTTTACATGCATCCCTATTTCTGTGTTAGAAACCTGGTTCAGCAGAGCAGAGATTGGACTAATGGCCTTGAAAATCGAATTAAAAAGGGCAGAGCTGTTTGAATCCTCATTTGACAGATACTTTATTAAAAAGCTTGTACTGTCCAGTAACAATGTAGAGCTCTGGTTTAGAGAGGCAGATGGTATCGGGATCAAGGGCTGTCATGTGCAAGTGTTTAGCACTGTGTGGTGCTTTTTTAAAGCACAGTGTGTATCATCCACTCACAATCACAAGAGAGATTTTTTGATGATGGTGTGTTTGGGGTAGGGAAGCATGAATTAAAGATTCATATCTTATAAAAATACATTTCTTTGCCTTTCATCATGTTGTCTTCCAATGTCTTGTGAAGATGCAATAGAGACGCAGTAGATCAGTACAGCCCATCCTGATGATTGTGCTGTAAAAGTGTTTTTTCCCAAACATGACACAGTCCAATTTTTGTCTATACAATCTTCAACTTCCCCTTTTCCATTTACTGGTATTTATAGGTTGGGCTGTGCCTTGTCTAATCACAGGAATTCATTTGGGGGATAGGCAGGCAGCATTAAACGATCTGAGCTGCCTCAGAAGATCAGATAAATCCCCGTGTTCAATAAACCAAAGCGCCTTTCCTGAACGCAATCATTCTTAACGGGCATACGAGTGCTGATCCTAATCCGGAATATTTGCCGCGCCTAAAGCCAGAAGCTCCATCTGCCACGCTGGCTTCGAATCTGCTCTGCAAAACAAGTGTAATAACAGAAGAAGAAACAGAAAGGATTGGAGCAAATATAATGTATCTATAAAACAAACACTGGAAACAAAGATGTACATTTATGTTCAGCCATGATTAAAACTGAAGTGGCGATGTGGAACTCTAACAGTTCACCGAAACAATTTGCTGATTTCAGCACTGTGTTTACTTTTTTTTACTTCTCCTTTATCGAATTTATAACATGCATACTTACTGTTTTGTTCTCATCAAGCAAAGCTCAAGCAACAGCCATTGGCTCATTGCATAGTGACTATTTAACTCAACTTTCTACATTTTGTTAGCAGATTGTTGCTGGAAATGGGAAAACACTTTGCATGAGAAGCAAAAATAAAAATTAGATTTAGAATGGTCAGGTAATTGTAAACAATTGGAAACATAAGTAAAGACAACATAACATTTTTTTTAACTGCTGGGTGAGTACCTTTTAGCTAACATGTACATGGGGGCTTCGACAGAAAAAATAATATGTGACATGCCAAAGACTATTTTGTTGCAACATTTGGTTATAAATAATCTAAATGCATACTGTGATAAGGCATAACACTATGACCACTGACAGGTTAAGTAAATAACAGTGCTTATCTCTTCACGACACCTTTGTGGGTATGATACATTAAGCAGCAACTGAACTTTTTGTTCTCAATTCAACAAGAGCTATTGTAACTCAAACTGCTGTAGAAGTTAAATTTAGTTCTGACAGAAAAATGTCATAAAAACAGTGCATCACAGTTTGCCTGTCTGGGCATGGATTGTTGCAGACCTGTCAAGGTACCTATGCTGAACCCTAATGGCTGTGGCCAAAATGTGTTACTATACAGAAAACAGATCCAAGGGTGGCCCTTTCTGTGAGTGCTTTGCATGCTTTTTGTAACGTTTCCTCACACTATACAGAACCATTCATGTTAGGTTACCTAGAGTTTCTAAATTAACTCTATGTAGGAGTCTGTGTAAGAATGGTTTTTAGTCTTAGATGTTATGGTCCCTCTGATAAGGTGACCTGTCCAGGATATGCCATGGCTGTCTTGACTGCTGGCGATAGACTCTGTGAGCCTGAGTAATAACAAGCAGGGTTAAACATTAAAATCCACCTTCTCTTCTTGCTTGTTGGGGTAAATTTAATGTATACCTAAAGAACACCAAAAGAATGCTAATTTACTGATCCAGACCTTGAAGTGACAAGATATTTTAGCTACACATATTGCTGTGAAATAGTTTAGGTGCAACAGATAAATCAACAGTTATTAGCACATAGCATACAAGGGTGTGATCTCCCAGAATGGTTTCTTAAAAACCTTCTCTTCAACGTTGGGTTTCTGCTGCTGGAGCCAGTCACTTATAACAGTTCAGCATTCAGGACAACTTCCCTGGACCTTTGTTGATTGTCCTATCCTGGGTAGTTCATCTGTAGTTCAAGGCCTCCCTTCGTCAACCTAATGCATATAAGTAGCGCTGCTGGACTCTACATGCTTGACTTGAACAAGCTATTACTAGGCTTTGTACTTTATAACTCAAATGGCATTGATGTTTATGGTGTAAGATTCTGTTTTTTACAATTCAGGATTCATAGTCAAACAAACAAAAAGGTGATTATTGGGCAAAATTGAGGAGAAAACAAAGTGGAAAAATTTAATTATCCCTCTGACCCTGGACTACAAGAAAAGCCTGCTTAGCAGATAGCTAGTTTCCTCATTCACCTCTTGTTAACAACAGTTAAAGTCTCTGTCAACTTATCACTGCATGTACAGACTCAGACAGAAGAATGATGCAGGTGGGATGACTGGAGTCTCACTATTGTGTCATGCAAAGGGCTGTTAGAAATATTTAATTTATAATAATAATTTAGACTTTATTAATCTCACATTGAGAAATGATCCTCTGCAGTGGGCTGCCATTGTGCGGCGCCTGGGGAGCATTCAGGAGCTAAGGGTCTTGCTCAGGGACCCAGAATGGCAGGCTGTGGAATTTGAACCAGGGTACTTGTGGCCTCTCCAGGACACAAATGCCCTGCTTTGTAACCACTAGACCACCACTCCCTCTTTATGGCGAATATAGGCGATATCATAGCAGCAGAGACCCATGTAATATGACTCTTAAATTTAATTTGCAACATAGGAAGACAGCCCTTAATAGAAGCATTGTATAGCAATTTATTCATATCTAAATAACTTTTTACAACTATGGCAAGTTTAACATTTGTTCCTATTTTATTCTCCTCCTTGACCATTATCTCAACCCACAATTTATGTCATACTTAATCTCTGCTGTGCTAAAGTCTATCTACATGCATCCTTCCATCAGAATGCTTAGCTAATGATCCTATCAATCACGCAGCACTATAATTCACCCTAACATTAATCTCCCTGGAGTATTATTATTTTATTTTGGTGAAGTAGGAGCTGGATGGATAGAGAAATTTCTAATTTTATATAATTGCATCTCATTTCCCCTCCAATTGGGCCCCATCTTTGAATGATGTTCCCTCCTTGAAGTAACATACAGATTCTCTTTTGTCATTTCTGGTACCATTGTAAACCTCTAATGGCCCTGCAAACATGGTGATAATTACTTTTAGCTATTGCTATGATCAGTTTTTATGTAATAAACTATAACATCGAAAGATAATTAAACAACCTAATGAAATGCAGCCTTGACAGCCAGCTGATTGGTAAAGAAAAAAGATAAAGATTATTTATCAAGTGTGAAAAAGTTAAATGTGCACTATTTAAAAAAAGGAAATGAGAAAGAAAAAAGAAAAGACAGCAGATGTGAAAAAAAGAAATGCTTGACACGAGAGAAAGATGCAAGGAAGATAAGGGGGATCATTTCTAAATTTAAATCGCAGATGTTGATCTTGTGAGAGTCCTTTTCGCCTCATCTGGGTGATAAGGCCCTGGGCCAAACAGATGTTTCTCGGTCAGGGCTTTTCTTTTTTCATGTCAGGACACACTAAACCATTGGCATCTCATCACGTCAACATGGGCAATAGTTACACAGGCCAGCATTCATCTATTAAATAACTTGAGACAACTCTCCACCCAAGGCTCTGGTGCACATTATGCTTTTTACCTATAGTGCATTTTCCTTTGGTATATACAGCAGAAACCAGATATAAAAAGACACATTCATGTCTTGTTCCTCACTTTTAGACATTAAACCAGATGAAATATTTGGTTTTGTAATCTTCTGATTGCTGCACGACATTTGAGTTAGTTGGAGGTGCATCGATGTATTTTGAGGTATCACCTTTAACACATTGTTTTATTCTCTTACATCAAGGAAGAGACCATTGTGGGTACAATTTCCAGATGCCTATCTGTGCCATATATATCTCTTTAAACAATTTTACACAAGTAAAAACAGGATATCAATATCAACCAAAATACCATTCTTCTGTGTCCCAAAGATGAAAATGTTTTGGTGTAATATATGCAAGATTATTTATAATGTTCAATGTGTAAGAGTGGGTGAAGTAAGAATATTGAAACATTTTCAAAACTTACATTTGGTTTCAAAGTAAATTAACTAAAATAGATTACAATACTTCCCTGTCTTTCACAGAAAGTCATGTTTGACTTTATTGAAGTGTCTCTCATGGTCAGTTTTGATTTATCGAAGAGCTCCAACATTACTCAACCCCTAATACGCTCTCTGTTTCTGAACCCCCAGAGAAAATGGACCTGACCTATTTTTAAAGCAAATGTCATCAGGGGTTATTTTTGGGCCTGGTTAGTCCATCTTTCTGTCTGGTTTCTAATTTTAAACTTCCCTGTGGGAAGCAGGGTTCTTATAATGGCATGTATGTTACAAATTCTGGATAAAGAGCTTACCCTGCAACAGTACTCAGTCCCCTAGTGATTTAAATGTAAGGGGCAAATTCAGGGAGCAAAAAAATAAGTTAAGATAAAAGCCATTATTATGTTTTTAGATCAAATCAATGTGGAGCAGCAGAAATGACATATGGGAAGTTGTAAAAGGGGGCTGGGAGGACAAGTGTAGTTTTATTTATTTTGGACTGAATGGACTGAATTTTACATAGCACTTTTCTGGTCATACTGACCAATCAAAACTTTTTTTCTGTTTATTTTATACATGTTAAATAAATAAATAACAAATAAATTGTACATTTTTGGAGCTTGTCCAAGCACCAATGGCTCCTAGGAGGACAGCCAGTTGGTAGGTAAAGAAAAATGTGAAACTTAAAGAGGATCCAGAGGATAGGAGTAAGAACTCTTGAAATTGGAAAAATAAGTTTAATTTGTGAACAGATTTATCAATCTCTTATTTTTTTTAATAAACACATGAACTAAGTAGATTACATGAGATTTAGGTCATTTGAGTCACAACGTCACATTAGATTTCTCTGATCCTGGTATTGCTATATTCCAAAACAAATAAAAATAATCTCATAATGCTTGTCAATATTTCTGTTCCTTTTTGTTCTTTTCTGGTTTGCACTCAAGTCTTAACTATGTACAAAGTTGACAGATATAAAAAAGTCACTATGTTCTAGCCATAAACCAGTGGTTATTTTGCATCATTTAAACTCTGAAACTGCATTTATATTACTACAAATTCAGAGGACGTTTGTAACACTCACAGATATTTTATAAATAAAGCCTGAGAGATCTGTCCCAAAGGAGCATAAAGCACCAGGTTCCAGCAAAGTGTTATGTACAACGAGTGACATGCGATGGGATTCATGACTGGTGAGGCACAGATTCCTCTGGAGTTGGATTAAAAAATATATGAACCCAAAATAGAGGCTTATATTTCAGTTAACCTCAATTTAAACATTTAGTTGTTTTAAAAGCTTTTAATTATGCTTTAATTAGTTCCATACTGTTCAGCAATATGATAGGAAGAAAAACAACAAACTGTTTTATATAAGGTCAGATTTGATTATTTAAAACATATTTTTTTTTCATTTTGGCTGATCTCTTGGTACTTCCTCACCTTTGCAATGTGAACACTCATGTTCAGTTTGTGCTGCCCAACAGTCTAGGGGAAAAATTTATCATTCCTTGTATTTTACTTCTCATGATGACATGTAAGGCAGTGCCTCACCTGCCTCCCCTGACTGCACATCACTGTGTACAACACATACTTATAGGCCCTTCTGCGTAAAATAAATACACATATCAATTTATCACTTTTATACAAAATTATAACCCTACCCCTTAATATGTGATCCAAGATGGCGCCGCTGATGGCAGCCTCGGAGCTTTACTCTCTCATTTTCCGTGTGTTTTTGTGGTGCTTTCTGCCACCATTCGGTGGTCTCTTTCAGCAGAGAGGAACTTCTAAACAACAGAAAGTCCTCTCTTGGCATTTTTTCACCATCATTCATTGACGCCAGCTTCAAGGAGATCCTGACCAGCAGGGCAGCGGCTCTTATGGGATGTACCACCAGAGACGGTGAAGTGGGAAGAGAGCCAGCGTGCTCGTGAAGCTCCGACAGTGGGGACTACACACACCCTTGCCTTCAATCCACCTGGCAAAGGTACGTTCCCTGGCCAACAAGATGGACAAATTGCTTCTCCTCACCTGTAAAAACTTCGACCTCTGCAGATCTGCCACCCTCTGCTTTACCGAAACCTGGCTGAGTGAGAAAACCCCGGATTACGCACTTCTGATACCGGGCTTTCAGCTGTTCAGAGTGGAACGCAACGCGGCCTTATCCGGGAAAAAGCGAGGAGGTGGAATCTGCTTTTATATAAACAAAGGTTGGTGCAGAGATGGCAAAGTATTGAAGAAGACATGTAGTCCTGACCTGGAGTCATTTCTCATAAACAGTAAACTGTTTTATTCACAGAGGGAGTTCTCCTCTTCTGTATTGGTTGGCGCTTACATACCTCTTCAAGGCTCCACTTCAGATGTTAAAAAACAACTGGCTGAGCTGATAACAGTGGAGAAAAAAACATCCAGACTCTCTCATCATTGTTCTTTGAAATTCTAACAGTGCAAACCTCTACAATTAACTTCTGAAATACAAACAGCACAAATACAGACAGCACATTTATGCCACCATAAAAACACTCTGGACCTCTGCTACACAACTTTAAAGGATACATCCCATTCTGTCACCAGGGCTGCTTTGGGACTTTATGACCACTCTCTGGTCCATCTTATCCCAACCTACAGGCAGAAATTAGAAGCTTCCAAACCTGTGATTCAGACTGTTAGGAAGTGGACTGAATCAAAGCAGATGTTACAGGCCTGCTTTGACTGGACAGATTGGACTGTTTTTGAAACTTTAGCCACTGATTTGTTAAAATATATCAGTTTCTATGAGGACATGTGTGTGCAGACCAAGACTTTCTGTGCATACAATAACAATAAACCTTGGTTCACTTTACATCTGAGGCAGCTGCGGAGGGATAAGAAAAAGGCTCACAGCAGTGGAGACTGGGCCCTGTATAAGCAGGTCAGGAGATCAAAGCGGCGAAGGGAAGCTACGGTGAGAAGTTAAATAAAAGCTTCTCACATGGAGACCCTTCTGCTGTTTGGAATGGTTTAAAAATCCTGCCTGCCTACAGGACCCCTTCCCCCCTCCCTGAGCAGAATCCTCACCTGGCAAAGCAGTTGAATGGCTTCCACTGCAGGTATGAAAAGCAGCAGTTCACACCTCAACCCAACTCCTCCACATGCCATTCAGACACAAATTCTCGCCATACACCAACCACCCCTCTACCTTCAGACCCCCTGCCTGCACTAGGGATCTCAGAGTAAGATTTCACTGTTTCAGCACCTGAAAACAAGGACCTTAGGACCTAATAATGTCTCCCCATCATGCCTGAGAGTCTGTGCCGACCAACGGGCACCCATTTTCACAGAGATCTTCAACAAGTCACTGGAGCTGTGTGAGGTTCCCTCTTGCTTCAAATGCTCCACCATCATCCCAGTACCCAAGAAACCCACCATCACAGGACTAAATGACTACAGGCTTGTTGTCCTGATGTCTGTGGTCATGAAATCCTTTGATCGACTGGTGGTGAAGTACCTAAAGGACATCAGAGGCCCCCTGCTGGACCCCCTGCAGTTTTTTTACTGGACAAATAGGTCGGTAGATGATACAGTCAACTTGGGGCTACACTTCATCTTGCAAAACCTTGACCACACAGGAATGTACAACGGTATCCTGTTTGTGGACTTCAGCTCAGCCTTCAACACTATAAACACAGACATCCACCAGAAGCTCACCCAGCTCAAAGTCACGGCTTCCACCTATCAGTGGATCACCAGCTTCCTGAAGGACCACCAGCAGCAGGTGAGGCTGGGGAGCATCTTCTCCCGGCAGCTAAAATATCTGCAGACACCACATATCCTGCACAAAAACTGTTTAGACTGTTGCCTTCAGGTCGGTGCTACAAAGCACTGTCTGTTACTTGGACTGACACCCACATTATCTTCTCTTGTAAAGTCATGTACATTAGATATTTTCTATTTCCATTATATATCTATATAAATCCATCCATCCATTGTCTTCCGCTTATCCGGGGTTGGGTCGTGGGGGGAGCAGCCTAAGCAGAGAGACCCAGACTTCCCTCTTCCCTGCCACTTGGGCCCAGGCCAGCCGAGAAAACATAGTCCCTTCATCGTGTCCTGGGTCTTCCTTTTGGGCCTCCTCCTGGTGGGACGTGCCCGCAACACCTCACCAGGGAAGGGTCCAGGAGGCATCCTAACCAGATGCCCGAACCACCTCAACTGGCTCCTCTCGAAATGGAGAAGTAGCAGCTCTACTCTGACTCCCTCCCGGATGATCGAGCTTCTCACCCTCAGCGGATGTCTGGGCTAAGACACCCTGCAGAGGAAGCTAATTTCGGCCGCTTGTGTCCGTGATCTCATTCTTTCGTTCATGACCCAAAGCTCATGATCATAGATCAGGGTAGGAACGTAGATCGACCGGTAAATCGAGAGCTTCGCTTTTTGACTCAGCTCTCTCTTTACCACGACAGACCGATACAGCGCCCGCATCACTGCTGATGCAGCACCAATCCATCTATTGATCTCCTGCTTTTTTTCCAGTGAAGGAGATGCTGCCATGACACTGCCTCCACCAAAAGCTGTGAGGAGTTAGCAAGTTTTTCATTGGAGCATCCCAACTAACTCTGCTGCTCAACCCGCAAATGCACTTTTCTTACAAATATAGCTAAGGGTAAATAAACAGGCTCCTAAACAGCATAAGATTGATTAAGATTGATTACAGCAGAATGCAGACCAAAAAACATAAGAGGAGGTCACCTGAAATGGTTTTCCAAAGAGTCTTGAAAGAACTTCTCAGAGGTTCATTGAGAGACGGCGAAAGGTTAATATTTCAGTCATCACAGCAAAGGGCGGCTACTTTAAGGAATCCAAAATATTAAACAGAATTAAATTTCTTTTCCCATTTTTCGTTTGCTACATAATTCCATATGTGCTCATTCACAGTTTTGATGCTTTCAGTGAAAATCTATGTACAATGTAAATAGTTACCATAATAACACCAACATAAAGCAAACCATTAAACCTTATAATCATCGGTCTTAATATAGATTTGGTAAAAAAAATCCTTATTTCAGTACCTTTTTTTTTCTTGTAGCCATTTTGTAAGGTAAGGTAAGTTTATTTATATACTGTGACTTATCAAGATCAACACATATTACTTTTCTTTAAATGGCATGTTCTTTTGTCTTTTCCATTTTGAAAAGTGAAAAAAAAACTGGCCTTTGTGTTGCATCATATTTATACCTCAGGAAAAAAGTTAAATTAAAAGTTCTTAAGCGCCCTTGTCAAGTAAAAAATTCTTTGATATATAGTTTTTAATATTCGCCACTCCTCCAGAGCCAGTTTTATGGCCAGCAGTTCTCGGTCCCCCACATCATAGTTTCTTTTAGCACTAGAGAGTCTACGGGAGAAAAAAGCACATGGGTGAAGTCTCCCATCCTGATCAGAACATTGAGACAAGACAGCTCCCACCCCTAAATCGGAAGCGTCCACCTCTAGGGTAAATTGCTTGGCTGGGTCCGAGTGTGTGAGGATGGGTGCCTGTGAGAATCTCTCTTTTAATAATACAAAGGCTGCGTCGGCTTCAAGTGTCCACTCAAACTGTTGCTTGGTTGAGGTTAATGCAGTGAGGGGGGGAGCGATCTGACTGAAATTCCTTATGAAACAAGGGTAGAGGTAAGCAAAACCCAGAAAGCGTTGGAGTTGTTTTCGTGAGTCTGAGGTTGGCCAGTCGAGAACTGCCTTGGTTTCTCTGGATCCGAGCGAACCTGCCAACCCTCTAAAATGAAGCCCAGGAAGGTGACAGATGGTTTGTGGAATTCACACTTTTCTGCTTTTACAAACAATCTGTTTTCCAGTTGACGTTGGAGAACCAGGCGGACATGGCAGCGGTGTTCAGTGAGATTATTAGAGTTGATGAGGATGTCATCGAGGTATACAAATATGTTCAGGAAATCTAGTAAAACGTCTAGTAAAACGTCATTTTTCCCCACAAAGAAGAAACCCGCCCCTAACGGGTATGAGTAATGGTGAATAATTCCAGCAGCTAATGATTCAGAAATATATTTTTCCATGGCCTGTCTTTCACATCGAGAAATATTAAACAGATGGCTGGAAGGGAGAGGTGCCCCAGGAAGGAGATCGATCGCACAGTCATATGGACGGTGTGGTGGTAATGAGGCGTTGGTCTTACTGAAAACCTGTCTTAGGTCTAGGTACTCCTCTGGTACTTGGGACAGGTCTGACAGTTCAAGTTCTAAGGGATATGCTGAGACAGAATGTGGTGAGACGGCTGACTGGAGACAAACAGACAGGCATTTTGTGGACCAAGCTTCAACACGACCCTCTAACCAGTTTAAATGGGGGTTGTGTTCACGTGGCCAGGGAAAACCTAGAACCAGGGAGCTTTGAGAAATTGGTAACACAAAAAATGAAATCTTCTCACGGTGGTTACCAGAGATTAGGAGCTCATGGGGCTCAGTTCGGTGTGTGATCTGGTGAAGAGTTTTCCCATCCAGGGCGAGTACTTTATGTGGAGTAATTAGCGGCTCCACCGCTATGTTTGCTTGCTGGACTAGTGACTGATCGATGAGGTTTTGCTCACAGCCTGAATCAACTAGGGCGGAAAGATTTAACTGATCCTGATTGAAAAGGATGGTTGCTGGCAAGGTTAATCTAGGGGTTTTTTGGTCTATTATTTTCGGTCCGTCAACCCCCCCTTTGTAGGCCGCAATAAAGTGGTCTGGGGAACCTCAATACAAGCACTGGTTGGATTGCCTACGCCGTTACCTCTCTTCCGGGGTTAACTGGGTTCTGCCCAGCTGCATGGGTTCTGGTTCTGGGGGAGGATTATTGAGGCGTGGTCGCGGCAGCGGGGAAGGCAAGGAAGAGACAGAGTCTGCTCTGTTCGGTATCTTCTCCTTTCTCTCAAGCGATTATCCATTCTGGTAGCTAATGCTATCATTTTATTTAAGGTCTTAGGTTCATCTAACAAAGCTAGTTCATCTTTCAAAGGGTCGTTTAGTGACTGGAAAAAGGCTGCTTTAAGAGCACAGGAGTTCCAGCTAGAGGCTGCTGCTAACGTGCGAAACTTCAGAAAAATCTGAAACTGATCCGTTTCCTTGTTATAAAACCCACAAACGGTGAGCCGTGCTAGTTTGGTCTGAATCAGTAGAAAATGTTTGTTTAAATTCCTGAATAAATTCATCAAAAGTACATCCGAACTGGTTGCAATTGGTAAACCTGGCCTCTGCCCAACTGAGTGCTTTGCCAGTGAGTAGTCCTAAAATGAAAGAGATCTTTGCATCATCATGGGTAAATGACTGCAGGGAGCGATTAAATACTAGGGTGCACTGCAGGAGATAACCCCCGCACTTACTAACCTCACCGGAGTACTTTTCAGAGTTGGGGGAAGTGACATCCAGGAATGCAGAAGTTGCTGTGAGACCGGAGGAGACTCAGCAGCTCCCCCTGGTGTCTGGGATGTCTGGACGTTTAGTGCATGTTGCAGGAGTGTGGCCATCTGATCCAGTTGTTGATTTGACTGACGTTGTTCTAGGAGGCTGCAGAGTGTAGATCCATGTGATTTAATTTGTTGACTGTTTTCGGCTAAAGTCCTCCTGAGTGTCTCTGCTGGGTCAGATTGGCCTGAGTGTTCTGTCATGGTTTTCTTTACTGACCTGACCCACATGCAGAATGACACTCAGGAGGCAGAAAAGTTTAACAAGTTTATTTTGACAGGAAGTGGATATGGAGCTGGAACCAGGACTGGATACACAAAACTGTATGGGGAGGAAGATCAAGTTACTTACTCTGTGGTTTGAAGTAGAATTTCTAGGAATTGAGAATAAGTTCTTGCTTCCAGATGAAGGAAACGTGGTCGGCTGAGGGAGAATGATGCAGAGCCTGGGAGGACTTATAGTTGCTGCTGAATCAGGGCTTTAATCCAAGTTAAGTGGTGAGCTCTCTGGTGAAGAGTCAGGTTAGCACAAGGAAGTTGGATTCTCATACAACAGTTCTCAGTAATACGGAATACCTGGAGAAGTTTCTTGAGACTTGATGTAAAGTTACAGGTGGAGGGTGAGCAGGGTTCGCTTGCCTGATATCCTAGGAGTCGACGGGCTTGGGCTGTCCGCTGAAACTTGATCCAAAAAAATTCTTGAAGGTTTGAAATCTTGATTTTGGCTGGAGGCTGACTGGAGCTTGAAGCCAGCACAAATGAGTCACAGGAGCTTCGAGCCAGGACTAGGAAGTCACCTGAGAACGAGCACAGAACAAGGTGACACAATCTGGAGTCAAAAAGACTAGAGACAAGCAAGGAAACTGGCCAGGAGAAGTTACCAAAAAGGCTAAAAATCAGGCACTGGAGTGCAGAAAGCCCAGCCTTCTTATACACCTCCAGAAGAACGAAGATTGCCAGCACCTGCTCAACTCAGCGCCACCTGTGTTCACATAATCAGAGGCTTTGGCGGCATCTAGTGGTGAATAAATGTAAATAGCAGGCATGAAACAACACAAAATCCCAGACTCTGACAAGCGACTACCAGGCAGAAAGTGTCCTTAAATAAACACCCAAAAGTATAAGCATACTCTGCTCAAAATCAATCAGAATCAGAATCCCTTTATTTTCATTGTACAAAAAAGCACAACGCAATTTAAAAATACCGAAGACAGTGCAAGAGAAAACCAATATTACAATAATCTAATAAATAAATAAAATATTTTATAGAGCTGTATATGCATACATATACATATATACACATGCACACACACACATGCACACACACACACACACAAACAAAAAAAAAAAATATATATATATAGATATATGGTAACCACATAACATATATAGATAGAACCAAATAATAAAGAAACAACTGTAATGTCATGTTCAAGTATTGATATTGCACTAAGAAAATGAAAATGATAATTTTTTAGGTTTTGGATGAATTTGCAGCGTTCAGGGCAACAACAGCTTTTAGGTAGAAGCTGCTTTTTGTTTGTTCTTGTCTTCATTACCCTGAAACGCCTCCCTTCGGGTGGGAGTTTAAAACTGTGGTGACCAGAGTGTGAGGGGTCCCTGATGATGCTGTGGGCTCCTTGGAGGCAGCGGGTATTGTAAATCCAGGGAAGAGCAGCCTCTCATAGCTCCCTCGCTGTTCCACGTGTGTCAGCCTGGTGTGCAGAGCAGTGGCAGTGGCATCCTCTGTAGACTGGTTGGCTCTGTAGACAAGTGTCAAGTGTAGGTGGCAGGCATGAAGTGATATGACTCCGAACCAGTTTCTCAAAGCACTTCATAATGATGGGGATTAGTGCCACTGGCTGGTAGTCTCTGAGACTACTAATATTGTTCTTTTTTGGCAAAGGGATGATGTAGGAGGACTTTAGGCAGAATGGGATGGCGCACTGAGTGAGGGACTGATTAAAGTTGCTGGTGAACCCAGCTAGCTGGTCCACGCAGTCCCTCAGCACCCTCTCTGTCACAGAGCAGCTTTCCGGGGATTCACTGCCCTTAGGGTTCTCCTCACTTCCTGTGACTGCACATTGACAGTCTGGCTGTGAGTAATGCCAGCTGTGGTGTGGGCTTCACTGGTGACTCAGCCTCAAAACGAGCAAAGAATTGGTTAAGATCCCCTGCCAGTGAGGCATCCCCGGAGATGGTGGTAGTGTTGCTGGATCTGAAGTTGGTGATGTGCTGGACCCTTTGCCACCAGAGTGTTGTTGCTGTTGAAATCCTCCTCAATCCTCTGCTTGTGGATTGCCTTAGCCTCTCTGATGCCCCTCTTCAGAGCAGCTCGAGCGCAGCTGTCCCTTTCCTGAAAGCGTTGTTTTTCTCCCTCTGCAGTTTCTTGACCTCCTTGTTCATCTAGGGCTTCTGGCTGGGAAACACCCGGATATGCCTATGCACTGTGACGGTTTTAACACAGTGCTGGATGTAGCCGAGCACTGCTGAGGTAAACACCTCCAGGTCCTGGTGTCTGTGTTTCCAAAACAGTCCTGCAGCTGCTGAGTGGGACCGTCCGGCCAAGTTTTCACAGTCTGTGTTGTGGGGAGTGCTCGCTTCTTCACCGATTTGTATTCTGGAATCAGAAGCAGTGACATGTGATCAGAGGAGCCCAAGTGGGGCAGCTGGGTGCCCCTGTATCCATGTTTGATGTTGGAGTAGGCTTCATCCAGGGTCTTAGCTCCCCTATTGGAATCTAGGGAGCACTACTTTCAAATCAGCATGGTTAATATCCCCCGCGTTCACATGCACTGCCTCTGGTTGGTTGTTCTGTTGCTGGCTAAGAGCATCGTCCTAATGGCTAAAAGCCTCAAATCAAATAGATGACAGATAGCAGACCAGATGACATGAATAACATTATATGTTATTTGCTATGCATATTCTACTTTTTGAGCTAGTCCAAGACTGTGTAAAGTCCTAATTTCCGATTAGTCACCGCAGCTTCATTAAAATCCCCTTTTTGACTTTTATGTTTAAATGTTTAACCATTAACCATTAAACATCAAACATAGAAATTATTGTAGATAATTAGAAGGTAATAATATCAACCATACATGCTTGAATCATATTTATATTATATACTGATATCCCTTGAGATAAAGTGTGTATCTTTGAAAGTATGGAAATTTGTTCTTTAGTTCCTACAGAGATTCTGTTTTGGCTTCAGGCGCTCAGAGGTTAACACAGGCTGAGTAGAGTATAGAAACAGAATGACACTTCATCTTCTTCTTTCAAATAATTATAAAAAAATATTATAAAAGCCATCACTTTTTATGATGTTGACATATTTTTCCTAATCTGTGGATTAGGTGAATGTATCATGTACAAGAATGGTGCATAAAAATAACTGGTTAACTGGGCAATGTGATCATGAAATACACCTCCCAGTAGCTTCATTGGTTGGCATACTGTGTTCAAATGATTTAAACCTTAATTGTTTGCAAACCCACAACCAATATAGAAAGAAAAAGCCATTACCATTTTTACATTTGTGGATTTCACAAATATGTTTATATGCTGTCTTCACACTATAGACTGGTGTTACATACTCAAACCCCCTTTTTTATTTTTTAAAGACAGCATTATGGACTAGTTACAGACAGGAAATTGGTTTAAAAATATACATGGGCATTGTCCTCAGCTGGGATCAGCTCATTTTCAATGATACAAAAGCTGTTATACTTTCATAAGTAGTCCCAGAGGAAAATGGAGCCTTGATGTGCTGAAGGATGTTGGTTTAAAAGTAAATAGGGAAGTGGTTGTGCTACTCTTCTCCAGATCTTTATATCTGTGTTTTCCTCATTTGACTCACCCATACCTAATATCTTGGAAAGTAAAGACAACATATTTGAAAACAAAAACTACAAAAATGTATACAGATTCCAGGGGTTATAGTTTTACCTTTTAAATCAGTTGGTTTTTAGTCAATAAATTGGGGAAAGAAACAGCTAGAGTATTTCTGGTCAGAGTGTTATGGTCTGGGATGCCTTTGCTGCTTCAGGACCAGGACATCCTGCAGTAATTGATGGGATCATGAATTCTCCTCTCTAGCAGCAAATCCTGAAGTGGAATGTGCGGCCATCAGACCTTAAGGTCAAGCTCACTGGGTTATGCACCAAGCCAGTGATCCAAGCACACCATCAAGTCCCACTGTGAATCAAACAAAAAACAAAATTAGGGTTTTAGAGTAGCCTAGTAAAAGTCCAGGGGGTCATGCCACACCATCTGACCGAGATGGTGTGGCATGACCTCAAACAGTCTGCTCATGCTCAAAGAGACACCTGTTACGTACTTCTTTCATTTACTGACTCACATGAAGAGATCATGCAGATCAGGACCTAGAAGGTAAGATGATTTTACAAGAATGCATTCTTTCAAGTACTGGAAGGAGGCCTGACTTCTCCAAGTGAGTATAGAGCAGAGCGTCGGAGAGTAGAGAACGGTTATGAAAGAGGACTTGGCTCGAGTGAGCCACATGTCTAGAGAGGAACCTAAAAACTCCAACCACTTAGGCTGATCAGGTGACGAGTGGTCATCAGCTCCTTTTGTCCACAGGAGACTGATGAGGGAGAATTTCAGTCAGGTGTGAGAGCCGTGGCCTGCCCAGCCACACCCCCAACTGGACATCTGCTTCTCAGAGGAAACCCGCACAAATGCATGCATGCACGCACATGCCAGAACCATGGTAGGGGGAGGTGCACCATCTATGAAAAAAAAAAAACTGAGTAAACCCAAAGGGCAGCAATACTTCCAAACAATTCATAAATGTTGAATGTTAATGAAAATTTGGAATGAGGGAAAAGTGGTCAGTATGTCCTGCAGCAGTCTAAGCTTACAGCAGAAAGACCATAGAGATAGTTCAGGCTACATTTTAACTATAAACCTTATCAAAACTTGCATTTTAACTAGAGTATTAAAAGTAGACATGGTGCTTAAATCTTGCATTCATCAAGTTTAAATTGTTTCAAAAAAGGTCAGCAAACAGAACAGACAGTGTAACTGTCATAATGCTGGTTCAGATTATGATACACACAACCACGAGAGACAAAAGAAAGTTTTGAAAACAATTTATTTTCACACAGTTTGTAGCTGGGATGAACGAGAACCAGGAACTGGGTAAGCAGGTCAATTCCGGAGTTATCTGGGAGGGCACAAAAAACCGGTTTAGCTGGGTCCAGACTGAGGGGGGAAAAAAAATAGACAAACGATCTTGCTGAAAGTGAAAAGCTTGATGGACTTATTGAGTGAGGAGCTGATTAAGGTGGTAGGGGGATTAAATCCTTCCCCCCACAGGGTTTGTGGTTGGCAGGCGATGAACCAGCTGGTACCTGTGATCTCCAGTTAGAAAAACTGTTCTTTCTTCCGCGGCAAAAACTCCGCTGCGACTTGAGGCGAACGACGGAGGGTGGACGGGCAGGTGAATGCTTCTTCTCTGAGTAGAGTCCGACAGTCCTTCTTGAGAGGATGGGCTTGGGGGTAGTGAGCAGGGACCATGAGTCAGAAAAGGCGTCACGTTTGAGTTTCCACTCTCCTTAAAAACGCGATTCAGGGATAAGCAGGCGCAGGTTACTCCATGAGAACCCCGACTGTGCAGGATCTGTTGAACAGGGAAAAAACAATGAAACGATTAGTTTCCTGGGAAAAACCAAACTGCATTAGAGCAGGGGTCTAGCCTTTTACCACTGAGCGAACACAACGGGCTGACGCCTTCCCTAGGTCCTCCACTCCTTAAAAACCCAGCTGATTGCTGTCAGGATGAGGAACACTTGTGCAGAAGCACCTGCCCGTCACACCCTAAAGGAAATAAGAAAAAGAAAAAGCAAAAAGCACAGCAAGGCACAGCATAACACATAACCTGCACACAAACACTGTGGTGGTTGACAGTTACTTTAAAAGAAGGTCATATTAAGTACAGCATTAATATTTGAATGGAAATTACTAGCTAAATCTGAGGCTAATATACACATAATAGATCATCAGAAATATACAGGCAAACTAGGTTGTTGAGTAGCAGCAAATGTGCTCTGGGCTAATCAACAATTTTATCAACAATTTCATGGTTGGCTGGGACATCAATGGTTCCTCTTTCAAAATTCACCAAAATATATGAAAATAGTAATGTTTTTGTTGCATAACTCAGTAATCACTTACTAGAACAGATAACTGGCAAGGGGGTGTCTTGCCACTGCTTGGTGAAGGGCAATGTATTGATTGATGTGAGAAAACATCGCTACACTCACCAATTGGCCAGAGATCAGAAAATAACATTTTCTGATCTGAATTTTAGGTTTTAAAGGAAATTTTCTTTAGCAGGTCTAAAAGGCAATCGACAAGGCAAATATTGAAGAGTTTTTTTTCAAACCTACTACCTTTTTCAAAGAACCTGCAGCGTGTCTTTTCTTTGGTGTGTGTAATAGTTATTAGAACAAATATAAATCAGTCAAAATGTAATCATCTGATTAGACCTCAAACAAATCAGTAGTGGCCAGGAAAAGCAGGATCGTAGTGTCCCTACTTAGTGCTGTTTGTTAGGTATTTCTGAGGTTGGTGTGCTTTTTGCACCACTTTATAAGTCATTGTGGCTATGAACTTTATTAATATTTAATCATCAAGGTACACTGCCAAAACAAGCATGAAGCATTGATTCAAAGCAGATTGGAACTATGCTTTCTTTTTGTTTGCACCAAATTCTGATTCTACTGCCATAATGTCACAGCTAAAATCGACAGACACTGAACCAGGTAATGTTTTTTTTAATCTGTTATTGTCAAATTTTGCTGAGCCTTTGTGAATTGTAGCCACAATTTTCTAAGGCACTAGGTCAGGTCTTCTGCTGCAGTGGCCCGTCAGCATCAAGGTTTAATGTGTTGTGCATTCAGAGATGAAATTCTGTAAACCTTGGTCTGTTTTTCAGACTATTCCCAGTAAACCTGAGAGATTATTGTGTGTAACAATCCCAGTACTTTAGAATCTAAAATCCCCAGCCCATCTGACTAAATGCAAATATTTCTTGCTATGTGTTTGGCTGAGATGCTATTTTGTTAACAATTAAACAGGTTTAATTGGTAACAATTTAACCTGTGATGTCAATTGAGTGCAAATACTGGACATTTTTTTCCTCATCTTATACACAACCTGTGCCAACTAATGTCATTTTTTCATTTTTTTGAAAAAATAAATAAATAAAAATAATAATATACAACCTGTGCCAACTAATGGGTTCTATTAAAATTAACTTTTTTATAGTATAATATTAGTTCAGCAGAAATACTAGCATAATTGCCATTTTCCTTTTATTAAAATTATTTTATATCTATTTTATATCAGATCTTGGTCATTTCAGAGCAAATTTCAGACTCAGAGATGTGCATGATCATGTCAGTGCTCCATCACAGGCAAAAAGCACATATTTTTAAGGGTCACACATGCTTTAGTGTTGCTTTATAATCACCAAAGCAATTACATGCCTCACTAAGCGGCTCTAATGTCATTGCTTTCCCATATTACAGTTGGGCACCAGAAGATACTTTTTATTCACCAAACCAGGGGCAGACATTTAAAATGCCAAATGTTCCAGATTAGTTGACTGCAGCCCATGTGGAAGTGATGGCTGAAAAGGTCATTAAAACACAGTGTACATTTCAGCAGGTTGCTCTTGCATCAGTAAGTATAAACAGAGCAGTCAATAAGTCAGAATGACAGCCTGGATCATTTGATCCTGTCTGAGGGTTCCTACCTCTCAGTTGTTTTATCCCCCTGGGTGTCTCTGTCATGACTGTCTTCAATTTGGACACTCCACGCTAATATTGATTCCAACGTTCGTTAGCTCAGCTTGATGCCTCTGAGAAAGCTTTTGACAGGCGTTGATAAACAAAATGTGGTCAGTTTGAGCATTGGACTGAAAAGAGCCCCATATTTTTGTAATATGATTGCATGTAAGAATAAAAATGAAGCTTTCAATTCAATTCAGTTTATTTATATAGAGCCAATTCACAACACATGTCATCTCAAGGCACTTCACAAAACTCAGGTATATGCATTCCAATTAGTCCTAACCATTGAACAGTGCAGTCAGATGCAGTTATTTATTCAAATTGGATAAAAAAGTTTTTCTATCTAAGGAAACTGAACAGATTGCATCGAGTCAGAGATTTGTAGCAGTCACTCCTGCCGGATGAGCATGTAGAGACAGTGGACAGTCACTGGCGTTGACTTTACAGCAATCCCTCATACTGAGCATGCATGTAACGACAATGGAGAGGAAAAAGTCCCTTTTAACAGAAAGAAACCTCCAGCAGAACCAGGCTCAGTGTGAGCAGCCATCTGCCACGACCGACTGGGGGTTAGACAGAACAGAGCAGAGACACAAAGAGAACAAAGAAGCAATAGTCCAGGAGTCCTTTCTATGGGAAGGAAAAGTAAATGTTAATGGATGTAACTCCTTTAGTCGTTTCACCTAGAAAGAAAGAACAGATAAACTCTGAGCCAGTTTTCAAGGTTAGAGTCTGAAAGAGAGCACATAGAGTTAGTCACAGCAAAACCTCAGTCAATTGCCATGTCCAGGAGAGAGAAAGGGTTAAACACTTAAAGACAGGGCCATGTGGATCATCGGTAGAGGGTGAGCATTAAGTTGTTGCCAGCAGAAGCTTGGAGGATTCCCCTCTCCAGAAAGGTGTCACAGGTAGACACAGAATCAGGCCAGGCGTAGCTTCTAGGAAGAGAAAAGAGAGAGAACGAAGTTAAAAGCTGAAATAACAGCAAATAATGCAAAATTGTAGAGTAGTGTGAGAATGCAGCGAAGAGGGTGAGAGTGGTCATTATGTCCTCCAGCAGCCTGAGCCTATAGCACCATAACTACACAGATAGCTCAGGATAACTTAAGCCACTCTAACTATAAGGTTTATCAAAAAGGAAAGTTTTAAGCCTAGCCTTAAAAGTAGACAGTTTGTCCATCTAGAGCCCACTGATGGCCATTGTTATACTAA
Organism: Crenichthys baileyi; assembly: GCA_036173005.1. Taxonomy (NCBI): domain Eukaryota; kingdom Metazoa; phylum Chordata; class Actinopteri; order Cyprinodontiformes; family Goodeidae; genus Crenichthys; species Crenichthys baileyi. Next base: position 76,795 of record JAHHUM010001481.1, read on the forward strand.
AAACCACAACGATTGGGAGACCTCCCTCTTTCAGATTGATTATAACTATTGGAAAAGAGAGGGGGTCATACAGGTAACAGAAATGGAGGGTGTGTTTGCACCTCAACCATAACTGAGCCGGTTTAGGCTAATCCTGACTCCCCCTTACTCCATCCAACAGGGGGGGAGGAAGACTGAGGTAAAAATAAGGAAGATAGCTCAGGATAACCTAAGCCACTCTAACTATAAGCTTTATCAAAAAGGAAAGTTTTAAGCCTAGCCTTAAAAGTAGACAGGGTGTCTGCCTCACGGACTAAAACTGGGAGCTGGTTCCACAGGAGAGGAGCCTGATAACTAAAGGATCTGCCTCCCATTCTACTTCTAGAGACTCTAGGAACCACCAGTAAACCTGCAGTCTGAGAATGAAGTGCTCTGTTAGGAACGTATGGAACAATCAGATCTCTGATGTATGATGGAGCTAGATCATTAAGGGCTTTATATGTGAGAAGGAGAATTTTAAATTCTATTCTGGATTTAACAGGGAGCCAATGAAGGGAAGCTAAAGTAGGGGTAATATGATCTCTCTTTTTAATTTTCATCAGAACTCTTGCTGCAGCATTTTGAATCAGCTGAAGGCTTTTAACTGCATTTTGTGGACATCCTGATAGTAAAGAATTACAATAGTCCAGCCTTGAAATAAAAAATGCATGGACTAGTTTTTCAGCATCACTTCTGGACAGGATATTTCTAATTTTGGCAATGTTTCGGAGATGAAAGAAGGAAATCCTAGAGACCTGTTTAATATGGGATTTAAATGACATGTCATGGTCAAAAATAACACCAAGGTTTTTCACTTTATTACCGGAGGTCAATTTAATGCCATCCAGGTTAAGTGATTGACTAAGCAGTTTCTTTTTTAAAGACTCCGGTCCAAAGACGACAACTTCTGTCTTGTCTGAATTTAGAAGCAGAAAATGTAAGGTCATCCAAGTTTTTATGTCCAAGACATGCTTGTAGTCTATCTAACTGGTTGGGCTCATCAGGATTTATGGATAAGTAAAGCTGAGTATCATCAGCGTAACAGTGAAAATTTATTCTATGCTGCCTGATAATTTGACCTATTGGAAGCATATATATAGTAAAGAGAATTGGCCCAAGTACTGAACCCTGTGGTACTCCACAATTACCCCTGGAGTTTAAAGATGATTTATAATTTACATGAACAAACTGGAATCTGTCAGACAAATAAGATTTAAACCAGCCTAGTGCTGTTCCCCTGATCCCTACAGCATATTCCAGCCTTTCTAAGAGAATATTGTGATCGACTGTATCAAATGCAGCCCTGAGATCTAACAGGTCAAGTACAGACTCAAGTCCATTATCTGAGGCTAGAAGAATATCATTAGTGACTTTCAGCAGAGCTGTTACAGTGGAATGATGAGCACGGAAGCCTGACTGAAACTCTTCAAACAGGTCATTGCTGTGTAAATGCTCACACATTTGATTAGCAACTATTTTCTCAAGAATTTTAGATAAGAATGGAAGATTGGATATAGGTCTGTAATTTATTAAGTCATCTCGATCAAGTGAAGGTTTCTTAACCAAAGGTTTAATTACAGCTACCTTAAAAGCTTGTGGTACATATCCATTTACTAAAGATAAATTAATCAAATCTAAAATGGGGCTGGTAATCAGAGGGAACAGTTGCTTAAATAATTTGGTTGGGATTGGGTCTAACATACAAGTTGAAGGTTTGATGAAGCTAATATTTCTGATAACTCAGGAAGCTCCACAGGAGCAAAGCAGTCCAAGCACAGATCAGGTTCTACAGTTACTTTCAATGTTGTCTCACTTGCTGAGGATGAAGTAATCATCTTCGGGCGTATATCAAAGATTTTCTTTTTAATAGAATCAATTTTATTTAACCCCTCCTTGAACCGCCACCTTAACGTGGTGGAGGGGTTTGAGTGTTCAAATGATCCTAGAGGCTATGTTGTCTGGGGCTTAAATGCCCCTGGTAGGGTCTCCCATGGCAAACAGGCTCTAGGTGATGGGTCAGACAAAGAGCGGTTCAAGAATCCTTCATGAGGACAAATATATCGAGGCACGTAACGTCGCCTGGTACAGCAGAGCCGGGGTCCCACCCTGGAGCCAGGCCTGGGGTCGGGACTCGTCGGAGAGCGCCTGGTGGCCGGGTTGCTCCTCGCGGGACCCGGCCGGGCCAAGCCCGAATGAGAGACGCGAGGCCATCCCCCGGTGGGCCCACCACCTGCAGGGGGAACCGTGAGGGACCGGTGCAAAGAGGATTGGGTGGCGGACAAAGGTGGAGACCTCAGAGGCCCGATCCCCGGATGCTTAGGATGGCTCTAGGGACGTGGAATGTTACCTCGCTGAGGGGGAAGGAGCCTGAGCTTGTGCGGGAGGTCGAGAGATATCGACTAGAAATAGTCGGGCTCGCCTCCCCGCACAGCGTGGGCTCTGGAACCAATCTCCTTGAGAGGGGCTGGACTCTCTTCTACTCTGGAGTGGCCCACGGGGAGAGGCGGCGGGGTGGGGTGGGTTTGCTTGTTGCCCCCCAGCTCAGCCGTCTCGTGTTGGGGTTTACCCCGGTGGATGAGAGGGTCGCATCCCTGCGCCTTCGGGTTGGGGATAGGTCTCTGACTGTTGTTCGGCCTACGGGCCGAGCGGTAGTGCGGAGTACCTGGCCTTCTTGGTGTCCCTGTCGGGGGTGCTGGATAGTGCCCCTCCCGGGGACTCCATTATTCTGCTGGGGGACTTCAACACCCATGTGGGAAATGACAGTGACACTTGGAGAGGCGTGATCGGGAGGAATGGCCTCCCCGATCTGAATCTGAGTGGTTATTTGTTATTGGACTTCTGTGCTAGTCACGGATTGTCCATAATGAACACCATGTTCAAGCATAAGGGTGTCCATCAGTGCACTGGGCACAAGGACACCCTAGGCAGGAGGTCAATGATCGACTTTGTTGTCGTATCATCAGACCTTCGGCCGCATGTTTTGGACACTCGGGTGAAGAGAGGGGCTGAGCTGTCCACTGATCACCACCTGGTGGTGAGTTGGATCCGCTGGAGGAGGAGAAAGCCGGACAGACTTGGCAGGCCCAAGCGCATAGTGAGGGTCTGCTGGGAACGCCTGGCGGAGCCCTCGGCCAGGGATGTATTCAACTCCCACCTCCGGGAGAGCTTTGACCAGATTCCGGGGGATGTTGGAGACATAGAGTCCAAGTGGACCATGTTCTCCGCATATATTGTCGAGGCTGCTGCCCGTAGCTGCGGCCGTAAGGTCTGCGGTGTCTGTCGCGGCGGCAATCCCAGAACCCGGTGGTGGACACCGGCAGTAAGGGATGCTGTCAAGCTGAAGAAGGAGTCCTATCGGCTGTGGTTGGCTTGTGGGACTCCTGAGGCGGCTGACGGGTACTGTGAGGCCAAGCGTGCTGCGGCCCGGGCTGTGGCAGAGGTAAAAACCCGGGCCTGGGAGGAGTTCGGTGAGGCCATGGAGAAGGACTACCGGCCGGCCTCGAAACGATTCTGGCAAACCGTCCGGCGCCTCAGGAGGGGGAAGCAGTGCTTCGCCAACACTGTTTATAGTGGGGGTGGGAGGCTGCTGACCTCGACTGGGGACATTATCGGGCGGTGAAAGGAGTACTTCGAGGATCTCCTCAACCCTGCCATCACGCATTCCCTGGTGGAAACAGAGGCTGGGGACTCGGGGTTGGACTCTTTCATCACCCAGACTGAAGTCACCGAGGTGGTTAAAAAGCTCCGCGGTGGCAAGGCTTCGGGGGTGGATGAGATCCGCCCTGAGTACCTCAAATCTCTGGATGTTGTGGGAGTGTCATGGTTGACACGCCTCTTCAACATTGCATGGCGGTCGAGGACAGTGCCTCTGGACTGGCAGACCGGGGTGGTGGTCCCCCTTCATAAGAAGGGGGACCGGAGGATGTGTTCCAACTACAGGAGGATCACACTCCTCTGCCTTCCTGGTAAGGCCTATGCCAGGGTATTGGAGAGGAGAGTCCGGCCGATAGTCGAACCTCGGCTTCAGGAGGAGCAGTGTGGTTTTCGTGCCGGCCGTGGAACACTGGACCAGCTCTATACCCTCTACAGGGTACACGAGGGCTCATGGGAGTTTGCCCAACCGGTTCACATGTGTTTTGTGGACCTGGAGAAGGCATTCGACTGTGTCCCTGGTGATGCCTTGTACGGGGTGCTCCAGGAGTAGGGAATCGGGGGCCCTTTATTAGGGGCCATCCGGTCCCTGTACAAGCGGAGCAGGAGTTTGGTCCGCATTGCCGGCACCAAGTCGGACCTGTTCCCGGTGCATGTTGGACTCCGGCAGGGCTGCCCTTTGTCACCGGTCCTGTTCATAACTTTTATGGACAGGATTTCTAGATGCAGCCAAGGGCCGGAGGGGGTCTGGTTTGGGGACCAGTGGATTTCGTCTCTTCTTTTTGCAGATGACGTGGTCCTGCTGGCCCCCTCTAGCCAAGACCTACAGCATGCGCTGGGGCGGTTCGCAGGCGAGTGTGAAGCGGCTGGGATGAGGATCAGCTCCTCCAAGTCAGAGGCCATGGTACTCAACCGGAAAAGGGTGGCTTGTCCTCTTCAGGTTGGAGGGGGGTTCCTGCCTCAAGTGGAGGAGTTCAAGTATCTCGGGGTCTTGTTCACGAGTGAGGGAAGAATGGAGCGGGAGATCGACAGACGGATCGGTGCGGCTGCCGCAGTAATGGGGGCGCTGTGCCGGTCTGTTGTGGTGAAGAAAGAGCTGAGCCGAAAAGCGAAGCTCTCGATTTACCGGTCGGTCTACGTTCCTACCCTCACCTATGGCCATGAACTTTGGGTCATGACCGAAAGAATGAGATCCCGGATACAAGCGGCTGAAATGAGCTTCCTCCGTAGGGTGGCCGGGCACTCCCTTAGAGATAGGGTGAGGAGCTTGACCATTCGGGAGGGGCTCGGAGTAGAGCCGCTACTACTCCACATCGAAAGGAGCCAGTTGAGGTGGCTCGGGCATCTATTCCGGATGCCTCTTGGACGCCTTCCTCGGGAGGTGTTCCAGGCACGTCCCACCGGGAGGAGGCCCAGGGGACGGCCCAGGACACGCTGGAGGGACCATGTCTCTCGGCTGGCCTGGGAACACCCTGGGCTCCCCTCGGAGGAGCTGGAGGTGGTGTCTGGGGAGAGGGACGTCTGGGTGTCTCTGCTGAGTCTGCTGCCCCCGCGACCCGGTCCCGGATAAAGCGGAAGACGACGAGTACGAGTTTTATTTAAAAAGATTCCCATAAACTCATGACTGCTAAGAGCTAAGGGAATGGATGGCTAAACAGAGCTATGACTCTATGTAAGTTTAGCAACTGTACTAAAGAGAAACCTAGGATTATTCTTGTTCTCTTCTATTAATGATGAGAAATAAGCTGTTCTGGCTTGGCGAAGTGTCTTTTTATACAACAGTAGGCTATTTTTCCAGATTAAGTAGGAATCTTCTAGGTGTGTAGAGCGCCATTTTCTCTCCAATTTTCTAACATTGTGCTTTAAAGTACGCAGATCTAAATTAAACCAAGGAGCTAGCCTCCTATGAATAATTACCTTCTTTTTCAAGGGGGCTGCTTTGTCTAATGCACCTCGCAATGATGAAGTAACACTATGAACAAGAGAATCAATTTGTGAAGGGGAAGAAACAAAATTATTGCCCTCCACTGTGTTTTTCTGTGATAATGAGGAAATCAAAAGTGGAACAGATTATTTAAAGGTTGTTACAGCATTGTCTGATAGGGATCTACTATAATGAAATTTTCTTTCAGGTGTGGAGTACTCAGTTAAATTAAACTCAAAGGTTAGTAAAAAATGGTCAGACAGGACAGGGTTATGAGAAAATATTGTTATGTCTTTACACTCAATGCCATATGTCAGCACAAGGTCCAGAGAATGAAGACAAAGGTGGGTAGGTTTATTAATGTTTTAAGCAAAGCCATTTGAGGGTTACTTTCAGTGTCAACATGAATGTTAAAATCCCCCACTATAATAACCTTATCTGTATTTAACACTAAATCAAATAAAAGGTCTGAAAACTGATCTAAAAATTGAGAGTAAGGGCTTGGTGGACGGTACAAAACAACAAACAGAAGTGGTTTTAGTGCTTTGCAATTTGGATAAGGAAAACTGAGGATTAAATATTCAAATATTATGGATCAATAATATGGATCCAAATATTCTTTGGAGTGGCGATATTTTCTAAAAAGACAAGCTTCACAAAGGTAAGGCAGACTGGTGAGATTTTACTTTGTTGTCCTATCCGAATTGTTGCTGTGTTATTTTTAGCCTGTCTCACATAACACAGGCTTAAACACTTCCATGTTAATTTTGTTAATTTTTGTTATCATTCTTCTGTTTATTTCAGTCTCTTGTGACTTCTGTTGAGGTAGAAACTGAATGTTAGGCTTCAGAAGAGATGTAGCTGGCAAAGGTTCCTTCTCTTTTCATTCCACTGACATATCGATCCCATTGAAACCTGGGCGCAGACGTCTGTGTCTGTTCAAATTACCATGTAAACCGGTTTCCATGGCAACCGAACACCAACATATCTCCAAGCAGCCCGCACAGAGCCAGATATTTGGTAAAGTGGCAAAATTTTCTTACCACACACATATCCATATTGTCTTGTTTTCTCCCCAGAAAAAATCTGGAAAGCTGTTGTCACAATTTGTCTCTTCTGAATTTGCACAAGGTGACACTGCTGACTGTACATTCTCTCAGCATGTGGGCTATTCTTCTATTTCATCTCAAAGCAGTTTTTGTTGTGTTGCAAACATTTTTCTCTTTTTCTGCTGGTCAAGCATAGAGCTATGGAGAGCCGTTTCATTCAAAAATAAATAAATACTGCTATTGATAAATTATTAATAAATATTCCATGAAATAAATAAATATCCCCATGAAATAAAACAAAACAGTTATGTTAAAAGAAATTTTCATCTTATTTTATTTAATTCATTTCAAGATTTATTTAATTTAATTAAAGATGTATTTAATTTACTTAAAGATATATTTATTGATTTATTTATTTCATAATGCAGTTTTATTTTGTGACACTTTTATTTTATAAAGCTACTCTACGTTTTTCAGTTACTTTTGCTTTTTAAGCCCGTTTTTCATTTTAAGCTCTTTTTATTTCATGTTCGCTTCCATTGACTTTGCAGCAATCCTTCATACTGAGCATGCATGTAGCGAGAGTGGAGAGGAAAACTTCCTTTTAACAGGAAGAAACCTCCAGCAGAACCAGGCTCAATGTGAGCGGCCATCTGCCACAACTGACTGGGGATTAGAGAGAACAGAGCAGAGACACAAAAAGAACACATAGGGACTGATCCAGGAGTACTTTCTATGGAAAAAATAAATAAATTTGATGGTAGTAGTTCCTTTAGTGACTTCATCTAGGAGAGAAAGACAGCTAAACAGATGAACTTTGAGTATGGAAGAGAGCACATAAAGTTGGTCACAGTAGAAGCTCAGCCATTAGCTATGTGTAGGAGAGAGACAGGGTTAAACACTAAAAGCCAGGGCCAGGTGTTTCATCTGTAGAAGGAGAGCATTAAGTTGTTGGCAGCAGCAGGAGCTCAGCTGAAGCCCCCTTCCAGGAATTACAGACTAAAAAACAGCTGGTTGCCGTGATCCGTGTGTGTAACTGTAAATGTAAGTTTGTGTGCATTTGTGAGATCTTTCCTGAACAGAGGATCTCTGCTGGAGGGCATGGCTGCCTGCTGCAGACTGTCAGCAATTTTCTGATCTTGCTGCTGGGGATTTAAGAAGCCACAGAAGCCACACCAAGCCCAGATCTCTCCAGCAACCTTTCTCTCCTGGACAATCCCATCATGGTCGTCCAATGCAGCTCTACCGTCTCCAGCCATCACCTGCCTGCCCGCTTTCCAACACTGTTCGATCTCTGTCAGGATTTAACATCTTCATTCACTCCACTTTATTGGAATCTCCCTTGAAATTAAATTTCTTGCTGTGAAGTATCTTCCACTCTTCACCAGGATCCTCTTTCCCTCAACTTCTTCTGCCTATCCCAAAACAGTAAGACATTCTTATCAACCCCTTGGTTACATCATTCATTCCTGTTCTGATCCAATGTACCATCTAACTACCATCTCTTCCTCCAGATGCTGCCAAACTTTGAACACTGAAGTCATTCTAGTCGTACAGTTTTATTATTTCACCTTTGTAAATTAATCTGATACATTATAAGTCCTGAGTTTGAGCGGGGAGTTCCAAGTCTTTCAAATTTGTAATCCACATAATTCAGTCATATCTGTTTAAAAAAGAATTAACCTCACTCTAACAACTGTGCCTGCTAGGGGTGCTTTCTTAGTGCAATATGTACTTTACAAAAATTCTCTGCACTTTTTCTTTTCTCACCATGACAATATTGCAAGTTTTAGTTAAAGGCCTACTTATAACCACAATATTATGATAAAAGCCATAAAGATCTGAATTTTAGGTTTAAAATTCTTGTAAGGTAAATACGCCTTTCAGACAAATATGCTATATTGCCAAAAGTATTGGGTCACACCACTAAATCAATGAATTCCGATGTTACAATTACTTCCATGGCTGCAGATGTATACAGTTTGGTGTGGAGAAACCTGACTGGCCTACACATAGTCCTATCCTCAACTTTCTTGAACACCTTTGGGATGAATTAGAGTGGGGGCTGCTTGTAAAGGATGTTTCCAGAATAGTTAATTTTGCTATTGCTGGCAACGGTGGGTCCATCAACAAATTGGACCGTATAGATTAAGATGTCATCAAAGTTCATGTACATGTAAAAGTAGACAGACAAATATTTTTGACAAAACAGTGTATGTTTGGGTTTTAAAACATTTATGATCGGAGGCACTCATAAAAACATCCACCATCACCATAGATCATTAACAGATTTTCAAGACACAGGATGCTTTATAGCTTTATATATTAAATATGTGTGAATTTTACAAACTTTCTCTGACTTTCAATTAATTATGATTTAGTTTTGTTGTTGTCTGGACCTTTAGCTTCTGGTAGGATTTGTCTGGGGCACCACCGGGCTTAGCCGGAAAAAACCCCTCTATGTTGGCCCACCACCTGCAGAGAGGAACATCAGGATTAGGTGCCATGAAAGATTGGTGGCAGGTAAAGGCGGGAGCCTTTGAGTGCTAATTCCTGGGCTCGGTGGCGCCAATTGTATGGCAGCCTCACTTCTGTCAGTCTGCCCCAGGGCAGCTGTGGCTACAATGTACTGTACCACTGTCAGTGTGTGAATGTGTGTATAAATAAGTGGATGATTGATTGTAGTGTAAAGCCCTTTGGTGTCCTTTAACTTGATAAAGCGCTGTACAAGTGCAGGTCATTCTGAACATAAGGTGGTTCTTAGGTGCACTTAGTACCAGGCCACCTTGAGAATAAGCTGGTGATTGATTTTGTAAATGTATCATCAGACCTGTGCTATCACATCTTGGACAATTAGGGGACAAGAGGGGCAGAGCTGTCAACCAATTACCACCTGGTAGTGAGTTGGATTTGGTGGCAGTTGAAGCTGTCGGACGGACTTGGTAAACCGAAACGAGTGGCGAGGATGAGCTGGGAACATCCGTCAGAGGTACCTGTCCGAGTGATCTTCAAGTCAAACCTCCAGGAGAATTTATCGTGTGTCCTGAGGGAGGCTGGGGACATGGATGGACCGCGATACATTACAGATGATGCTTCCAGGAACTGTGGCCTGAAGTTATCGTTGCCTGTCGCGGTGGCTACCAGAGGACCCGCTGGTGGACACCAATAGTGACGGAAGCTGTCAGGCTAAAGAATGAGGCCTTTCTGAAAGAACGGCAGCAGCAGGTGAGACTGGGGAGCATCTTCTCCAGCATAAGATCAATAAGCACTGCTGCCCCCCAGGAGTGTGTTATCTCCCCATTCCTCTTCTCCTTCCACACAACTCGGTGAAAGTACTAAAGTTTGCAGATGACACTACTGTCAGTGGTCTGTTCCAGGATAGTGATAAGTCTGCATCCCAGACAGAAGGTGGACCAGCTGGTACACTGGTGTGGTCAGAACCACCTTGAACTTAACCCACTCAAGACTCAGAAGATGATGGTGAACTGTCAGAGAACACTGCCCCCAAACATCCCCCCACCATCCTCAACACTTCATTGCCATACTTCAGTCTGTCCTTCTCAGTGTGGTTTAACTCATCCCCAAGACAGGACAGGTCCAGACTCCAAACAATCAGGTCTGCAGAGAGAAATATTAGGGCTGACCATCTGTCCATCCAGAATGTATACAAGTCTAGGGTCAGGAAAAGGGCAGCTAAAATCTCTGCAGACTCCACACACCCTGCACATAAATCGTTTAGACTTATACCTTTAGGTCTGTTCTACAGAGTACGGTTTGCTAAAACCAGCCGCCCCAGAGACAGTTTCTTCCCCCAGACTGTTTCTCGGATGAGCACTTGATAGTCAGAGTTCCAGAACAACACTATGTATACTTGGAATGATTCCATATTATCTTCACTGTAAAGTCTCTTGTGTATACATGTGCATTTTAAAGATATTTTTTACTTCCATTTATATTGAAAGAAAAAAACTTCAATGAAAGCTAAGTATACCAGAGTCGAAAATTCCTTGTGTGCAGAAACTTGGCCATAAAGCTGATTCTGATTCTTTAGGGCTTGGTTGTCCTTGGGGACTCCTGAAACAGCTGACAGATATTGGGTAGCCAGAAGCACTCCGGCTTCTGTTGTTGCGGAAGTGAAAACTCGGGCATGGGAAGGATTAAGGGGGGTTATGGAGAGTGATTTTCAGTAGGTCTCAAGGAAGTTCTAGAAAACTATTCAGCAACTTAGAAAGGGGAAACAGGGACCATCCCAAGCCGTGTATGCTTTGGGAGGGAAATTGTGGCCTCCGACTGAGGACTTTGTCGGGCTGTGGAAGAAGTACTTTGAAGAGCTCCTCAATTCTGTCACCATGTCCTTTGTGGAGAAGGCAGAGCATGAAGCAAGGAAGAGTTAACGTCAGTGTCTATGTCCCTGTTTTAGACTCCACAGTGGAAAAAACAAACTGGATGAATTAAAGTTCAGGAAGAATGCATTCTGGAAAAATACCTTCATCTCATAAGCAAAACAGCTTATGTAGGCCTATAGTACAACACATGACCCCCACAGGTTGTCAGTAAAGTTTTTTTTAAAACAGTTGCTTTATTAAATCCAATGTGTGGCACGTCTTTAGTTTTGGGCCAGTCACTGTTTGGTTTTCAGAAAAGGAACCCTTTTAAACACCCCAATTTGCTTTTGTCAGCGAAGGCAGAGTGCAATAAAGTAATTTTAATTAGCAGGGGGGGACAGTGCACAGCAACATGGAGGAGGAGGGCTGTGTTATTCCATGCTCTGTACAGCCGCACAAATTTCTCCTTCACTTTCTCTGGCATCTCAAAAGCACTTAACCACATGAATGGTTTTGACAACTTTTTATACCTCACTAAAAACAAATGGTTAACTTATTACATATTATGGAATATCCCACCCTCAAGCATGCCATGATGAATAAATAGTGTTATTTACTTCACCTGCCAGTGGTTGTAATGCCATCCTGATCGATGTATAAAATCTTTGTTTATAGTACAGCTGGCTTAGATTTTCTAGAAAGCTCCAAACACTCACCATACTCAGTTCTCAGGAGTTTTTCCTGCAACACAAACGCCATCCCAAAGTTTTGCGTCACAAAAGACTTTTCTAACAACCTTCAAACACACTAGCTGTGGTAAGAAAGAAAATGAATTTGAGTACAGTCTCAGGCCATCTATGTCTGACAAAACCATGCAAAGGTGCTTTTAAGAGAAGGTAACAATTTTACTTTGTTGCCATACAAAGTCTGTCATCTTCTCAATCGAATTGCCATAAAAAGCTACAGAATGGACTGCAAGTACATAAAAATAGAACCACTTGTGTAGCAAATGGCTGACAATTTTATTTTACGCCGACAGAAAGTGCTTCATTTCCGTAGGCATGAACGCATAGTTGATGTCCATGTACTGCTCACCTTTATAAAAAAAAAAAAAGAAACTGGTTTTATGACATCACATTATAGAATTTTATAGTTTAAAATGTATTACACATTCCAATTTTATGTCATTCTTTTCGTAATAGATGTGACCCACATACAAAAGAACACTCTGAAGGACAACTGAATCAGTGAGATGTGTTTCATTTACAAATGAGACTGGAACGTGAACAGGTGATTCGCCAACTGTATGGAAAGAGGGGGGAAGAGAACTGGTGAAACCAAGAACTATTATATTGCGGAATTAGCGAAAAGTAAACTATAAGAAACAGGAAAACGGCTTACTGAGTAAGTACAGTCAGGTCGCCAGGGGTAGAGGGCTTCGGCGTCCAGGTTTACGAAGCGGAGTAATCCAGATGGTTTCCCTTGTGCTGTTGAGTGAGCTTTGGTGAGATCAGGAGTTAGTTTATGTTCAGGTACTTGCGTTGGAGGGCGGACAGGGTACGCTTATGCCTTGGTTCAGGAGATGGAGGAAAACAGGAGGCTGCCAGGTCCTTGGGAACGTATTCCACAAAAACGTAGATAATCATGATCGTCCAGAAACTTCCGGAACCAAAGTCAGTGTTCAGCGAAGGTAATCAAAAGATTCAGGTTTTAGCCTGCGAAGGAACATACACAAAGTAAGTTTAGAACGAAGCGTGGCTTAGTAGTGGCTGAACTTGTTACCACTGAAGGCAAACACTCTGGCATCGAAGTGCTGGCAGCCTCCTGCTTAAATACTCCTCCAAGCAATCAGCAGATCAGTCGCACCTGTCACCCAGCACACCTGAGAAACTCCAGCACCATCTGGAATAGAAAAGACAACTATCCTTACTTGTAGGAAAATAATATAACATATTGTTTAATGCAGTTTTAAATTAGTTTTTCAATGTTTTCTAGTTTTTAATTAAGCATGCTTATTGCTGCTTGTCAACCTTAGCATGGCAACATAGTTTAAGAAAACCATTTCCTTAATGAAGGAAAATGGATTTGTCTTTATTTATCCAAATGTTTTGTCATAAAACTGAAAAGCTGTGGCATGAATAGTTCTATCTGATGTGACTGTTGCCATTTGGTCTACGCTAAATCATTAGCATGCTTTTAAGATTGCGTAGAAAAAAAATAGTAAAACATTTTATCAAAACACTTCATACACAATATGCACAACCAAAACAAAAAGGCAAAGTAGAAAAATCACTGTGTGTTTTGCAAAAAAGTAATGCTGATTTCTGGTGATTTCAATTGACAAACAGGTTTCTGTTTTGTCAATTGAGTGTTAGATTTTGTAAACTGTAAAAAATTTATTTGGCAAACTGTGAAAAAAAACAACTTTTGTATGTGTTTAAGCAATTCTGAAAAAACTGTGACATCATCAGCTACAACTTTAATCGAACTTTTCTGGCAGAAACAAAATCTGCCTTGTTCGGTGGCATTTCTCTGAAAGCTATAAACTTCTAATTAGCATTTCTTTTATGTTTTAATATAATCTTTGATTTTACAGAGATGTTTCTTCTGACTTGAACTAAAATTAAGTTTTTGAGTGGCCAAGCTGGCCAAGCTTTGACTTTAATCTTATCGAAAATCTATAAATTGAGTTTATGATTAAGGTGATGAGGAGGCATTCAAATCTAAAAATAACAGTTGAAACATGCAAAAAGCTGTTCAGAAATTCTAAGAAGGGCTTGATTGCTGTGAACCCAATACAAATCTTTCCATTGATTGAAGATAGAAAATCATTTTTAACATGACATTTTTTTATTTAGAATGTAAATAAAATAATTGATACTCATATTATTTTAATCTTTTTGAGAGACCACTTTCTCATTTTCCTATCAGAATTATGGTTAAATTTTGGTAAATCTAATCTAATCTGCCAGGGGTATAAATAATTCTGGGCCTGAAGTTTGCAGTGAAACACGTTTTCAGTGAGATTTTTGGAAAAGAAAATACTTGCCTATCATTGCTAAGGCTCCACCGACATGGGGTCAAAATGACCTGTTTTTTACCTCATTGTTCTCAGTGATAATAAATGCATCTTAACCTCAGGTGTTTTCAGTTCCACCCCCTTGTCTTCTCACAATCTGTAACTCACACCACATTGCATGTCTCTGTACTATCTTACAGCCCTTTCAAGGTTTCACTGAGCTCTCCTTCCTTCAATTACCTCTTCCTTTTTCCCCAGCCTGCTATAGTTTTGAGAAGCTGACCAACATTATGTAACTTATTTACTCCTGCCACTTTGTCTGTTCTTGCATTCTCACCTATCCTCTCTGGCGACTTCTCAGTCACACACTCAGACTACAAGGGACTTTTGCTCTTCTTCTCTCTGGATCATCCTCCTTAATTGATTGCCTCAAAAATGCCTCCGGGTGTTACTATAGATTTATGGTCCTTTTTAGAAATGTTTCTTTTTTTAGTATTATATACATTTAAAGTTATTATTTAGGACTGAATTGGGCAACCTAAAATACACTGGTGCTAAAGTACTGCTGTAAAATGGAGCACAAATTGTTATGTACTACAAAAATAAATAATTCTTCCACTTCCAGCTAACCACAGAACTTACAAGTTCTTGAACACAATATTCAATTAATAAACTCCTCAAATATATTTATTACAATGCCACTAAATGAGACATCCCTTGTAATTAGAATGAAGACTGTGAAGCTTACTAATTAAATTCAAATCCCTTTTCAAAGTTTTTTCCAGATATTTCTATCTCCATATTTTGAGCTCTCTACAAATAAATTATAATATCTATCCGAGACCGTTTTTGGATTTTTGTGGTTGTGTAGGACAAAAGTGCAATCCATTTATACCCATCTGAAAAAAACAATGAGAAATGACGGCGTCAAGACAGAGACTTACCATGACGTCAGTATTTTAATTTTGCAGCTCCTCATGCAAATCACAGTAACTCGTGATGTAAAAATAAACCTAGAGAGGGATGTTACTCTGTGCCCGCACCCATAATTGAAATAAGTATTTTCAGTCAAAGGCTGTTCCATCTGCCAAACTGTGTGGACTCCAGCTGTGCTCGGCCCCAGACACCCCTTCACTTACTCCTCAGTGGGTGAGGTTCAGCTCCCACAATGAGCCATCTTTAAAGACAACATAAAGACAGAATAAAGCAAACATCACTCTGGCCAGTCAATCAGCCTTTTCTCCCCTGTCCAATCAATTGAGTGCTTGCCTGAGAGAGGCCTGAAAATAGAGTGAGGCTAGAGTGAGACTAGCTTTGTGTGGCAACAGATGAGAGTGCACTTAACTACAGGGAGAAAATGGGCAGCATTTCCATCCATCGTTTCTGCAAATGCACAACAAGAGGGGTGTATTCAGTTTTGGTAGCATTTGATGAGTCCAGGGTGTTTTTAGACTCTATTCCCCTCGCCTTCCTCTTATTTCATCTTCCAGTTCTGCCCTTGGAAAAATACTGCATAAATGTTGCCACATGTACAAATCTCAAGTTGCATAAGGAAGTGCCCATATTAGGAATTTTCATGTGAACTAAATAACATTACCAGGGGCCAGCATGAGATTTCCATGATATGATAGCCTTAAAAAGATACCACGTTTTTTTTGTAGTAAAAAATATATAGATTTATCAAATTGCCCCTATTGAGAACAAACAAAAACTAATTATTCCAACTGCTTCAAATGTTAACTGCTTCAAAATTATTGTTAGCTATAAAAGTAATCCAAAATATTGATTTCTTGTTATGTTGATTTAGATATAAAAACCTCAGCAAAAACATTAATTAAACAGCCATTGCATTTAGTATCACTTTGCCCAACAGAAACAAGCTTGCCACCAATATCATGCCTATTGATTTTTTTAAAACAGTATTTTCCTATTTAGTTTCCACAAAATTACAGATTGAATCTTTCAAGATTATGGTTATGGTTGAAGATGAAAAGGGGCCAGAGAAGCATAAGGTCAATGGAGAGACTTACACTTGCTGATTGTTAAATGAACTCTTCTGAATGCTCTTGATTGTTAAAATGCAGTGCTTACATAGAAACACCAGTCCTTTAAGAAGATAGCTTCCCTTTATTTAACTACTCTTGTGTTTGTTTGTATAATTATGGTATCACAATCTCAAATCAAACTGATTTACTTTTACTCTTTAGTGGAAAAAAGAGACATTTCCATGAATTCTAAATAGTATTACTATCACAGTGCAAAGGTGCAGCTTGACATTTTTTAAGTTCACTGATGGCTGTCTTGAGGATTAGCCACATCAGTAATCTTTAATGCCAAACAGGTAAAGCCCTTTACAGCGTGAAATGGGATTGTAGCAGATAAAAACAGTGCAACACTCAGTCCATAAGCAGGAAATACAGTTTGGAGAAGTATTTCATTTAAAACATTCCTGTGAGCAGCATTTGGAAACTGTAAGACTTTAGATTTCTGTAATAGATTTACTTTTTACATGGTTATAATAGTATTAGTGTACATTATTTGTAACAGTACTGTTACAGTACTGTCCAAAGGTTTTAGGCAGGTGTGAAAAAATGCTGTTAATCATTTATTTTCATCAATCAACAAAATGCAGTGAATGAACAAAAGAGAAATCTAAATCAAATCAATATTTGGTTTGACCACCTTTTGCCTTCAAAGCAGCATCAATTATTCTTCTAGGTACACTTGCACACAGTTTTTGAAGGAACTCGGCTGGTAGGTTGTTCCAAGCATCTTGGAGAACTAACCACAGATCTTTTGTGGATGTTGGCTTTCTCACATCCTTCTGTCTCTTCATGTAATCGCAGACACAGTCTATGATGTTGAGATCAGGGCTCTGTGGAGGCCATACCATCCCTTCCAGTGAGTCTTGTTCTTCTTTACGCTGATGATAGTTCTTAATGACCTTGGTTGTATGTCTGAGTTTGCTCATTTAGCATTTTGTAAACTGATAAAAATAAAGAATCATCATTTATATTTCTGAAAGCATTCTTTGTTTACAGCATTTTTCTTACACTTTTGCACAGTACTGTACTTCAGAAAGAAATAAACTGTAAACACTGTTCTAATTCCACTAATAAACTCTTCCTGACATTGGATGTGTTTGCTGTTTTTTGTGTAACTGTTTATTGCATCGCTGTGATGGCCAGATGTCATGATCATGCCTCCACTCACTAGCATATTCAAAACAGGTTTTTCCCAAAGACTAACCCCTGTGGTATGCCACATGTAAAATCTAAATGATTTAAAACTATACACACACAGCTTCACAAACGTAAGACTTCTAAGCCAACCGGAAATTACCTCTCTTATCTCATATAGTTTTAATGTATTAAAATACATTTCAATTTAAAATGCAGTCTTTCTAAAATACCTCAAAATATCACATGGTATTGGTTTTGTCCATTGAATTTTGTAATTCTTCTGTAAGATTTGACAACTCTGAAACTGGCTTGCTCTAAATGTGCATTGATCTGTGGTTATTAATTACCTTTTATTTAATGATGAAAGATTAATGTTGATTTCAACAATTATTTGAAGGTCATGTTTTTTGGAAAAAGCAGTAACATTTAAAACTGACATAAAACATATATTCTTTAGTGTCATTAACACATATAACAGCTTGTCCATATATTTGTCTATATCTTAATGAATCATGTCTATCAGCAGCAGATGGCGGGATAAAAAAATTAGAATCTACAGTATAGTCATTTCTGATATTTAAAAAATGCCAGTGGGCAAGACACAAAACATTTGTATGCGAAACTATTAAAATCAGCTCTTTCTGCCATCTGTCCTGCTATGGGTAACAAAAAGACAGCTATAAGTTGGTCTGGTAACAACATCCAATACATTAGCAAGAGACTGGTTGATATATTCTTCATTACAGAATTCACACTCCCCTCTGATCATTTAAAGAAGACACCTTCAAGATGATTTTAGACACTTAATGCTCTAAATCAATAATAAGAAAAAATGGATGCAATGGAATTTCAGTGGACACTTACCGGGTTGTCTTCTTTTCCCTTATGTTGTGATTGGGAGTCTGGGTTAATTAAAGTAGAATTCCCAGGCAGCTGATGACAGCTGCTGCTGCTCTGATTCTCCTCCTCAGATGTTCAATGAAGAGGATGGGATATTATAGCCATAAGGAATGGCACAAAGCTAGCTATTCACACATAATTGCTCACCCAGGGAGGATGCAGAGAGGCTGGTGGCCTGACAAATGCTGGAGGTGTCAGATCCTCTCAAAATGATGAAGCTCTCCAGTGCCCCCGGGCCTTGCACTGAGACCCAAGAGCTGCCCAAATGGGATGCCAATTTTAACTTTTCAAATCCAAAACTGATAAAAAATGAGCTGGCTGTAACTTCAGACTGAGACTTAGTTAAGTTTCTTGTTCAGAAACTTGTTTATGTCACTTAACTGGGGCTTGCCACGAGAAAGCTGTGGGTTTAATTTATACCGCCAATAAATCTGGGTTACTATGTAAGTCTGTTTGAAACGGTCACTAACAAGCACCTCTTTAGGGCTCCCAATTCAGTATAAGCTTACCGGTCAAAAGTTTTAGACATACTTTCTCATTTAAAGCATCTGGAACATTTTTTTCTTGTCAACATACAGTAGAAAGAGTTAAAATTAGTTTAAAAAGTCGCCAAAGCTCGTTGTCAGAGAGTTCACATATATGGTCCACACAACGACCATACTCTATTTACCGACCAACCCCACTGTTAAATGTAGAGGAGGATCTGTGATGCTGTGGGCCTGTTTCTATTCCAAAAGCATCATGAACATTGTTAGAATAACAAAGATCAATCTCCAATGATACTGCAGTAACTCATGAATTCATTTGTTGGGACCCACAGCCATGGAAACAACATGAAAGACGCAGTACAAACTGGAACTTTCAAAAATAAATTGCATTTAAACTACTTCCAACATTTTGAAAAAGGGCGGGGGGAGGGGGTGGGGGGGGGGGGGGGGGTGGGTAGCAGCGGACTTCCCATGATGCCACTGGCTGTATAAAAGTCTTCATCCTTCATCTTCTACCTGGACTCCGTGCGGGGCTGGCCGGAGAGTCAGTGCGCTAATGTCAAGCATTGCTTGACTTTCTCTCTGAGGCCTGCAGAAGCAAACTGTGTTCCAGAGAACTCCCTGCAGAGACGCGGTCTCTACGAAGCCGAGTGGAGCGGTTTACCCAGTCTGAAAGAAAGACAATAGTAGCCTCATCACCGTGGTAACGTGCAGTTTGGTCGGCCCGACAGAGTGGCCCCCCAGTCACTGCTCCGGAGGTTAGCTGGAAGCTGACCCTTTGTTCACAGAGCTTTCTTCAAACGTTATCGTCGCACTGACAACTCCTCCTCAACACGTTTCAAACGAGGTTAGGGTTCGGGCAGAGAGATTTAGGGTGAAATGATCTGAATGTTTTCATTTTATGAAGTTTGGTTTTGTTTGTGTTGAACTCAGCTATCTTGGTGCTAGCAGGCTATCTGCAGCACATGTGCTCAGATTTGTGTTCTGTGTTTGTGTGTTTTTAAAGTTAAGACAAACTTTATTTAAAGGGGTGATTTTAACACAGAAGATGAATCATAACACGCCGTCCCCGCTTATGCATTTTAACCCTTTTATTGACGGTATTTTTAAAGGTGTGTGTTTGATTCTGGTGCTAAGCTATCAGCTTCTTTTGTTAGCTTTCACTGCTAACAGCTAAGAACACGTGCTTAATGCTAAAGACTATTTACCCAGAAAGGTTATTAGTTTTCAATTCAGTAAATAATATTTCCCTAACATTATTTTACTAAATTTGATAACTAAGTAAACACCATTAAGCCCCATTTCTCCAGAAAGATTTGGCTCTTTTCCAAAATATTTCCTTAAATATTTTACCATTTCCTTAATATTTCTTTAAATATTATTTTAATAAACAAAGGCAGCTAATGAGACACCTTTGAGAATCGGTCATCCAGAAGGTTGGTTTTATTCAGCAGATCATTCTTTAAAACATTATTTTATTAAAATAATATTTTATCTGATCTTGCATTGTGAATGGTTGTCTAAAGGTATGCTGCTTATTGCCTAAGTTAGTTCCAAGAATAACTTAACTTCATTTCCAGATTCTTCAAGATAATCCTTGGTTCTCAAACATAAACATTGCATGGTAATGTTGCATCACTCTTTCGGTCATGATTTTCAATCATCTTTAATCAACTTGTTTATATTGTACATAGCTCATTAGTCTTCGTTATTCTTTAATTCTGCTTAGTACTTTAGTTGGATTGTATTAGCATAGTAAAGAGTTTGTTGATTGAAATATGTTTGACTTTGAGTTGACTTATTTTTGTTAATTAATTCTTGTATTATAAGAAATTGTGTGAATCCATTCCATGTGTGTGCAGAGTTTTGCTGTTCAATAATGTCAGAGCTTGGCTCACCCTTTTGATTTTGTCCTATTACCACCGCCTTACTAGGCTGGTATTCACAGGACAACCCTTCACAGACCGAAATATTTTTTGATAAAATATTAAATTATTAATATTAAATAATATTTTCAGATTCATAGTCACAACACATTTAAAATGCTTTGTGCTGAAAATAAACTAAACAACATCCTTTGAAAAGGGACAAAAATGGTAAGAATGGACAGGGGCTATCAACACTTATTTTCACAACAGAGAAAGAGGCAGAGAGTGAACAAAAGAGCTGAATTATGAGTGAAATCTAAGGTGAGCAGCAGTGCATTTAATGCTTCGAGTATTCTAGAAATCCAACAAGCAACCATTTGTTCCAAAGGCACAATATGTAACAGAAGGGAGTATTTTGCACTTGGAGATTTAGCAGAATGAAGGGTTACTTGATGCATGAACCAACCCACTTCCTGACAGGGGCCACCTGTTAGTGCTCATGACTAAAAAACACCAGGGGAAAAGAGAAGGCTAAGAAAAGAAAAGAAAAGAAAAGAGAAGAAAAGAAAAGAAAAGAGCCATTAAAAGTCTGGTGGAGAAAAATTACAGAGTACTGAAGTCTAGAAAGCAGGTGTGTTGTGGGAAAACCTCCAAACCTAAAAGTTAGTGGCACAAAGTAGATGTTAACGGCAGTAAAACAATCAACTTAATGCTTGCCAATTCTTGTCTTTAAAAGGTAGTCGATGCATCTTCCGTCATCAGTTTTGCACAGTCTGCTTTTGACTCTGAAGCAAAACATATTTATGTGACACATTCTGTAAGGTTTAAACCAAGCCTAAGGTGCAGAAAACATGGAAATACACCATAATCTATTCTGAAAACTGCAGCAGAGACATTTATTTGCAGCCAAAGAATGAAAGGGCATCCATTAGCAACAGGCTGAAGGAAAGTGCAAGAGAGGAGGAGGGGGTAAATGCACCAACTCGATCTGCCACTTGAGCTCTGATAGCTTGGCTTCCGGAGTACCATCCTGAGTGCTCAGGTGCTGCCTTCTTCCCCAGCAGGGCAGTAAAATAAATGAAGGGTCATTTAGACAGCTGGATAAAGCTACAGTGAAGCCTAGCAACAAATGGGTGCTCTAATAGAATTATATTCAGCTGATGTCAGCACAGCCTTTATGTTATTTTTAGGAGTCAGCAGCAAGGCTACACGTCTGAGGCATAGGTTTTTGTTATTATGGCCCAGCTAGAGATTTCCCCTGGTGCCAATTCATGAGAGGGGCCATAAGGTGAAGAAGTTGACCAGCAGCACTAACGTGTGCCTGTAATGATCCAGTTAGGTACAGCTGTTCTAAAGACAAGTCAAGACATGTTGTAGGTCTTGAGTTGTTTTTGTTTTACATATCTTTTAATATACTTGACTCTTCTATATTATTTGGAATGAGTTTAACTTGGACTGAACTGAGTGACTGAATTAAAGAGCAGTTTTATTACTCTTATAGGAATTTCAGGGAATTCTTAATCCAACTTTCATTTTGGGGTCAGAGATGTCATCTGTGAAATTCAATTTAATCACATTTAAGGTTAAAAGTTAATTTAAAATGATTAATTAGTTTCTCTAGAACTTAAATCTGTCATAATTTAAGGTGGATTATAACTGATACCTATGAAATAATGTAAATTACAAAATAATTTTCACCACTCTGACTTTTTCCACATTTTTCTTCCATAGCAAAAATATTCAACATATGTTTTTTTTTTTATTTTACCTCATGAAGTAATTAATGTTTGTGCGGTGGTACAAAACGTTTTTGTGCTTTTTATGTATTTTACAAATAAACTCCAAATTTCTATGCATCCCTCATTTACTTTTTAACCCAAAAATAAAATCTTATGTAACTAATTGTTATCAGTAGTTATGTAGTTAGTTAATGGATTCCACCTTGGTGTAATTTAATGTCAGTATAAACTAAACTGTTGTGTGATGGATTAAGAGGTTTGTTAGAGAACATTAGTGCATAAGTACCATCATAAAGACCAGGCAATACACATCACAGGTAAAGGATGAAATGTAAAAGTTTAAATCAGTGTTAGGCTATAAAATAATACTACAAATGTCAAACATCTCAAACAGCACCATTTAATTTATTTTCTGAAATTGGAGAGAGTAGGGAACAACAGCACATGTATTCAAAAAAATCACCAACCATCTAAAAGGACAGGACGGGCAAGGACATTAATCAGAGAAGAAGACAAGAGGCCTATGGCAACGTGGTAGGAACTGCAGAGATCTAAAGGTCAGGTGGGGGAGTCTGTCAACAGGACATTATAACACATTCCAGAAATTTGTTGCAATGCTATAACAGATGAATTGTTAACAAAAAGCCATAAGAAGCCTCCTCTGCAGTTTGCCACGGATTATGTAGGAGACACAGCTGGTCAGATGAAGAAAAAAAGGTTAAGCAAAGTATGTGTACTGGAAAATGAACATCCTGAAAACACCATCCCTAAAAGCTTGGTGTGGCAGCATCATGCTGTGGGGAAGGTTTTTTCCAGCAAAGATAAGAAGACTGCTCAGAGTTGATGGCAGAATTTATGGAGCTAAATACAGGGCAATCCTGGAAGAAAACCTGATGGAGGTTGCAAAAGACTAGACACTGGTGCAGAGGTTTCCCTTCCAACTGGACAACAACCCTAAACAAAAAGCTACATCTAGAATTAAATGGTTTAAATCAGGGTTGTTCAGAGTGCGTCCCAGGGGCCATTTGCGGCTCCTGGACTAACTCAAGAATTATACAGATTTGGCTCACCAGCAAAGGTGGTTGATCCAGATGAAGAATATTTTTAATTTTGTTGAGGGCAAAATTATTCCTGATAAAACATAAAAAAAAAACCTTTTTAGTTTTGGATCAACAATGATTTATACATCCCTTTACTACACAATTTCTGACTACTTTATTTGTTCAATTAAAATATTGCATGAGCAAGCAAAAAGAAAATCACAATCACAATACACTTTTTGGTGAATTTAGTTTTTAAAGTTATTACTTTTGTTTGGCCCACGAGTACAATTTTGGGCCATGTGACGAAATGTTTGGACACCCCTGGTTTAAGCTCAACTCACCTATTAATGAGGGTGGTTGTGATTTAACCGGAGCACCTCTCCCTTGGCTCTCCCTTGGCTTGAAATGTTTGTTAATTCAAACTAGTTGTTATTGCCAAGTCTAGGTCATAACTAAGTGTTTGGTGTGAGGCCTGTCTTGTGTTAAATGCAAACATTTGTGAGCTGCTGAAGTTTTCTTTGATCAGTGACTAAAAGCTTTTTTAAATGTAGCTCCTTTGGTCAAGCTTTTGTAAATTGTCATGGTAAACTCCATCTTAATTTTTTTTATATATTTTTGCAAGTCTCATTTGTTTTCATCTGATTTTTGTTTTATTTTTTAGCAGTTATCTTTGTAAACTGCAACTGATGGTATGTTCCACTAGTTCTAGGACCTCCTTTTGTTCTTCTTTTGTCAAAGCCTGGAAAGACAAAACAATAAATCACTTTTTATTTTAAAAACCACTTACATCTGGCTTGATGTTACTTCCCTTTTATCCCGGCTGAGCTGGGTCATAACACTAGAAATAATTTTAATTGAGAAAATTTAAAGTCTGATGTTCACAGGTTCTCTCCATCCAATTTGACTGACTGAGTTATTTTCAGAAAATGGTGACAAATTTCAGTCTCTGGACGTGCAAGAGCATTTATTCAATTCAATTCAATTAAAAAAAATGTTATGAATCCCAAAGGGAAATTAAATGTCGTTGTAGCTTATATTATATTATACCATAAAATGCCAAAAAGCCCATTTAAAAAACAATGTTTTAATGAACATTGAACAAATAAATAAGCAAACTTACAAAAGGGATAGTAGAAGATGCAGATCATGGAGCACAGGAAGAATATTAGGCTGGATAACGGAGAAACAGAGTAATCATGGCAGAACAGCAGGCAGTCAGTGGAAGAATCCAGCAGAGATAAATCAGGGGCTGATACTGAGGTAGAGGTGGAAAAATGACAAGCCAATCAAAAGGGCAGAGAAAATGCGGAGGAGCTGTGACACAAGGCAAGTGGGGGAAGCTGAGGGAGAGAGACTACTTAACACAAATGCAAATGAACTGAGAAAGAAACTAAGAAACCACAAGGAAAGCTAAATAGAGATCTGAGACACAAAAATCCAAATATAAAAATTCAATTCAGTTTTCAATTCAGTTTCAATTCAGTTTATTTATATAGCGCCAATTCACAACACATGTCGTCTCAAGGCACTTCACAAAAGTCAGGTACATGCATTACAATTAATCCAAATCATTGAACAGTGCAGTCAGTAAGAAAAGAGAGAATAAAAAAGGCAATTAAGATAAACTTATATTAAATATTGTTTGACTAGTCAGTGGGTAATCATTTCAAATTAAAAAAAGGCTTTCATGCTTATTTCCCAATTTAACTATAGAAGATGAAAAATATTTAAGTTTCTAAATGAGTGATATGGTGAGTTAGCCATTAATCAAATCCAGGCCAAGGAGTAAAACATTGTTTTTGTTTTGGAAGGATTTTTGCTGATACTTTTATGCTTTTGGACATTTGTTTTGATGCATCACCATGGAAACAGGGTTAGTTTTTACAACCAGAAGCAGATAATTAATATCGAAAAAGCTAAAATGATACTTCAACTACAACCCCAAATCTATGATGAATTGAAAAGGAGGCGCCGTGGATGCAGAGCAGGAGCAAAGAGAAGAGAGAGAAGATGTTCAAACCACCTCCTCCATTGATTATGATGGGCAATGTGAGATCATTGGGGAACAAGTTGTCTCCAAGCCCTACAGAGGACCCAGCCAGAGAATCAGGATTGCAGTGGTATGTGTTTCACTGAGACATGGCTGTAGGATCATATCCCTGACTCCAGAGTCTCTCTGCCAGCCTTTCTGACTATACAAGCAGACAGGAGGAGCGGCAAACTCAAAGGAAGTGGACTGGGAGTATTTGCGAACAACAGATGGTGTCATCCAGAATATGTTACTGTGAAGCGTTGTCTCTGCAGTCCAGATATCGAACTATTAGCAGTAAGTTTTCGTCCATATTATTTACCCAGAGAGTTCACCAGTGTTATTTTGGCAACAGTACACGTTCCACCTTTAGCTGTTGTCGACACTGCATGTGGTTCCATCAGCTCAGTTGTTGTAAGATACAGACATGACACCCCAATACATTTGTGCCAATATCTGGTGATTTTAACCATGCTTCACTCTCTGCTACACTTCCAATGTTTCAACAGTTTGTCAGCTGCTGTACCAGAGAAAATAAAACGTTGGATTTGTTTTATGCAAATGTCAAGGACTCATACATCTCTAAAGCAAGACCTCTTCTCATCAGATCTCACCAGATCACAATCTTGTTCTTCTCTGCTCAAAATATAAGCCCCCTGTTCAGAGGCAACCTGTAATAAAGAGAACTGTGAGAAAATGACCACAGGAAGCTGAAGAAGCCCTGCAAGGTTGCTTTGAGGCTACAGACTGGGACGCCACATGGAAAGAACATCAATGTCATGACTGAGTGTGTCACCGACTATATAAACCTCTGTGTGGATAACACTATCCCCACAAGAACAGTGAAATGCCTCCCCAGTAACAAACCCTGGATCACCAGTGACCTGAAGGACCTGCTTAACAAGAAAATAAAGAGCCTTCAGTCAGGGAATTATTGAGGAGTATACAGAAACAACTTAAAGTCAAGATAGGACACAGCAAGGAGGTGTACAAGAAGAAGTTGGAGAGCAAGCTCCAGCAAAACAATATCAGAAACGTGTGGTCAGGGATGAAGAAGATCACAGGATTCAAGCAGAAGGAAGGTCAGACCGATGGAGGTCTGGACAAAGCCAATGAACTAAACACATTCCTCATTAGGTTCAGTTCAGAAACAAGCTCAGGATCCTCCTCTGCTGCTCACAGCCAAACAGCTCCCACCCTCCTTTGACCCACAGGACTCACAGCTGTCCTGTAACACCTGAAATGTATTTTCTTCCACACCAGCCATGGACCCTTCTGCTTCAACATGTTTTCCTTCAACCAAATCAGAAGATGCTGATGCTCCCTTTGCTTCCACATTCCACCTGTGTGTCTCAAGAAGTCATGTGAAGAGACAACTGAAAAGCCTGAACCGGAATAAGGCTGCAGGTCAAGATTGTGTCAGCCCTGGAGTCCTGAAGGCCTGTGAAGAGCAGCTCTGTGGGATTCTGCAGCACCTCTTCAACCTTAGCCTGGCCCAGAAGAAGGTTCCAGTGTTGTGGAAGACCTCCCGTCTTGTTCCGGGACCAAAGAAAACTCAACCATCAGTCCTCAATGACTATAGACCTGTTGCCATGAGATCCCACATCAGAAGGACTTATGTTGGCCCACCTGAGTAAGCAAACAATAAACCATCAGGACTCCCTTCAGTTTGCTTATCGCTGTGGAGTTGGAGTTGAAGATGCCATCATACACCTGCTTCAACAAACCCGCTGTCATCTGCACAAAGCCAGCAGCACAGTAGGGATCATGTTCTTTGATCTCTCCAGTGCATTTAACACAATTCAACCAGATTTGCTTTGTCAGAAACTCCAGAGGACTCAGAAAGAGGCCTCAATAATCTCCTGGCTAAAAGACTACCTGACAAAAACACCACAGTTTGTGAGACTGGAGGGTTGTGTGTCTAACCACGTAGTCAGCAGCACAGGAGCACCACAGGGGACTGTGCTCTCACCATTTCTCTTTACTCTGTACATCTCAGACTTCCAGTACAAGACAGACTCATGTTATCTGCAGAAATACTCAGAAGATTCTGCAGATGACAGGAGAATTTTGACTCTGTGACCTGTGATGGTTGTCTGCTACATGGACAAGAAGCTGAGTACAGGGAGCTGGAGGACCACTTTGTGGCATGGTGTAGAAATAATCATCTCATCTTGAACATGAATACAACTAAGGAGATTGTAGATTTTAAGAGAAACAGGAATAGGTCAAACACTCCTCCATCATGGGAGAAGAACTGGAGGTGGTGGAGGAGTATAAATACCTTGGTGTTCACCTGGACAACAGACTGGAGTGGAGATGCAACTGTGAAGCAGACAACAAGAAGGGACAGAGCAGACTGTACTTTTTTAGGAAACTTAGGTCCTTCAGTGATTCCAGCAAGATGTTGCATAACTTTTATCAGTCTGGTGTGGAGAGTGTGATCTCTTCTGCAATCATCTAATGGGGTAGCAGGATCAGAGACAGCAACTTAAAAAAGCTCGACAAGCTAATAAAGAAGGCTGACTCTGTTCTGGGGACTCCTCTGGAACCTCTGGAGATCATTGTAGAAGGAAGGATTCCTCATAAAATGAAGAACATTATGGAGAACCCTGAGCATCCCCTTCATAAGACTGTTGTACAACAACAGAGTGTCTTCAGTCAGAGGCTTCTTCAGATCTGCTGTAAGCCAGACCACTACAGGAGATCCTTCCTGCCCACAGCCATCAGAATCTACAACAGCTCTTTTAGGAAATCTGTATAATATGAGCCACAACAACATTTAATTTCCCTTTGGGATGAATAAAGTATTTTTGAATTTCAATTGAATTAATTTCATGCAAGCAAGCCTTAGCAAAGTACAGTAATATCATTTTCTATAAAAAATGTGGCAGTTAGGATTCAGGATCTAAATGGTTTTTTGACTGCAACCATTGTTTTGTGTTTAAGACAAAAAAAAATGTGTCAAAGAACATTTGTAGGAGTGAGATATGAATTTAGACTTGATATGTCAGCTCTGCAGGATTATGGCACCAGAGAGGTGATATTGCTAGTGAAGTCGAGAACAGGACAGGGATTCGACAAGTGCTTATTTAGAGGATGATTCACAAGACGGGGAGATGCGCGAGGTGGAGGTTATGGGGGATTAATAACATGCTATTAATGTCCGTTACTGCATCCATAAACACAGTAGTGGAAAAGTGCAAAACAGAGGTTGGGTCTGAACTCTGATCTAGCTTTTGTCATTCAAAACTAAGAAGAGAGCACACATAGCTAAAGGGGGTAAAAAATGTATTACCACTCACATTGATGTACATGAAGGACAATCTAGGATATTGTCGAGAGACGGTGTTGTTTTGGTGGTCACACTGCAAAACAGCCTTTGTTGGACTCAAAAATGTTCTTACACTTAGCAGAAATTAATGATGGCAATTATAACTGAAATGTTATTTAAAATGTACAAATCTGTCACACCAATATGTTCTAGGACAAATGTCCAGATAATGTTCTATCCTTGTATATTCCTGTTATGACCCCACTTTTCCATAAAGTTGGGACATTGTGTAAAACGTAAATAAAAACTGAATACAATGATTTGCACATCTATAGGCGACTGAATAACTGAACAAAGAAAATATATTTAATGTTTAAAATGATAAACGTATTGCTCTTTTTTGTAAATATTCACTGTTACATCACCTTTCCTTTTCACAACACTCAATAAGCTTTTGGGAACTGAGGACACTAATTGCTCAACAGTCTGGGGTTTCCATTGTCTTATTTTGTGCTTCATAATGCGCCCCACATTTTCAATGGGAGACAGGTCTGGTCTGCAGGCAGGGCAGTCTAGTACCCTTACTTTTTACTACGAAGCCACACTGTTGTTACATGTGCAAAATATGGCATGGCATTGTCTTTTTGAAATAAACAGAGAAGTCCCTGAGAAAGACGTTGCTTGGATGGCAGCATATCTTGCTCCAAAACCTTAATATACCTTTCAGCATTAATAGTGCCTTCACATATGTGCAAGTTACCCATGCCATGGGCACTAACACAGCCCGATACGTGCCCCATACCATCACAGATGCTGTGCTTTGCATTGACAACAATCCAGACAGTCCTTTCCCTCTTTGGCCTGAAAGATACAAAAACTATTTGAAATGCAGATTTTTCAGACCACAGCACAATTTTTCACGTTGTGTCAGTTCATCTAGAAACATAAAAAAGTTTTTGCATGTTTCCCTAATTAAAAGAAAGGCATAACTGAACCAGTCTCATTACGACCCAACTACAGGAAACATATGGCTTTTCGTACTTAATGAGCCACCGTAACATGGCCACCGTATGGTACAATATTGTCAATCTAATATTTTGTGTTATTAAGGGTTTTTACTTCTTGCCCCACAAATCTATATTCCTTTAGCCTGCAGCAAAGTTGTGCTGAAGTCATACCTGATCCGTCTTTAGCTTAGCAACGCTGGTGCTAACATGCTGTGGGTCAGGGCACATAGAACGCATCGTCTCCTTCAGCTTGCAGCACACATATCGTAGACGCAAATCCACAATTAGAAACACAATGTCCTGAACCTGTCATTGCTTTTTGAATTTGTTTGACCCACGTGCAAACTCACTCAGGAGACCAGAAAAGGTTCAAAGGTTTATTTACAGTCAGTATTTCAAGTCACACCGGAAACCCGGTCGGGAATGCTCAGGCAGGTACTTCAGACTCCTCGGGTTCAATTTGTCACAGGTAGTAAACTTACCATTGGGCTTGGGAGTCAGGCAATCCAGAATGCTGTCCAATAAGAACGGTCCACAGCAGGTCTAAGTCCACACAGAGGTAGGAGCTTGGGAGATCAAGGAACCAAACCACAGTCTAGTGGCGATAGTCCAAAGTTCACAAACTGTTTGAAAGAGGTACTGGATGTCCAGGTCCAGGTTGAGAGAGAACCGCCCACACCTCACAGGTACACATGGGCAAACCTCTTCACTCAATGATTTTGCAGTTGTAATAACAGCACAAATATGCAGAATAGAAATGCAAAACGCAGGACTTCAATGACAGTTTTCCTTCATTTCTGGGTTTGTGCTCTGTCCCGCCTAGCCATTTTTGTCCAATGGAACAATGTTTGTCACGCGCGTGGATGTGTTTACAAGTTATGGTTCACTTGCAAAAAGTACACTGTGAAAGCGAACTAAATCCAAACCAAAAAACATAAAATCCACCTTTGGTCTGGACAAAACAAGCAGACCCAAGGACCTTCCTAGTGTGAATACACCCTTCTTAGCAACAGCAACAGGATATTGGTGTACTGTTTTGTAAGTTGGACCAAAATCCAGACAAAAGCTGGGATAAGCATGGTTTGAAGGTTTAATAATAACGATGCAGAAAACAGATTTTGCACAAGGAGAACAGGACATGGAGCACAGGCACTGTAACGAAAGGAACCAGCAATGGACAATGAAAACCAGTAAGCTTATATACACAGGAAAGGGTGGAGAATGACATTAGATCCAGGTTAATAAGAGGAATTTGGAACAGCTGTTTAGGAGGGCAAACAGGGAAACTGAGGGACTTCAATAATTAACACAGAGGGAGCTGAAATAGGCACAAGAGAACCACAAACCAAGGGGAAAGAATAATACTGTCATGTCACATAGCTAGTTAGTGTTGTTTGTGTGTGTGGTTTTCTCTCTCTCACCTCTTACTGCAGGATGTAATTGGCAGGTCCAATTACACAGCTGAGGATCATCAGGGCTAATCAAAGATTCAATTCAATTCAATTCAATTCAGTTTATTTATATAGCGCCAATTCACAACACATGTCGTCTCAAGGCACTTCACAAAAGTCAGGTACATGCATTACAATTAATCCGAATCATTGAACAGTGCAGTCAGATTCTGTTATTTATTCAAATTGGATAAAAAGTTTGCCTATCTAAGGAAACCCAGCAGATTGCATCCAGTCAGTGACTTGCAGCATTCACTCCTCCCGGATGAGCATGTAGAGACAGTGGACAGTCACTGGCGTTGACTTTGCAGCAATCCCTCATACTGAAGCAATGCATGTAGCGACAGTGGAGAGGAATAACTCCCTTTTTAACAGGAAGAAACCTCCAGCAGAACCAGGCTCAGTGTGAGCGGCCATCTGCCACGACCGACTGGGGGTTAGAGAGAACAGAGCAGAGACACAAAGAGAACAAAGAAGCACTGTTCCAGGAGTACTTTCTATGGAAGGAAAAGGTAAATGTTAATGGATGTAGCTCCTTTAGTCATTTCACCTAGAAAGAAAGAACAGATTAAACTCTGAGCCAGTTTTCAATGTTAGAGTCTGAAGAGAGCACATAGAGTTAGTTACAGTAAAATCTCAGTCAGTAGCTATGTCTAGGAGAGAGAAAGGGTTAAACACCGAAAGACAGGGCAATGTGGACCATCGGTAGAGGGTGAACATTAAGTTGTTGCCAGCAGAAGCTCGGACGATGCCCCCTCTCCAGAAAGGTGTTACAGGTAGACACAGAGTCAGGCCAGGTGTAGCTTCTAGAAAGAGAAAAGAGAGAGAACAAAGTTAAAAGCTGAAATAACAGTAAAGAATGCAAGATTGGAGAGTAGTGTGAGAATGTAGCGAGGGTGAAAGTGGTCATTATGTCCTCCAGCAGCCTAAGCCTATAGCAGCATAACTACGGAGATAGCTCAGGATAACCTAAGCCACTCTAACTATAAGTTTTATCAAAAAGGAAAGTTTTAAGCCTAGCCTTAAAAGTAGACAGTTTGTCCATCTAGAGCCCACTGATGGCCATTGTTATACTAAAAACCACAATGATTGGGATACCTCTCTCTGTCAGATTGACCATAACCATTGGAAAAGAGAGGGGGTCATACAGGTAGCAGAAATGGAGGGTGTGTTTGCACCTCAACCATAACTGAGCCGGTTAAGATGAGCTCTTAAGCCGCAGGAACCCTGAAGGAGCAGTCAGATTGTTGACTCAGCTGAGTGGTAATCAGACCAGCAGACTAGCTCTGTGACCGTGTCTTACCTGAATTTTGTGCTCAACTCTCCCAACGTGGATCTATACCCTGAGGACCCAGACTTGGATTTTTCCCCAGCCGATGGTTCGTGTTCCAAGTTTACTTTTGGCTGGAAGTATTTCAGTGTGCTTACCCAACCGAGAGCCTCCTTCAGTTTCCTGGGACCTGCATACCAAAGGAAGTACTAACCTTCTCCAGAGAATCAGCCTTGTAAACTCCTGTCTGTCCACTCTCCAACTCCACAAATGCCTAACTGGAAAATAACCACCCTACCCCGGAACCATCTCCTCCATTAAGCATTAAGAATTACTCTATCTCTCTATTCAAGACTGAACATTTCCTCCAAGCTCCTGTACTCACTCACCTTTCTCTCTTTGTGGATTGACCAGCGAACCTGGACTCCTCAACAACCCCACAGTTGTTTCTTGTTTGTTAATAAACCTGTTAAACCTGAACTTTGCCTCCGTAATTGTTACATGAACTAGAGCAGTGGTTCCCAACCCTGGTCCTCAGGGCCCCCTGTCCTGCATGTTTTAAATGCCGTGCCCCGTTACCCTCTGGCCGTCTTTTCGTCTCCAACTCAGAATGAAAAACCATGGAACAGTATATCAATGACTCCCTCAAAGCAGGTATTATCTGTCCATCATCCTCTCCTGTCGGTGCAGGATTTTTCTTTGTAGGAAAGAAAGTTAAGACCTTAAGACCCAGCATTGACTACAGAAGATTAAATCAGATCACCGTTAAAAATAAGCACTCTCTTCTCCAGTTAACCTCCATCTTTGAATTGGTTCATGGTGCCACCATATTCACCAAATTAGATCTTCGCAACGCATATCATCTGGTCCGCATTTGTGAAGGAGACGAATGGAAAACAGCATTTAAAACATCCCATTGGCCACTTTGAATACTTAGTCATGCCCTTCAGTCTCATCAATACCCCAGCCGTCTTTCAAGCCCAGGTTTAAAGATGTGCTTAGGGACTTTATAAATGTATTCGTATTTGTTTTCCTTAATGACATTCTCATCTTCTCTAAGGACCTTGAAACCCATAAGTAATCTAACCACCAGGAAGCAGCTTCAATGTTTCCTAGGTTTTGCCAATTTCATCTGGAACTACAGCTTAACTGCCTCACCTCTCACAGCCCTCACATCTACCAAGAAAGATCCTCAGCTGGACTCCAGAAGCAGAAAAGGTGTTTCATGAACTAAAAGAGAAGTCCCATTCTCATCCACCCAGAACCTGTTAAACCTGAACTCTGCCTCCGTAATTGTTGCCTGCATTAGAGTCACCTGGTTATACGCCATGACAAATACTGATCTAGGAGAATAACGCAAAATAAACAGATAACAGAACACAAGAAATAACAAAAAAACTAAACATGAAGGAATTAACATGTATAGCAAAACCCTAATGACAATTATGAACCACTGAATGTGGCAAAACCAGTCAAACAATAATAAACAACAAAGAAAAAATTCTCGAAAAAACCAACACCAGGATCATGACAATTGGTCACTCTTTGTTAAAAATGTTTGCTGTATTTACCATAAGTTTCATGGATGATTGCAATCAAGCATGCTTTTAACCGAAAGTAATTGAATGTTTCTCATCCTATTTACAATAAAATTTTAATTAAAGTAAAAAAAAAGGCTGTTTGGCTTTTTCCTCTTTGAGAACCCATGTAGGTACAGGACTTGTTGCACTATGGATAAAAACACTGTCTAACCAGCTTCAACATCTTCACAAGGCATTTTGCTTTTGTTCTGCTGCTGGTATGCATTTCATTCCAAACACCTTCATCTATGGAACACAGAAACGTCACCTTCCTAAATGGTATGATGGCTGTATGTTCCCATTGTGTTTATACTTACAGGTAATTGGTCATCAGATGAATGTGGCATATTTAGGTATCTGGAAATTGTTCCCAAGGATGAACCAGCCTTTTAGAGGTCCAAAAGTCTTTATGAAAATTTGCCCGACTTCATGTGATTTTGTTCTGTAAACCAGGAGCAAATTTTAATCTTAATTATGGTGTTTGTATGCATTTTTGGCTCAGTATTCTTCAGTGATTTTATATCTTGAAAAGTGATAAATAAATAAAGTTTTTCTTACATTTACTAATCAGTTAGGGCACTGAACAAAGCTACACTCTTTAAGTATCCATGTTAATAAGTAGATAATATGGAATGTATACATATAAAGCTGCCAGTCCTGACTGCCGATGTACCAAGTCAATGTGCATTTCAAGGTTTTAAAAGTTGTAGCATTTCCCATCATCTTTGAAGGGGATGTGTCAGAGTCAGTGACCGGAGCTTTCTCTGGTATGGAGCATAGAGTGATGCAGCTTTTACCCTTATGTACTTGTTGCTGTCCACTGCCGGTGAGGTGGCTAAAAGAAGGGTCCAACACATTTCTCTTCCCAAAAAGACAAATTTAGCTGTTTAGAAACATTCAGTCAGGGAAAAACAAGAGCAGCCATGGTCTGAATGCTAAACAGGTGCATTCTGATCATTTCTATTGGGGTCATA
Organism: Crenichthys baileyi; assembly: GCA_036173005.1. Lineage (NCBI taxonomy): Eukaryota > Metazoa > Chordata > Actinopteri > Cyprinodontiformes > Goodeidae > Crenichthys > Crenichthys baileyi. Next base: position 111,586 of record JAHHUM010001481.1, read on the forward strand.
CAGTTTTAAACTACAGTTTGCAAGGTAATAGCAGTGTATATGTAAAACAGCCAACCTTAGATTTGCTCACCTGGGAAAAAGCCTGACTATTCATCAAACTTATCTGAGCCTGTTATATTTGTGTTTCTCTATAAAAAGCAGAACCCTAAAACAGTCAAAATTAGCACTAAATTTGCATGGTGTAAAAAAAAATAAAAATAATAACTGTTATCAAAAACAAATTAATTTTCTTGCAGCAGTACGGACAATTGTTGCTTTTCTATCGTAGATAAAATCAAAAATATAATGTTATACATTTCATTTTAAATGTTTGTGTAAATATCATGACAGTAAAACTGTGTTTGTTTAACTCAATGTGAGAATCTTATGCTAGCCTATGCCTAGTTGGAAACCGAACAGTATGGATAATCTGTTCCTGAAAAAGAATGCAGTGTCCTTACCAGGTAAAATGATGTTGACCAAACTACTTGTCTAGAAGTTAAAACAATTATAAAGTTTTAAATTTGTTTTTCAATCCAGTATGAAAGATCATCATGGCATGGTAATGGTTGATGTAAAGAGAGGTTCATGTTGGTGAGATGAACCTCATATGCAATCTGCCATGGACAGAGATCTTGGAAGGAGAAAGAAACCCTCCTGGACTGTGGTCAACTTCCACCTGTAAGCATCTGTCTTGTTCAAGTTCTGCTTAACACGGAAAGATCAGTCAAGCAGGAACAGTCAGTGATCCGCGATTTATTCCACATCGACCGGTTTCCATGTCAATGGAAAGACGCAAACTTTTCTGTAGTTTCCCTTTTTCGTTTGTTTTCTTTTCTTGAGGTTTTGCTATTTTTACAGTAATTCCTCAGAGGTTTTGAGACTTCTAAATGGCCTAGATTCTCCCTGAGTCAGGTAAATTGTTTTTAATTCTATAGAATGGTTTATGTCTTCTTTTTGAATGTGTCAATATTCATTGACTGTATGTCTTGCATTTGCAGTTTAGGTATTTGCAAAATGGTGTGTTCATAATTAAAAGTAAGGGTAATTTAGTTTTCTGAGATTAAAACCTGACTCTAAATATGTATATTAAAAAATTGATAATTTTTAAATTTTATTTCACAGTTTAAGCACACAAAATGTTTTCTTACCTATTTGGATATATATGTTGTATATTTAGGTATAGTTTCAATTTGTATAATTTTTTTAGGATATTTTAATGCCCTTTTAAATTGCCCCTTGGGCGACAATCAAAGTGATTTGAATGAATTGAACAATAAAACAAATTGATTCCCCCACGAAACAAAGCCTTCTCTTAGTACCTATCTGTTTTCACATCCCCTTTTATTTCATTTGGCATGTTATTTGATACACCTGTCTGCTTTACAAAATAGTTTATTTGTGTCATCATTATGTGGTATAAGCAGTGACAGGTGACAGAATCAGCTGTGACTTTTATTACACGACTCTATGGGGATTTCAGGCAAGGTTTTTGATAGTGCATGCATTCTAATAGATTCAGTCATTTTTCCTTTTCAGTGTTTACCAAGAGTGAGAACATCTTCATCCAAGTGGTGCATAATTTAAAAAATAAAAGATTAACTCTCTGGAGTGGGTTTTGATGCCCTGCAGTAAGCAAGTTTTTCTCCCAACGTAGTTTCCTTTGAATTGAGAGATAATGTCAAAAACATTGTTTTAATGCCTAAAAAAAGAAGCAACAAAGAATTCATGAAAAGACTGACATGAATCTGAAGATACACTATCTATATCTGAGCTGAAGACTTCTCGTGACAATGCTTGTCATCTATTGTTTGTATCAAGTCAGACTTGATTTTGTATGCTATATTTAGTCTTCTTATCATTCTTTGCTGTTGTCTTGCTTGGTATATATTATTAGATTTATTGATTGAAAAAGGAACATTTTGTAGATTATTTAAATAAATATTTAACTAATTACAATTTACAGTCGTTCAATGGTAGATTAAGGTGAAATACCCTGAGAATGTTATAAAGTTGACTGATAAGGTTAATTAGGGTAAAATAAAGCTGAAAGAGAAATTAGTGGTGCGATGTGAATAGAAAAAAAATTTAAAGAATTAGCTCCGTTGTGATTAATTAATCATGATGCCATGATCTGCATGTGTTAAGTTTTGAGTTTGATTTCCTAGTCTATCTTCGCCTGCATTCTTTAGTTGCTGTTATTTCCGTTCATGTTTAGATTCATTATTCCATTTAGATTTCTTTCTTGAATTCCTGTGTTAGATTAATGTGTTTATATTTCCTTTACATCTGATTCCTCCCTGTTTGTGTTCTTTAGTTAGTCTCATTGTTTGTTTACTTATTTCTGTTCACTTAAATGTTTTCTGTTACCTCCCTGGACTTCCTTCTCATTAGTGTTAATTAGTCACCCTCCTTCACTTGACTCCTTTCTCTCCCACACCAGCTGCTCCTGATTCTCTCTTGGTTTAGCTCCCTTAGTTCATTGGTCCATTGTCCATGTTCCCTCTGCATGTATACTCTCTGGTTTTCTGTTCTCACTACTGGATTATTCTGCTTGCTACCTGTCTATAACCTAGTGTGGTCCTTCCAAACTTCTGTTACCTGCCTGTATCCAGTACTGTGATTTTGTAAGTGTAAGCTTAATTTCATAATAAACTTAAGAAACTCACCATGCTGCTTCCTTGCTCCACTCTGCACCTTGGTCCTACACAACTACAGCATTTCCTGACACATGATCAACCACATTTATGTATATATAGCAATATTTGACACGATGAACAAAGTTTTTTAAAATTAAAAGCAATTTTGGTTATTTACTGAATCAATAAACAGATTCATAAAATGTATATTATGATGATGTACAGCAATTTGTACTTCTGTTTAGCATAAACTAGAATGCTGTGATTTTCATGATGTACACATCCAGATGCAGGTACATTCAGTACATTCAAAATGTCTTAGGCCAAGTAAAACAGCAGTTTTACACTTTACACTGTATGTTTAATCTTGCAACTATTTGGGGAGTAAATTACTATAGAGAACAATGTTCAACCCACTTCTGAGTCACTTATTACAGTCACTGTATATTAGTGGAAATATGTTTTTTAAATTCTCCACATGAAAATATTTTTGTCAATGCCTCAACTCCCAGTCCCAATGCAGCAGAATTAACCATAAGACAAAAAAGTAAAACAAAAAAAAATGTTCTGTATAGAAAGCATTCTGGCACAGCATCACTGATATATGTCCAGCTGTTCTTCCTCACCTGGTCAGCTGTCATTAGACCACAAAATTTCTCAGAATTTAGATTTTAAATGTTGGGCCTCTGGAAATAATCATTTTGGAAGTTAAATCTCAAAAGCAGTCTATCATTATTTTACACTCACAATGCTGCTCTGCCCTCTGCTCTCTCCCTTTTGGGTAATGTTAAAGCCTCTACTTCTTATTTTTGTATATTGAAGGCAGTACTGTTGCTTCAAATCAAGAGGGTCTCCCAGGGCATGAATACGGGCATGAGTCCGTATCATGATGTTAGATATGAAATTTTCTGCAGGTGGTTATATTTCATACCTGAAAAAGTTGAGTAGAAAATGACCAAAACTATAAAAGTGCAAAATGACCAGCAGCCATCTGAAGAACTAAGAAAATGTTATTTTTATTTAATTTCCTTCTGTAAAAAGGTATATTTAATATTTTAAGCATTTTTTGTATCAAAGAGACCCAGGTAGAGGACAAAATCAAGTGGTTATGTTACACCAATATAGAGGTCACATATAATTGCTCAGCTGCAATGTGTACTGTTGACAGTTTACAGTTTATCAAATGTATTCTTAGAAATTGCATACAAGTGCTCAACAACAGTCATAGTAGTTTATGTGGCCATTTAGAAAAAGTATTGCCCACCCTTGTTTTGAGGGTTTCATTTTAAGCAATCAGTGTCTGCATACACTCATCAGACATGGCTCAATCCCTCAGGGGAGTTATAGGTAAACAACAGACATTGTCGTAAGGTCCCTGGAGCTGGAATTCCTCTTTTTTGTGAAATCAATTCTATCCAGAGAAATGTTCTTGGCACTAAAACCAACCCAAAGATGAATTTCAACTTACTTTTCAATTATGTGTGCACTTCTTAAAAACAGCAAATTCTTTCTCAATCTGACATATCAGCAATAAATATGTGCTGTGACTAAGTGAGTTTTGTCTTCCGAGTTTCCCTCCTTCCAATCCACCTCGGCAGAATGAACCTGGTCCAATAAATTGCTTTCCAGAAAGATGAATAGTACAATGCACAAAACAACTATACAAAATTGCTCGCTCGTAGAGTACCATTCTGTGATTAATAACCCTTCAGCTTCTAGTCTTGCTCAAAGTGCTTGCCAGATCAAATATGCACCACTCCCTCTACTTTGCCTGTTTACATAGCTCAGGCATTTGGTTTGGCAAGCATATGATAAGAGATTCATTAAACCAGACTCCACCTGTTAGGCTTCTCAGTGCATGCATCACCATAAATTTAATGGTAAAGAGCTGCAGTTGTGGGAAGTCTGCAGTAGTTAAAAATTGTCAACTTTGTGGCATGTTAATTAGAAAGCAATCACCCGAAACTCCTCACAGTTTTACGATAATTTATGATCACTTTCAATAGCGTTTATAAGCAATTGGGACCCTAGCTGATGTTATTCTCATTAAACTGTACATTTTATAAGCATATCTTAGCTATCTATGGTTGATATTTTCTGATCTTAATAGACACGTGTAACTACATATGATGTACTGCTGAAAGCTTCTGTTCCAAGACCACAAGACCCAACTCTGGCATTTTGTTTTTCAAAAGACAAAGCACAAGATTTTGTAAAACCTGACCAAACATAAAGCTGCCGTAGAAATAAGTAAAAATTTCCATATTCAGTCAAGCCATCATAGTTCACCACCTTAACTGAACAAAGTTCATAGCTTCAACATTAACTCATTCATTTATCATATTTGTTTTAAATCTAAATAGTATTACAGAATAAATGACAGGTACTGAAAGTTGAAGTTGTCTTGGAAAAGGGGCCAGAAAACTTACTCACAGCACTTTTTGTTTTGTAATACAGCTATACAGTTAAGAAATTAAAATAAATCCAGGTGGCTCGTACATCATTTTGAAGAGAGTTAAAACAGTTTAGGGTTGGTGTTGCTCTTTAATAAAATCCTGACTACTTTTAAGCAAATTGACAGACAAAATTGTCACTTATGTAAACTAAAGATATGGTGTTATGCGGCCTATACTTACCTCTACGATGGTCTGAAAGAAAAGTTAGGAGTATGACAGAATGCCATCTATGCTGTATCTTCCACTTATAAACATTGTTCCACATTGGGAACAGTTTGATCTATTAGTTTTGATTGTGTGATGACTTGAGCTCTTTCTATATACACATGCTGCCCATGTGTATGCAAACACATACACAGCAGCCACCAACCTCACCTTGCAGAGAAGACTTTTTTGCATAAAACATTGAAGAGTAAATCTTTCATTCAGAACACTGTTAAACAACATCCATCATGTAAAAAACAGCATTGTTCAGTAAAATCATGAATTAACTGAAAAACCAGATTGTTTTGGAAAACCTAGTATAATTTTAGTTACAGAATAACCTAAATAGACCCTGTCTGACAATATGAATTGGATAAAAGCCAACCATCATGGCCGTATTAAAAGAAATTCAAATCAGTTGACAAACTTATTCACATCTATAAGTCGAATAGTTTAACAAAGCCACTTTTAAGCTTTGGGACTACAGCAAACCATTACCAATGACAGCCGTTTCCACAAATGGAGACAACATAGAACTGCGGTGAACCTTCCCAGGAGAGGGCCACCTACTTAAATTATTCCTAAAGAGCATCAACAACTAATCCAGGGGGTTACAACTGCATGCCTTAATTGTCTCAGTTAAGATCACTGTTAATAATTAATACATAAACAAAGGGACCGAGTAAAATAAGCATCAATAAGAGAGATCCTTAGTGAAAACCACTGATGATCCAATGATCCAAAGCCCACCAGCAGGTAGAAATAGAAAAGAAATATCCTTTATCGTCCCACAGTGGAGAAATTCACGTGTACAAGCACCAAAGTGAAAGGCAAATGGAAAAGTGCAGATAGACACATAGGTAAAAAAATATAAAAACATAAAAAACATTGAGAGACTGTAAAGCAACGGCAAATTTACAACATAAGAAAAATAATACTGTACAGTTATTAAAAATAGCATAAAAGAAATGTTCAACTGAGTAGGGACATTTACAACATGTGTGTGTAATGTATATAATATATATATATAAATATATATATATATATATATATATATATATAATAATATATATATATAGGTATATATATTGTGCATAAAAACTAAACTATTTACAAGGAATGGAAAAACCTGTGCAAATACAACAGGGATATAAACAGTTATGCCTGGTTAACCCGGCAAGATTTTTATGCCAATTTTTAACCAGATATTCCTCTTCTGACATGCCCTGATCATCGTGATGGCTCTTAAGATAATCTTATTCCTGCCTTGTGTGCTTTGTTGTGATCTAGTTAGTCTAGTGATCTAGTCTGCTGAAATGGACATCGGGACCACTCCGACCTCAAATCGCAGATAATTAACATGTTGGATTGTCTTGGCCCGACATCCTACCATGTGGGGTGTTTTGCGATGAAAAATGAACACGCAGCCTGTTGAATGTGATGTGTAGCCAATCAGAAAGCGAGGTCACAGAAACACGAAGGGGAATTACTTTGAACTCACGTTTGATCTCATGAGGGTTTGGTGAGATTTCCCATACCTGTTATAGCTACGATTTTTTTTGTACTACGTGTAGGGTTTCTCAGGTTTTGAAATTCATCTGACAATTTTAAAATCTTGCCATGTGAACCAGGCATTATTGAGCATGTTGGGAGCAGTGATGGCTACAGGTGCTGGGAGGTAGGCTGCTGGGAGGAATAGCAAACAAATAAATAAATCAAGGTTTTGGAGTTGCCGAGTCCAAGTATGGCCTTAAATCCGATTGAGAGACTGTGACATGACCTTAAACAGGACATTCATGCTGGAAACCCTCCAGTGTTTCTGAATTAAAACAATTTTGCAAAGAAGACTGGGATAAAATTTTTTCCACAGCAATGAAAAATACTCCTTACCAGTTGTTTTTTTTTCCTCTAATTAACGAATCATGATTTTTTTATATTCAAGATATATTTATTTGATATTAAAACATGATTGCTTATCTGAAAAAAATGTATGTGAAAAAAAAAGGCAGGGCGGAAGAAATTTGTAAGGGGACAAAAACTTCCAACTCACTGTCGGCCATTTTGACTCTGTGACCTGGGATGGTTGTCTGGTACATGATATGGTTAAGACAACATGACGTCTGTACTGATAATGATCGGATGATTCTGCAGTCGTGAGGTGCATCAGAGATTGACAAGAAGCTGAGTACAGGAAGCTGGTGGACCGCTTTGTGGCACGGTGTAGGAATAATCATCTCATCTTGAACGTGAATAAAACTGAGGAGATGACTGTAGATTTGAAGAGAAACAGAAATAGGTCAAACACTATTTCCATCATGGGAGAAGAAGTGGAGGGTGTGGAGGAGTATAAATACCTCTACAGACTAGAGTGGAGATGCAACTGTGAAGCCATCTACAAGAAGGGACACAGCAGACTGTTCTTCTTGAGGAAACTTAGGTCCCTCAGTGTTTCCAGCAAGATGCTGCATATCTTCTATCAGTCTGTTGTGGAGAGTGTGATCTCTTCTGCAATCATCTGCTGGGATAGAAGCATCAGAGCCAGCAACTTAAAAAAGCTCAACACGCTAATAAAGAAGGCTGACTCTGTTCTGGGACCTGGATCTGGAACCTCTGCAGATGACTGTGCAAAAAAGGATTCTTCATAAAATGAAGATCATTATGGAGAACCCTGATCCTCTTCATGAGGCTGTTGTACAACAACAGAGAATCTTCAGTCAGAGACTTCTTCAGATAGACCGCTACAGGAGAGCCATGGTGCCCACAGCCATCAGCATGTATAACACCTCTTTAAAGAAACCTTTATAAAATGAGCTACAACAACAATTAATTTCCCTTTGGGATGAATAAAGTATTTTTGAATTTAATTGAATATAATTAAATTTTATTGAATGATGATGTACAATATATTCTAGTACTTCTATCACATAGATGTGCTGTTTGATTTTTGTCAAATGTGGTGTTGTACATTATGGCCAGAAAATTCTACTTTGTTCTCAGTTGTGAAAAGGACATTGCTGTAGAAGTCTTAGTTCATTTAGATACAACTTTGCAAGTTGTGGTGCCATAAGCTTAATCAAGAAGCCTTTTACTGCCAACCTTTTCAAACCAGCAACATTTGATTAGTCTTTTTTCCAACTGTTCTGTTGTGAACTTTGAACTTTAATATGCTAAGTGAGGCCTGTAGAGTCTGAGATGCTTTTTGCCTCTTCTGTGGGTTGTGCATGGCCTGACCTTGGGATACATTTTCTGGGACATCCACTGGTTGGAAGATTGACAAATGCCTTCAATGTTTCCAATTGTAAATAATCTTTCTCTCTGTGGAATTATGGACTTCAAATTGTCCGAGATGTTGTGTACGGCACTGCAAAAGTGTTTTTTTTTTGTTATCATGTTATAGTATAAATAGAATGAAGTCAGTTTAGATCCAAAACAACAGGTGTTAACAGCTACACTCCATTGTTATAATCTAATGAGCTCCTGATCCACATTCCTGTTCAGCCAATCATCCCTCCAGGCTTTGCTTTAAAAGACCTTCATACACAGAATCTCCTGATCTTCAGCTGAGCTTTGACCCTCCTCCACCCTATCTCCACCATCAGGCTTCAAGCTCCTTCCGACTCCCTTATCTTCTCAGGCCTCCACTCCACCACCTGTATCAGGATCCCGGGGGGAAGACTTCTCTAATTCTAACCCCTAAGATGTTTATTCAAGCTCATGTCATTATCAGCATCCATGTCTTCCACCGGGGTCCGAGCACCAAAAGAAATCAAACATCAGCTAATAAACTCCTCTAATTGCCATCTCTGTGTTTCTCTCATTTATGAGTCTTTCCAAGTTGAAATATATTCCACACAGTTCATTCGCCAGAGGGATATTTGTTGCCATCAAAAGCATGCCAGTTAGGGATTTTGGGAAAACCAAAAAATAGTTAATAGTTTCTTAGGTGCTCCTTCACAATCTGATTAAATTTAGCTTAGCATGAATTGATGTCTTCTATAAATTTTTGCTGGTGTTACAAGGGTCACATTGCCAATTAGGGCGAGGCCGTAGGTCATATCTTGCAGTTGCACTGCATGTGGGGCATCCTCTTTAAAACATTGGCAGGAGATGATTGGCATGACATGATGTGGGTATATGCACCTCAAGTACTTACATTTCAAAACATCTGACTACTGTCACATCTGTATGCCCTATAAAACTTTGGAAATGCTAAATCATACATCTGCAAGGTATCCATTCTCTCTGGTGACCTTTATCCAGTGCGTTGACTGACTGTCAGATGTTTCTGCTGTTGCCTTAAAACCACTTCACCAAAAATGCCATCAGTAATGACTTATGGTCCCCATGCAAGGCTTAATAATACCAAGAACAACCCCTTCCATTATTAGGGATGGGTACCGAATTCTGTAATTATATAGGTACTACCAAGTACCGAATACCGAGTAGTAATCAAACGGTACCATGTTTCGGTACCAAAATGCATTATTGTGACACTGAGGGAGTGGAAGGTTTCCATGCCGGTCATGAACACAGCATTGCACGCACAAGAGTGTAATGATGTCAGTAGCTGCTGGTACAGTCAACAAAGCATTTCTGATAAAAAGTGCTCAATATTTGTGCACAATATTTGTGACATGACGTGCAAGGCCAGCAGAGGGAAAACGTTTAATTTGAGGAAGCACATTGGTTCAGCACAAGATTTTTCTCAAGGCTGAAGAGCAATTTTTGTCAGCCTCAGATCTAAGGGTAGAACTCCTGCATTCTGCACTGTAAGCACGCCTGCATCCTTTAGTAGCTTGTCGTCTGCAGCCAGCAACATGGCTGGGTTTTAATTTGTGCATTATTAAGAAAAAACGCTGTGTAGTCAGTTAAGGGTATTCATGTTGAAGAAACTCGGTAGCAGCATGGTGAGTAGTAGAGCTTCTTTTAATAACTATAACAATGACAGACTGGGTAAAAGGCATGGAGTAGATAAAAGTCAGACCGACTGGGCTGCGCAGCTCAGCATTCGTCGCAGCAACGGGCATCGAAACTGCCATCATGAGAGCTATAAAAGCAGAAGAAACAAACTTTTAAACCGCCATTTCATTTCAGTTTATTTTATTTATATAGCAGCAATTCACAACACATGTCGCCTCAAGGCACTTCACAAAGTCAGGTACATACATTCCAATTAATCCTAACCAGTCAGATTATTTATTCAAATTGGATGAAAAGTTGTTCTATCTAAGTAAACCCAGCAGATTGCATCGAGTCAGAGACTTGTAGCAGTCACTCCTCCTGGATGAGCATGTAGAGACAGTGGACAGTCACTGGCGTTGACTTTGCAGCAATCCCTCATACTGAGCATGCATGTAGCGACAGTGGAGAGGAAAAACTCCCTTTTAACAGGAAGAAACCTCCAGCAGAACCAGGCTCAGTATGAGCAGCCATCTGCCATGACCGACTGAGGATTTGAGAGAAGAGACCAGAGACACAAAAAGAACACAGAAGCACTGATCCAGGAGTACTTCATATGGGAAGGAAAAGTAAATGTTGATGGATGTAACTCCTTTAGTCGTTTCATCTAGAAAGAAAGAACAGATAAACTCTGAGCCAGTTTTCAAGATTAAAGTCTGAAAGAGAGCACATATAATTAGTTACAGTAAAAGCTTAGTCAGTAGCTATGTCTAGGAGAGAGACAGGGTTAAACACTGAAAGACAGGGCCAAGTGGATCATCGCTTAAGGGTGAGGATTAAGTTGTTGCCAGCAGAAGCTTTGATGATGCCCCCTCCAGGATGGTGTCACAAGTAGACACAGAGTCAGGCCAGGTGTAGCTTCTAGGAAGAGAAAAGAGAGAGAACATAAAGTTAAAAGCTGAAATAACAGTAAAGAATGCAAGATTGGAGAGTAGTGTGAGAATGTAGCGAAGAGAGTGAAAGTGGTCATGATGTCCTCCAGCAGCCAAAGCCTATAGCAGCATAACTACAGATAGCTCAGGATAACCTAAGCCACTCTAACTACAAGCTTTATCAAAAAGGATAGTTTTAAGCGTAGCCTTAAGTTGACAGGGTGTCTGCCTCACGGACTATAACTGGGAGCTGGTTCCACAGGAGAGGAGCCTGATAACTAAAGGATCTGCCTCCCATTTTACTTCTAGAGACTCTAGGAACCACCAGTAAACCTGCAGTCTGAGAACGAAGTGCTCTGTTATGAATATATGGAACAATCAGATCTCTGATGTATGATGGAGCTAGATCATTAAGGGCTTTATATGTGAGGAGGAGAATTTTAAATTCTATTCTGAATTTAACAGGGAGCCAATAAAGGGAAGCTAAAATATCAGAAATATGATCTCTCTTTTTAATTTAATCAGAACTCTTGCTGCAGCATTTTGAATCAGCTGAAGGCTTTTAACTGCATTTTGTGGACATCCTGATAGTAAAGAATTACAATAGTTCAAGTTTGAAGTAACAAATGCATGGACTAGTTTTTCAGCATCACTCCTGGATAGGATATTTCTAATTTTGGCAATGTTCTGGAGGTGAAAGAAGGAAATCCTTGAAACCTGTTTAATATGGGATTTAAATGACTTGTCCTGGTCAAAACCAAGGTTTTTTACTGTATTACCGGAGGTCAATTTAATGCCATCCAGGTTAAGTGATTGACTAAGCAGTTTCTTTTTGAAAGACTCCGGTCCAAAGATGACAACTTTTGTCTTGTCTGAATTTAGAAGCAGAAAATTTAGAGTCATCCAAGTTTTTATGTCTTTAAGACATGCTTGTAGTCTATCTAACTGGTTGGGCTCATCAGGATTTATGGATAAGTAAAGCTGAGTATCATCAGCGTAACAGTGAAAATGTATCCTATGCTGTCTGATAATTTTATCTATTGGAAGCATATTTATAGTGAAGAGAATTGGCCCAAGTACTGAACCCTGTGGTACTCCACAATTAACCCTGGAGTTTAAAGATGATTTATCATTTACATGAACAAACTGGAGTCTGTCAAACAAATAAGATTTAAACCAGCCTAGTGCTGTTCCCCTGATCCCTACAGCATATTCCAGCCTTTTTAAGAGAATATTATGGTCGACTGTATCAAATGCAGCACTGAGATCTAACAGGACAAGTACCGACACAAGTCCATTATCTGAGGCTAGGAGAATATCATTAGTGACTTTCAGCAGAGCTGTTTCAGTGCTATGATGAGTTCAGAAACCTGACTGAAATGCTTCAAACAGGTCATTGCTGTGTAAATGCTCACACATTTGATTAGCAACTATTTTCTCAAGAATTTTAAATAAGAATGGAAGATTGGATATAGGTCTGTAACTTTTCAAGTCATCTCGATCAAGCGAAGGTTTCTTAAGTAAAGGTTTAATTACAGCTACCTTAAAAGCCTGTGGTACATATCCATTTACTAAGGATAGATTAATGATATCTAAAATGGGGCTGGAAATCAGAGGGAACACTTCCTTAAATAATTTGGTTGGGATTGGGTCTAACATACAAGTTGAAGGTTTAGATGAAGCTAATAGTTCTGATAACTCAGGAAGCTCCACAGGATCAAAACAGTCCAAACACAGATCAGGTCTCGCTGAGGATGAAGTAATTATCTTCGGGAGTATGTCAAAGATTCTATTTTTAACAGAATCAATTTTATTTAAGAAGAATCCCATAAAGTCATGACTGCTGAGAGCTAAGGGAATGGATGACTCAACAGAGCTATGACTCTGTGTAAGTTTAGTAACTGTACTAAAGAGAAACCTAGGATTGTTCTTATTCTCTTCTATTAATGATGAGAAATATGGGGTTTAGATTAAGTAGGAATCCTCTAGGTGTGCAGAGCGCCATTTTCTGTCATTGTTCTTTAAAGTACGGAGCTCTGAATTAAACCAAGGAGCCTGGCTCCTATGAATTATTACCTTCTTTTTCAAGGGGGCTGCAATGTCTAATGCACCACACAATGATGAAGTAACACTATGAACAAGAGAATCAATTTGTGAAGGGGAAGAAACAAAATTATTGCCCTCCACTGTGTTTTTCTGTGATAATGAGGAAATTAAAAGTGGAACAGATTCTTTAAAGTTTGTTACAGCATTGTCTGATAATGATCTACTATAATGATCTAATATAATGAATTCATTCAGGTGTGGAGTACTCGGTTAAATTAAACCCAAAGGTTATTAAAAATGGTCAGACAGGAAAGGGTTATGAGAAAATATTGTTTTTTCTTTACACTCAATGCTATATGTCAGCACAAGGTCCAGAGAATGAAGACAAAGGTGGATAGGTTTGTTAATGTTTTGAGCAAAGCCAATTGAGTATAAGATAGCATTAAAGACTATATTTAGGCTATCACTTTCAGTGTCAACATGAATGTCAAAATCCCCCACTATAATAACCACATCTGTATTTAACACTAAATCCGATAAAAGGTTTGAAAACTGATCTAAAAATTGAGAATAAGGGCCTTGCGGACGATACAAAACAACAAACAGAAGTGGTTTTAGTGCTTTGCAATTTGGATGAGGAAAACTAAGATTAAATATTCAAAATAGTTGTAGCTATTAATTGGTCTGGGACTAATCAATAAATCAATAAATTGGACTGAAAGATGGTTCCAGGGTGTCTCAAGGGACGGCGCAACGCAGGCGCATATCTGGAGATACAAAAGCTCGCAGGCGAACTTTTCCTCCACACTGCTAATTCCACAAGAGCATGAAAGCTGGAAATCTGTCTGATACAAGAAGATCAGAGGATTCATATCCCGATCGAGGACCGTTAGACGCACCAGGCAGAGGTAAAAGCCGACAGAGGTTTATTTCCAAGGAGACCCCTTGTTTTTCAGTCGACCACAACGAATCCTCATATTTTCCCCATTTTGGACGGATGAGAAGTTTACCGGACGCATGACCCGCTGGTCCCACAACTTTCTCTTTGACCTGTCTGGTGTGGCCCTTGGTCTTCATGATGCTGTTTGTTAACTAGTATTCTCTGATAAACTTCTCAGGCCTTCATAGAACAGCTATATTTATACTGAGATTGGAATGGTGGACTCTTATTTACTAATTAAGCTACTTTGGAAGGCAGTTGTTTGCATTGGACTTTATGTAGGGCCGTTAAAGAAAAGGAAGTTGTTTAGAGATGCACTGCACACTACTTGCATCTTTATTTGTAAAAGAAAATTTTTAAAAAGACCACCATGTAACTTTTTGCTTCCATTTCACAATCATATGCTACTTTGTGTAGGTATATTACATAAAATCCAAGTAAAATATATAGATATTGGTCCCTTAACATGTTGAAATCTGGAACGGTTGAAGGGGTTTGAATACTTCTGCAAGACACTGTTGTTCACTTTGCCATTCAAGTTTTCCAACCATGTTTCACATGTTTCTTCTAAACAATTTCTAAAATCAGCATGCAAAAGGTGAATATGTGTGCATACGGTGGTTTTAGCTTTTTGTTGAAAACATTACTCTGCCTGTAAGCACAGCCTCAGATTGCCTCAAGCATGCCTAGAGACTCTGAAGGTTGCCTTGCCCTGTATAATGTCAAGGTGCCTGTCCAAAGGCAATTCATTCTTTTTTCTCATCCTGATTTAAATGGGTACATGAGAATAGACCGTTTTCTAAAGAGATTGGAGATATTTATCGAAAGAAAATTTTAAAAAGTTTTGTTCCCTGTTAAATGAGCAAAATATTCCCAACAGCTGGTATTTTAATTTTCTGTTCTCTTATATCATGAGTCTACAAACACATGGCCATTCAGCAGACTGAAGCGTAATGTGATTGCAATAGCATATCCACCGCTGAGAGAAGACAATAGTAAGGCTCTAACCTTATTTCCTCCAGAATGTCATGATAAAATTCTACAATCTGCTGTGTCAATTGTTCCAAAACCCTCAGATGAGCCTTTAATATCGACAAACGGGAGTTTTATCTTCTCTCCGGGTGGAAAACACTACCGCTGCCCTGTGTTTCACCCCTCCCTGACTACGTGAACATTTTCTTTTTTTGGAATTGTAAGAAAGCCTCTTAGCAGATCTCCCACCAACAGCTGAAGTGAAATATGTTAAAACATTCAGAAAGTTATTACAACTGTAACTCTTCTTGACAATTCTTATGTCCTGTAGGCATAGATTTCCATTTCTTTTAATTGTCTTTTACTAAAATGTTCTGAGCTTTGAGATAAAAACATGCTGTACTTTTCTCTAGTCAAAGTTTCAACTAGAGTCGAGCAATGGGATTCTTTCTTTAAAAGCACAGTCATATTAAGTTGTAAAGAATCCAGTTGAGGTACTTTTTTTGTTAGCAGGAAACACTTTACACAGTTGGGTCATGATATTTGGTTCGGTTCAAGTTTTTCTCTCTTTAATCAACACACCAGAAGCATCCTATCTCAACAATAAATAACTCCTCGCTAATATGTAAACATGGAAAGAATATACAGTTTGCTTGTAGGCATGTCCTTGTGACGATCTGAGGTTATAGCTGGCCATGATTTTGGATGTTGAGAGATTTCTGATTTCCAAATATGACAAAAAAGGTATAAAACTGTTTGGGTTTGATTGCTGCTGAGAGCATGTACACAGTTTAAAACAGATATTTACATACATATCCGTCTATTACAAAACGCACACAAAAAAATAATAAATGTAAATGTAAATGTAAAGCAACAACATTTCCTGATAAATCTCAAATTGAAATGATATGTCATGAGGGCCATTTTTATATTTACAGGAAACAGTGGGAAGGTTGCAAGTCTGAAAACACCATTCCAACTATGTTGGCAGCATTGTGTTGCCTGGGTACTTTGCTACAGGAGGAATTAGTGTACTTAAAAAAACGGATGGCATCAAGAGGAAAGAACATTAGTAGGAATTACCCTTTGTGTACTGTTAAATTAGTTGCTAAGTGGATTAAGGAAAATTAAGTCAATGCTTTGGAGTGGCCATCTCAAAGCTCTCATCTCATTCCCACAGAAAATTTGTGGGCAGAACTGAAAAGATGTGTGTGACCCAGTAATACCAGCTAAGTCAGGAGGAATGAGTCAAAATTACAGCAAACTACACTCATCGGCCACTTTATTAGGTACACCTGGCTAATACCGGGTTGGACCCCCTTTTGTCTTCAAAACTACCTTAATCCTTTGTGGCATAGATTCAACAAGGGACTGGAAACATTCCTCAGAGAGTTTGGTCCATATTGACATGATAGCATCAGATGCACAGATGCTGCAGATTTGTCAGCTGCACATCCATGATGCAAATCTCCCTTTCCACCACATCCCAAAGGTGCTCTATTGGATTGAGATCTGGTGACTGTGGAGGCCATTTGAGTACAGTGAACTCATTGTCATGTTCAAGAAACCAGTCTGAGATGATTGGTGCTTTATGACATGGCATGTTATCCTGCTGGAAGTAACCATCAGAAGATGGGTACACTGTGGTCATAAAGGGATGGACATGGTCAATACTCAATACTCAGGTAGGCTGTGGTGTTGACACAATGCTCAATTGGTACTAAGGGGCCCAAAGTGTGCCAAGAAAATATCCCCCACACCATTACACCACCACCAGCCTGAACCGTTGATACAAGGGAGGATGGATCCATGCTTTCATGTTGTTGATGTGAAATTCTGACCATACCATCTGAATGTCGCAGCAGAAATCAAGATTCATCAGACCCGGCAATGTTTCTCCAATCTTCTGTTGTCCAATTTTGGTGAGCCTGTGCGAATTGTAGCCATGGTTTCCTGTTCTTAGCTGACAGGAGTGGCAACCGGTGTGGTCTTCTGCTGCTGTAGCCCATCCGCCTCAATGTTCGATGTGTTGTGCGTTCATAGATGCTCTTCTACATGCCTTGGTTGTAACGAGTGGTTATTTGAGTTACTGTTGCCTTTCTATCAGCTCAAACCAGTCTGGCCATTCTCCTCTGACCTCTGGCATCAACTAGGCATTTGCGCCCACAGAACAGCCGCTAACTGTTTTTTTTCTCTTTTTCGGTCCATTCTCTGTAAACCCTAGAGATGGTAGTGCGTGAAAATACCAGTAAGATCAGCAGTTTCTGAAATACTCAGACCAGACCATCAACACTATAAAAAAAATCCTCCCTAAAATCTCATCTGGACACATCCCATGACCAGGCCTTTGGAAAGAACCTGTTTTTGTATCATTCTGGGGAAAAACAAATTCATAGTTTTTCTACTCTTTTTCCTTCTATTGTGACCAGCAGCTTGAGTACTGAAGAGCACTTTACACACCACTGCCTAAAACAGTCAGCTCCTCAGCTGTCTCCCCTGAAGTCTAACTGGCCATACAATGACAGAGAGCTGCATATGGTGGACTTGATGGCGACA
Organism: Crenichthys baileyi; assembly: GCA_036173005.1. NCBI lineage: Eukaryota > Metazoa > Chordata > Actinopteri > Cyprinodontiformes > Goodeidae > Crenichthys > Crenichthys baileyi. The sequence goes on from JAHHUM010001481.1 coordinate 129,209, forward strand.
GATGCGTCTTTGAAGCATGTATGCTTCACAAAGCTAAATGAGCTGGCAATAGATGGCAAAAATACCTGTGTGCAAGGAGCATTGACTTAAACAGTCTAACAGAGACCGTATGCCTCAGAGGTAGGAGAAGATATTGTAAGTGCACTTATGAGTGAAAAATGATTGGGAAAAATGGTGATCTGAGAGACCATGTTGTTCGCAGAATACTCAAGTCTGAGACATTACCTTTGATTTCCAGGTATGACACCAACTGTGTCTAACCTAAAATTTGGATTCCATTTGGTTTTAACTGATTAGATGCAGAGCATTACATTGCAAACACAGCAAGCCAAAAGCAATAACATGGTTTCACATCCTAGGCATCCTTAAAGAGAGTCTGGTGCAACAATTTTTCTTGTGTTTTCACATTTTGTTCCAGTGCACTGGCATAGTCACTTTCATTTTAGAATGACTGTAAGATTATATCAGTACCCCTGTGATTTATATATTTCAACAAAACTGGAGCTTTGTAATAGATACAGTTTAAAGGCAATTTTGGATTTACAGTTGAAATTTGTACTTGATTGGTTTACTTAGCTAACAGTTCATAAAGTAACTATGTGTTTCTAAACTTAGGTGTCAGGATGCATGGCATTAGGTCTTATAATCCATTTAATTAGTAAACAAAACATTACCAACTCACTGAATTAAACAATCTGTGAAAACCCAATCATGGAAAACACCAATATCAGGGCCAGAGGCATTTTGGTTATTTGTTTGAGTAATGTACTTAGTCAACACTCACAAGATCAGACATCCCTGTTAAAATGCCAGGTTTTTGTAATACAATAACCTAAGACCAAGATAAATAATGTCAAAACTGTTTCCACATAAGTGACATCAGGTCATACAATTCAAAAGAAAAACAAAGGTCTGTGCATTGTTGTGATTATGATTATAATATTTAATATTAATATTTTATTATATAATATTTCGATCTGTTAAGGGTTGTCCTGTGAATACAAGCACATTAGGACAAAACTGAAAGGGATGAGCCAAGCTCTGAAATTATTGAACAGCATAAACTCTGCACACACATGAAATGAATTCACACTATTTCTTAAAATACAAGAATTTATTAACAAAAATAAGTCAACTCAAAGTCAAACATATTTCCATCAATCAAAAACTCTTTACTATCCAAGAACAATCCAACTAAAACTATCAAGCAGAATTAAAGAATAAGGAAGACTAATGGGCTTTTACAATATAGTTGATCAAACAATATAGATCAAACAATATAGTTGATCAAACAAGTTGATCAAAGATGGTTGAAAACCATGTCCGAAAGAGTGATGCAACATTACCATGCAATGTTATTTATATTTTAGAACCAATAATTATCTTGAAGAATCTGGAAGTGAAGTGAAGTTAGTCTTGGAACTTACTTAGGCAATAATCAGCATACCTTTAGACAACCATTCACAATGCAAGATCAGATAAAATATTATTTTAATAAAATAATATTTTTAAAGAATGATTTGCTGAATAAAACCAACCTTCTGGATCATCAATTCTCAATGGTGTTTAAGTAGCTGCCTTTATTTATTAAAATAATATTTAAAGAAATATTATTTTGAATAGGAACCAAATCTTTGAGAAATGGGCTTAATTATGTTACTTAGTTATCATAAATAGTAAAATAATATTTAAGGAAATGTTATTTTGAATAAGAACCAAATCTTTCTGGAGAAATGGGGCTTAATTGTGTTACTTAGTTATCATAAATAGTAAAATAATATTTAAGGAAATGTTATTTTGAATAAGAACCAAATCTTTCTGGAGAAATGGGGCTTAATGGTGTTTACTTAGTTTTCAAGTTTAATAAAATAATATTTAGGGAAATATTATTTTCTAGATTGAAAACTAACAACCTTTTTGGGTAAATGATCTTTAGCAGGCAAGCACGTGTTCTTAGCTGTTAGGGGTCAAAGCTAACAAAAGAAGCGTATAGCTTATCATCAGAATCAAACACATACCTTTAAAATACCATTAAGGGTTAAAATGCATAAATGTGGACGGCTCGTTATGGCCGATCTTCTGTGTTTAAAATCACCCTTTAAATAAAGTTTGTCTTCCTCTAGGGCCTGCGTGGAAGAGTCAGCTTGTAGCGACCGCTGTGATTTTATTTGGACAGTGACGTCATGGGAAGTGCGCTGTTACCCCTTTTCCTGGCTGTGCTGGAAGTAGGTTAATGCGTTTTATTTTGAAAGTTCCAGAAAAGTTTGTACTGGACTTTCATGTTGTCCCCATGGCTGGGTCCCAACAGCATCCTTAAACTAATAAATGGTTTACCCAACGTTGGGTTTTATTTTATCATTGACATTTCGTTGATACACACCTAACATCAATAATAGTGAATCTAATTAACCAGAAATTAAGTTAAGTAGTGCTTGTAGGAGTTTCTTGACATTCGTTCATTTGAATTATTTCGCAAAAGTCATTGTTCGCAGAGAATGATCCACATGGCCCTGTCTTTTAGTGTTTAACCCTTTCTCTCTCCTAGACATGGCTACTGGCTGAGCTTTTATTGTGACTAACTCTATGTGGTCTCTTTCAGACTCTAACCTGAAAACGGCTCAGAGTTTATCTGTTTTTTTTTCTAGATGAAACGACTAAAGGAGCTACATCCATAACATTTACTTTCCTTCCCATAGAAAGTACTCCTGGATCAGTGCTTTTTTGTTTTTTTGTGTCTCTGCTCTTTTCCTCTCTAACCCCCAGTCGGTCGGGGGGGGATGGTCGCCACCGAGCCGGGGTTCTGCTAGGGTTTTTTCCCTGTTAAAAGGGGTTATTCCTCTCCACTGTCGCTACATGCATGCTCATATGAGGAATTGCTGCAAAGTCAACGCCAGTGACTGTCCACTGTCTCTACATGCTCATCCGGGAAAGTGAATGCTCCAAGTCACTGACTGGATGCAATCTGCGGGTTTCCTTTCCTTAGACAAAAAAAACGTTTTACCCCAATTTTAATAAATAACTAATCTGACTGCACTGTTCAATGATTAGGATTGGGGAGGTTTCATGGCTAAATTGGCCCCAGCTGGTAGCCATTTATTGATTGCACATTGCCCCAGTAAGAGCAGGGTGAAGGTTCAATTAGCAGGGTAAGAGCACAGTTTTGCTCAAATATTGAAATGCACACACATTATGGATGACATACCAGAGTTTAAAAGAGGGACAAATTTTGGTGCACGTCTTGCTGGCGCATCTGTGACCAAGACGGGAAAAAAAAGTCTTTGTGATGTATCAAGAGCCACGGGTTAGGGTTTAAAAATTTGTATTGTTTATCACTCATGTCTGTACAAAGTGCTCTTCCTTCCCACATGCCCAAAAAGGGGGGATGAGGGAGAGGAGGGAAATTTCGTACTATCAGCAACATCTGGGGCTGCTTGTACCAGTCCCCACTCTTTCGTTTAAAAAGCAAAACACATGCACCCTAACCCTTCTGACCCCCACACACACACAGACACACATACACCCCCTAAATGCTTGGAATGTCTGTTGAACTGTGTGTGTGAACCACATATATAAATAAAGAGAGAGGGTGCCAACACTTTGTAGTTGCACCACAGAGTGGGCTACCATCTTGCTGCAAGATTAACAAAGACTCATGTGTCGTTCCTTCTGAGCTTGACTATTTGATAAATATCTCTAACACACAGTATCCAGGCTAATGTCAGCATACCACCAAGAAGGATGAACCACATCAAACAGGATTAACTGTGAACGCAAGAGGAAGCTGTCTGAAAGTGATGTTCGGGTGCTAACCCGGATTGTATCCAAAAAACATAAAACCACGGCTGCCCAAATCACGGCAGAATTAAATGTGCACCTTAACTCTCCTGTTTCCACCAGAACTGTCCGTCGGGAGCTCCACAGGGTCAATATACACGGCCGGGCTGCTATAGCCAAACCTTTGGTCACTCATGCCAATGCCAAACGTCGGTTTCAATGGTGCAAGGAGTGCAAATCTTGGGCTTTGGACAATGTGAAACACGTATTGTTCTCTGATGAGTCCACCTTTACTGTTTTCCCCACATCCGGGAGTGTTACGGTGTGGAGAAGCCCCAAAGAAGCGTACCACCCAGACTCTTGCATGCCCAGAGTGAAGCATGGGTGTGGATCAGAGATGGTTTGGGCTGCCATATCATGGCATTCCCTTGGCCCAATACTTGTGCTAGATGGGCGCGTCACTCCCAAGGACTACCGAACCATTCTTGAGGACCATGTGCATCTAATGGTTCAAACATTGTATCGTGAAGGCGGTGTATCAGGATGACAATGCACCAATACACACAGCAAGACAGGTGAAAAGATTGGTTTGATGAACATGAATGTGAAGCTGAACATCTCCCATGGCCTGCACAGTCACCAGATCTAAATATTATTGAGCCACTTTGGGGTGTTTTGGAGGAGCGAGTCAGGAAACGTTTTCCTCCACCAGTATCACGTAGTGACCTGGCCACTATCCTGCAAGAGGAATGGCTTAAAATCCCTCTGACCACTGTGCAGGACTTGTAAATGTCATTCCCAAGACGAATTGACGCTATATTGGCCGCAAAAGGAGGCCCTACACCATATTAATAAATTATTGTGGTCTAAAACCAGGTGTTTCAGTTTCATTGTCCAACCCCTGTATGTACCTGACTTTTGTGAAGTGCCTTGAGACAACATGTGTTGTGAATTGGCGCTATATAAATAAAATAAAACTGAAGGCAACCCTGCATGTCTGTAGCTATCAGTCTTTTTTAATTTGCATGTGATTCATTAATCTTCAAAATGATAAGAGGAATATTTGGGTTAGTGCCTAAAATAAATGAGCAACCACAAACAGCTTAAAAACATCTGAAAGGATACACAATTATTATCGTCAGAAGCGATGGACAAAAGGTGCAGAAAAGCAAGTTCTATGAATGTAACTCCCCTTTGTGGAAGCTTAAAGCTTTGTTTGGTAGATTAAAAGTGTTACTATTGTTTACTATATTACTATATTACTATAATTCTTACAGCCCTGTTTTGAATCTTTTTGGGCCAAAAAAGGGAAACAGCTGTGTAGTTCAGCTTTGGAATGAGGAGTTGATAAGAGTAATGAGATTGTTATGGTACTGTTACGTACTGTTGCGTAGGCCGGTTTTGATTTTTTCCAGATGTGAGTCTATTCTTGTTTATTCCCGTAAGTACTGCTGAAAGTCCAGTGCCCATGCTGCCAAACATGTGCGTAAATGGAAATGGTACATCTGATTGGTCAAGGGTTTCACATACACAACAATGATATGACTTTTGTATATATATGCCCTGACTCGTGTCAGGGATTTTGGGATTCTTTGGGATTTTGTATTATGAAGATGTATTCAGAGATGTGTTCTGAATAAAAGGTCCCCGGCGTCGACTTTGAGAGGAAACCCGTTGTCTTTTCATCATTTTTATACTAGTAAACTTTCTTCTCCCACACCTTCAAACACCATAGTAAGCTTTTTCTGTGGATTTTTTGGCACTGTATCTCTCCTTGTGTTTACTTCTTACTAGCTAAGTATTTACCTAATCATCGTTTAGAAAGGTTATATTACAACACCTTCTTTCTGTATTTTTCTTACACACTAGCTGCACCACATGGTTTCATTGGGGCTGTATACACATAGGATGAAATCAGGATCTTGCATCTAAACCTGACTCATACCCATAAGCCAATACCACAACACTGGAAAATGGGCAACAAAAGTGGTTTTAGTATGTTAAGTATGCATCATATTAAACAGTATGTGTCAAACAGCTGTGATGGACATTATTAAAGTAAAAATTACCTTAGTACTTACAGAGCAAATCAAAGCCAAATCCAATTTAGCTCTACACCTACACCAATGGCCACCCCATCCCTTAGTATTTGTTGTTACAAGTAGCAGTTAAAACAGTCAGCTCTAAAATCTGGTATACCGTCATGAAGCCAGTACATTGTCATTTGTCCACTATATCTTGGAAATAAAGCGTGACACCAAATCTTTGTATACAAAACAGGCTACATTATACACAATATATATATATACACTTTTTTAATGCTAGCTTCTACCCTCCGTGCACTATTGCATATCTGCATTACATTAATGACATAAGAAGCTACACCATAAAAACAAAATAAACCTCCAACATAACAGTTCAATTTTCCAGATTTGTAGCATACAGAATTTGATCTCCACCTAAGTCACAGATTGTTTGGACATGAATGTCACAGCCTACAGATGCCGTATACCACACACAGCGACGGCTCTGGTGTAAACAGTGCCCTGGGCAAGCCTCTCTTTCTGAAATGCCCCAACCAATCAAAAGGAAATCATCAGAGAATCAGCGGTTGAATAAAATGCAGCACTGTTCCGTTAAAAACCAGCCCACTTAGACTCCCTACTTACAGCGGCAATCAGGGGGCACCAACTCCCCACTGACTGCGCATGCATTAAAACAAAACTTTTTCAGTGTGAAGTTAACAGATAAGTTAGGTTTTTTTGTGTGACTGGTGCTATGACCATATTTCTAATGCTGCCCAGGGCAACTGCTCATACTGAACACACATATGCACCCATGCTTCAAAAATGTATGTAATTGCTACTCAAATATTGCAGCACTGACCCGACATTTAATCTCAGGCATAACAGAGATGCTTAGCAGTGTTATTATTTTCTGCTCTGCCTAGAAAACAAAAGGGTTGATTTAAACCCACAATATTTAGGGGTTAGACTTAGTAGTAACATCAAGATAAAGACAATTAGTTTCAAATCTATGTAATTGTATATTTCAATCAAAAGTGCTATTTGTAGAAAAGGCTGTTTAATTAAATCATTCAGAATATTTTACATTTATTGATAGAGCATTGTGACATAAAGATTAAAATGTGAAAATTATTTAGGTGAAAGTTTCTTTTTGCTTCTTTGTTTCTGGTCACATCTATTGGGGCACATTTCTTGGAGTTCTACAGCATAAAAGATTGACACTAGCAGGACAGTTGCTGGATGAAATGTGCCCTGCAATGCTGTCGCCGTCAGGGGTGAATCATGTACAATGCATGACCCAGGGAAAATTTGAAACTGTATTCAGTTTCACTGTGTGAGAGCCTTATTTTAAAAACTGTACAACGCCTATGACCTACTCTTTGTTACTAAAGTGGCTCCCCGAGACACTCATTGTCTTTGGTTCACTTTCCGTCAAGGTCTCATAAAGATAAAGTACTAGACTCTCCTATTGTCCTAGCAATGTAGGATGTCAGTTTAATGGATGTACTTCAATAAATCTTTGTTAAAATCCTTTGAGGAGTGCCACACATGGCCTGCAAGGCTGACATTGTCCTTTTAATGTTGTGGCAGGTTGGATCTGAAAGAAATTAAGCAAATACTCAGCCTCTCAGGGAGTACAAAGTCATGGCTCCTGCTTGATCCTGTCTATCTCCAGCCTCTGAAGCTTATTTCGTTCAACTAAAGTGGCCACACGCTGCCTTTATTCTTAAGAGGAAGACTGACAACTCCAACACAGACCTGTGTGCAAGTACTTGGCAAGATTGTCAGTCCCCGGCTTCTTGCGAGACAAAATCCTCTATAAAAGCACCATCTGTCAGAACAGTCAGTGTCTCTTTCAGGAGTGTGAAAGCAGAATGTGAATGGAAATCCCAGTGACTATAACTTAAGGTCATGTCAGTGTACATGTCTTGGTACACAGCTGTTCTTTAGGCAGGGCACATAATAGAGCGACTCCAACTGTGCAACAACCAAGCAAATGATGCCAAATAAATTTCTGGAAAGCTATACTTTTACATTATTTTAAACGTCTGTTCACTCACCTTTGAAGGTTTCAGCGAGGTCACAGGGTTCACTAAGGAAGGCTCAATCAACACAATGTTACAGTAGGTATAAAACTAAATGTTCTTTTTAGCCCAAAATTGTTTATCGCCCAAACAGATTTTGATTGAAAATGATTTTCATACAACCACAAAGTTTGTTTTAAATGGGGAATGAGACTGTCAGCTCTTAAACGACAAGAAAGCAATGTAAGCATTTTAATGGCATCCATTTTGAAAACATGTTTTTGTCTTGATTTACATTTTGTTAAATGAAAATCCCTGCTACCCTTCTCAATAATCAATGAAAAATTCCTATTGGCAATGAAGCAATTAAACCATTCTGATAATATTTGCTAATTATGTTTCTTTTGGTGATTGGCTCCTAATCTTTGAGCCTGGAGGGCTTCCGTTCTATTATAATCTTTGGCCCTCTTCACAGATTCATCAGATTCAAGACAGGACTCTGTCTGGCCCACTTCCCAACCAGAGTATCGGGAATGCAGTATTATGTGTTTCACCGAGACATGGCTGCAGGATCATAGCCCCAACTCCAGCATCACCCTGCCAGGCTTTCTGACTATATGAGCAGACAGAGATTTAAAGAGAAACGGCAAACGCAAAGGAGGTGGCCTGGCAGTGCTTGTGGACAACAGATGGTGTCATCCAGGACATGTTACTCTGAAGTGTTGTCTCTGCAGTCCAGATACTGGACTGTTAGCAGTAAGTTTTCATCCATGTTATTTACCCAGTGTTTTTTTGGCAACAGTTTACATTACTCCCAGTTTACATGCAGTGTCAGCAACAGTTTAGCTGTTACTGACACTGCCTGTGATGTTGTCAGCTCAGTTTCTGCTAAGCTGCAGACACAACACCCCAATGCGTTTGTGGCAATATCTGGTGATTTTAAACATGCTTCACTCTCTGCTACACTTCCAGCATTTCAACAGTTTGTCAGCTGCTCTACCAGAGAAAACAAAAATTTGGGTTTGTTTTATGCAATTGTCAAGGACTCATACATCTCTAAAGCAAGACCTCAAATCAAATCACAATCTTGTTTTTCTCTGCTCGAAATATAGGCCCCCGGTTCAGAGGCAACCTGTAATAAAGAGAACTGTGAGAAGATGCAGGTTTACTTTCCTCAGAGCTGTGACAGCATGAACACACTGGGTCTACGTTTGAACGTTACTTTGAGATTACATTATTGACAGGGTAGCATCTATGCAGAATCTTTAGTCACACTTCTTAAATCTAATTTGTTTTGAAATATTTTCTAGGCAACAGCCAAACACTTTTTCTATAAATATGACAAAATATTTTTTCACAGAAAAATACAGTTGGGTATTAGCTAGCCCTGAAAACGTTTTCTGTCAAACAAAGTAAAAATCTGCAATATTTTTAGCTGAGAATGTAGCTGTGTAAAAGTAAAGTATCTGATTAGGTTTCCCAAGATATCACTTAATTGCTGTGCTAAAAACTGGCTAGCCTCGCCAGCTGTCAGCTGACCGGGCGGTCAAGGCTCCCTGTACCTGGGTAGGATGCCTGTCTCTTGGCCTATCGTTTTCATACTGGGTTTCACCAATGAGTGAAAGTTAAACAAAGATATAATTCAGGAGTACTTCAAGGATCTCCTCAATCCTGCCATCACGCATTCCCTGGTGGAAACAGAGGCTGGGGACTCGGGGTTGGACTCTTTCATCACCCAGGCTGAAGTCACAGAGGTAGTTAAAAAGCTCCGTGGTGGCAAGGCTTCGGGGGTGGATGAGATCCGCCCTGAGTACCTCAAATCTCTGGATGTTGTAGGGCTGTCATGGTTGACATGCCTCTTCAACATTGCGTGGCGGTCGGGGACAGTGCCTCTGGACTGGCAGACTGGGGTGGTGGTCCCCCTTCATAAGAAGGGTGACCGGAGGGTGTGTTCCAACTACAGGGGGATCACACTCCTCAGGCTCCCTGGTAAGGCCTACGCCAGGGCATTGGAGAGGAGAGTCTGGCCGATAGTCGAACCTCGGCTTCAGGAGGAGCAGTGTGGTTTTCGTCCCGGCCGTGGAACACTGGACCAGCTCTATACCCTCTACAGGGTACTCGAGGGTTCATGGGAATTTGCCCAACCGGTCCACATGTGTTTTGTGGACCTGGAGAAAGCATTCGACTGCGTCCCTCGTGATGCCCTGTGGGGGGTGCTCCAGGAGTATGGAATCGGGGGCCCTTTATTAGGGGCCATCCGGTCCCTGTACTAGCGGAGCAGGAGTTTGGTCCGCATTGCCGGCACTAAGTCGGACCTGTTTCTAGATGCAGCCAAGGGCCGGAGGGGGTCTGGTTTGGGGACCAGTGGATTTCGTCTCTTCTTTTTGCAGATGACGTGGTCTTGCTGGCCCCCTCTAGCCAAGACCTAAAGCATGCACTGGGGCAGTTCGCAGCCGAGTGTGAAGCGGCTGGGATGAAGATCAGCTCCTCCAAGTCGGAGGCCATGGTACTCGACCGGAAAAGGGTGGCTTGTCCTCTTCAGGTTGGAGGAGAGTTCCTGCCTCAAGTGGAGGAGTTCAAGTATCTCGGGGTCTTGTTCATGAGTGAGGGAAGAATGGAGCGGAAGATCAACAGACGGATCGGTGCGGCTGCTGCAGTAATGGGGGCACTGTGCCGGTCCGTTGTGGTGAAGAGAGAGCTGAGCTGAAAAGCGAAGCTCTCGATTTACCGGTTGGTCTACGTTCCTACGCTCATCTATGGCCATAAACTTTGGGTCATGACCGAAAGAACGAGATCCCGGATACAAGCGGCTGAAATGAGCTTCCTCCGTAGGGTGGCCGGGCACTCCCTTAGGGATAGGGTGAGGAGCTCGGCCATCCGGGAGGGGCTCGGAGTAGAGCCGCTGCTCCTCAACAACGAGAGGAGCCAGTTGAGGTGGCTCGGGCATCTATATCGGATGCCTCCTGGACGCCTTCCTAGGGAGGTGTTCCAGGCACGTCCCACCGGGAGGAGGCCCAGGGGACGGCCCAGGACACGCTGGAGGGACTATGTCTCTCGGCTGGCCTGGGAACGCCTTGGGTTCCCCCCGGACGAGCTGGAGGATGTGTCTGGGGAGAAGGACGTCTGGGTGTCTCTGCTTAGTCTGCTGCCCCCGCGACCCGGTCCCGGATAAGCGGAAGACTACGAGTACGACGACGAGTATAATTCAGCCAGATTATATCTGATGTTAATGTTGGTTTATTTGTTATTATGCTCTACAATTAATTGATTTAAACTTGTTTCAGAAAGTTATTACGTTAGTGCTTTGGTTAGTTTTGGTTTTGGTTAGTTAAGTGGTATTTGTCATCAATATGTTATTCTGTCCCCTCCTTTAAACGGCACCTTAACGTGGTGGAGGGGTTTGAGTGCTTTACGTCGCCCAGTATGGCGGCGTAAAATGGCGGAGCCGGGGTCCCACTCTGGAGCCAGGCCTGGGGTCAGGACTCGTTGGAGAGCGCCTGGTGGCTGGGTTGCTCCTCGCGGGACCCAGCCGGGCCAGGCCAGAATGAGAGACGCGAGGCCATCCCCCAATGGGCCCACCACCTGCAGGGGGAACCGTGAGGGACCGGTGCAAAGAGGATTGGGCTGCAGACAAAGGTGGAGACCTCGGCCTGATCCTCGGATGGTTAGGCTGGCTCTAGGGACGTGGGATGTCACCTCACTGGGGGGGAAGGAGCCTGAGCTTGTGTGGGAGGTCGAGAGATATTGACTAGAAATAGTCGGGCTCGCCTCCACGCACTTGAGAGTAGAAGAGAGTCCAGCCCCTCCTCGAGAGGGGCTGGACTCTCTTCTACTCTCAAGTGGCCCACGGGGAGAGGCGGCGGGCTGGTGTGGGTTTGCTTGTTGCCCCCCAGCTCAGCCGTCTCGTGTTTGGGTTAACCCCAGTGGATGAGAGGGTCGCATCCCTGCGCCTTCGCGTTGGGGACAGGCCTCTGACTGTCGTTTCGGCCTACGGGCCGAGCGGTAGTGCGGGGTACCCGGCCTTCTTGGTGTCCCTGTTGGGAGTGCTGGATAGTGCCCCTCAGGGGCGTTTTTAGGGTCTCAAAACATTGGGGGTTTTAGCCCAAATACAAAATATTTAGATTTCAATAAGACAATTTATAGGTAATTTAAAATTAAAATAATATAGGACATATTGTACCAGTTCTCTGTCTTGGCTGGTTTTAGACTGAATGTAAATTATTGTGAATCAAACAAAACAATACAATAATTTTACTTTTTATTTTTGTTAAAAGGTGAATGAAGGACAAGGAGAAACAGAGTTTAGACCTGATGAAAAACCATTTTGCTGAAGCAAATAATGACACATTTTGAGGTACTTAGAAAAGAACTTAATCGAATTTTTGCTGACAAAAGTTTTTCTTAAACTCAGAGATGTTTACTTTGGGCCAGATAAACGTGCTTCTTTTGTCATCTACATAAATTACCTTTTTAAACGTTACATTCTCATCAAAGTCTTCCACTCCTAAGGCTCCATTGTCTTTATTCTTATATTTCAAAAAAGGAAAGTGGTATAAAGTTGATTTTCCTAAATCTTAGTCAAATGGTAAAATCCTAAAACACGTTCATTTTATTATGCCAAGAGCTTTTGAAACATTTTATTAAAATTGTTACTTCTTTTATGAACCTGTTCTCTTTTCTTGCCATTTTTTGTTAAGTTGTGGTGTTTAAATATAGCATAGAGCCTCATCCTGGACTGTATCAGTACTAATATTAAGTAAGCTTCGGGGTAAGTGCTCGATGGCAGTGTTTTTTTCCCAGGTTCCTGTTAGTCAGCGGTGTTCCAACTTGGGATTGTATTAGCAGCATTTTTTTTGGCATGGATCAAATTTACTATATAGCTCACCTAATGCTTCTGTCAAAAAAAAAGACGGGATTTCTCAGAGAATGCAGGCCTTCTACCATTCTCGCCATACTTACAAATGTCCACTGGCTGCCTGTGCATTTTAGGCTTTTTTGGTTTTAAATGTTTACATGGCCTTGTCCTATCTTACCTCTATGAGCTGCTTCAACCATGTTGACCTGCTTGCTGTGTCAAGTCGGCCAACTCTGCATTGCACCAGGTTTATGCTCCCAATGACGTCAGAGCTGCGACGTCGGTTGAGCTGCGCATGTCAAAATGTGCGACCAAAATCCTTTAGTGTCCAATTTTAAAACTCTTTTAATATATTTAATTCTTTAGCTTTTGGCACAGATGGGACTTTTTTTTTACTTATTGTTGTTTTTAACTGCTTGTTCTTATAGGGATTTTTCCTTGTTATAAATGTTCCTTGATTTTACTTATGCAGCACTTTGTTGCAGCCGTTGTTTGTGCTTTATAAATAAATAAAGTAGTAGTAGTAGTAGTATTGGAAGTAAATGTATAGGTGATAAAAGGAAAATGGTTTCATAGTTAAATTTTTTATTATACTCACAACAAATGTCTTTAAGGGGACAAATCATGCATAATCCACTTCTCTAGCCTTTAAGTACATTTTGTTAGTTCAAAGGCTTGAGGGCAGGTCTCAGTTTAGGTTTCTTTTTACTCTGTTGTGTGATAATCTCTTTTTTCTGCCTGGGAGCTATGATTCTAGTTTTCAAGTTTGGGCAGCAAGAGGTATCTCCACCCTTTCTGATTTAATGGACAGACCAAACCTGATGTCTTTTGATCAGTTACATGATAAATATGATATTCATAGAAATTATTTTTTCCAGTTCTTACAAGAGAGGGACTATGTTCGAAAGAACACAACAATATTTAAAGACCAAACTGTCTCTGATTGTGAAAAACAGTTGTTTAAGACCAAAACCTAGAAGCTCTATTAAGACTTGCTATGCTTTGCTAAAAGAATATGGGGTCACAAACATAGCTCATTTGAGGGGGACATGGGAAAAACAACTAGTTATGGAGATCAGTGATGAGGCCTGGGGAGGAGGCTTGGGAAAATGCTAACTCTTTGAGCATCTGCAATAGGGTAAAAGCAATCCAACTTTATAATCCAATTTTATATCGTGCTCATACGTCTCCCTCTCAATGCCATCGATTTAATTCAGACCTTTCTTTGCTCTGCCCTGAGTGTAAAACGGAGGTGGGTAATGTCACCCACTGTTTTTGGTCCTGTAGGAAAATACAGTTATTTTGGTTTAGTATAAAAATTAACTCTCTGCTGTTACTGAATGTAACCCATTGTGCATGCTGCTTGGAATGGCAAATAACATTAAGGGTAGTTGTGAAACCCCTGGGCTGGGCTGCCACCTTAATGTTGTGAAGGGGTTTGTGTGTCCCAATGATCCTATGAACTGTGTTGTCAGGGGCTTTATTCCCCTTGTAGGTTCACCCAAACAGGTGACAAGTCCTAGGTGAGGGATCAGACAAAGCGCAGCCCACAGACCCCTTATGATGATTGCCAAAAATGGACACAATGTTACCTCGCCTGGACGCCCCACTCTGGAGCCAGGCCTGGAGGTGGGGCATGCTGGCAAGCGCTTGGTGGCTGGGCTTTCACCCATGGAGCCCAGCCAGGCACAGTTTGAAGAGGAAAATGCTGGTCCCCCTTCTGATGAGCTCACCACCTGTGGGAGGGGCCAAAGGGGTCGGGTGCAATGTTGTATGGGTGGCGGCCGAAGGCAGAGACTTTGGCGGTCTGATCCACGGCTGCAGAAGGTGGCTCTTCGGACGTGGAATGTCACCTCTCTGTTGGGGAAGGAGCCTGAGTTCGTGTGCGAGGTAGAGAGGTTCCGGATAAAAATAGTCAGGCTCACCTCAACGCACCTCTGGCTCTGGAACCAGTCTCCTTGAGAGGGTTTAGACACTCTTCCACTCTGGAGTTGCCCTTGGTGAGAGATGCCGAGCTGAGGCGGGCATACTTGTTGCCCCCCATCTCGGCACCTGTACGTTGGGGTTCACCCCGGTGAACGAGAGGGTAGCCTCTCTCCGCCTACGGGTGGGGGGATGGGTTCTGACTGTTGTTTGTACTTATGTATCGAACAGCAGTTCAGACTACCCACCCTTTTTGGAGTCCTTGGAGGGGATGTTGGAGAGCACCCCTCCGGGGGACTCCCTTGTTCTGCTGGGGGACATTGCCAACGTGAGCGTTGGCAATGACAGTGAGACCTGGAGGGGTGTGGTTGGGAGGAATGGCCCTACTGTTCTGAACCTGAGTGACGTTTTGTTATTGGACTTCTGTGCTTGTCATGGATTGTCCATAACTAACACACCGTGTTCAAGCATAAGGGTGTCCATATGTGCTCTTGGCACCAGGACACCCTAGGCCGCAGTTCGATGATCGACTTTGTTGTCATGTCATCTGATCTGCGGCCGCATGTCTTGGACACTCGGGTGAAGAGGGGAGCAGAGCTGTCCACTGACCACTACCTGGTGGTGAGCTGGCTCCGATAGTGGGGGAGGATACTGGTCAGACCTGGCAGACCCAAAAAAATGTTGAGGGTCTGCTGGCAACACCTGGTGGAGTCTCTCGTGCTGTGGTCGCAAGGTTGTTGGTGTCTGTCGCGGCGGCAATCCTCAAACCCTCTGGTGGACATCGGCGGTAAGGGACGCTGTCACACTGAAGCAGCATGCAATCTATTTGATCTATTTTTTGGGGCCCTTGTCACTCAGGGGCCCTTGGAATTGTGCTAGCTTTTCCCCCCTATACAGCGCTACTGCATGCAACTACTGGATGACACACATGCACCATTGCCATGCACTGACTCAGGACTGCTGCAGAAGCGGAGTCAAAAGCACTCAAAACTGTCTTCTTTTAAAGGCCAATAAAGTTTTATAAGTAGAAGGACATACTGCTTTGACAGTTTGACTTGAATGTAACAGACATAAATTAAATGAAATGTACTTTGCGAAAAATTCTAGAAAAAATGTGTGATGTAAACAGGAATGCCATTAAAAGTAGTAAAGTGTTTAAAATACTAAAAACATTTTACCTGTTTAAATAAATGTCAAATATAATAATAAACTGATGTTAATATTTATATACAATACTTTATTTGTGGAGTTTATGAAGGGTACACAAAATTTGAATTCCTGGACATTTTAACACTAATGTATTTTTTTTTCCTGATTCTGTTAATTTCTGAAGCGTGCGCTATCCATAGCGGCTAAAAGGCAATGTCCAATCCAGCAATATATCAATGTTGCTGACGATAAGGCAGCAGTATGAGATAGCAACAGAGACATTTAGGAGGAAGCTGGCAGACCATGACACTTTAGCCTGAGATGAGTGAGTCATTCTGACTCTGCAGAGTAAACTGAGGCTCAGTGAGAAGAGTGATCATCTTGCAATCCAAGGGTTGTGGGTTCAATTCCAGCTTCTGCCAAATGTTGATGTGCCCCTGGGCAAGGCACTTAACGTCAAATTGCATACCGATCTGCCTATTGGTATATGAATGTGTGCACGTTAGTAAGTGCATTTCGGTGACTGTGGCTCTAGTGTAAAGTGCTTTGAGTGGTCAGTATTACTTGAATATAAGTATATAAGTTCAGTCCATTTGTCATTTCAACTATCGGTATTGTCAGCCAGATTTATCAAAACACATACAATGCAAGTGAACAGACAAATAAAGTCCTTTTGATAGCAATTTTGGTATGAGTGTTTGGCTGCACACAAATGAAAGTTTCATCACAGAATAAGTGTGTTAATGTTACTAGTAAGAATTTTTATTAAAAGTGCTAATTACTTTAATTACTAATTAGTAAAAAGTACTAATTTACTTTTTGATTAATTGCTGCACGGTGGCGCAGGTGTTAGCACTGTTGCCTTGCAGCAAGAAGGTCCTGGGTACGACTCCCGGCCGGGAGTCCTTCTGCATGGAGTTTGCACGTTCTCCCCATGCATAGACATGCCTGTTAGGTTAATTGGTCTCTCTAAATTTCCTTTAGGTGTGTGGATGAGTGTGTGCATGTTGTTTGTCTGCGATGGACTGTCGACCTGTCCAGGGTGTACCCCGCCTCCCGCCCATAGACTGCTGGAGATTGGCATCAGCTTCCCCGTGACCCACTATAGAAGAAGCGGTATAAAAAATGACTGACTGAATTTTTATTGAAAGTGCTAGTTACATATGATGCTCAAATTCAACTAAACATTTTTGGCAAAATGGCTTGGTTTAAAGCACAGGCACCTGTGGCTCAATGAAGAGATCGTTGTCTCTCCATGGCATCATTACAGGTTTGTGACTGTTTTAATCCTGTGTGTCTCTGTGTTTATAGTAGCTATGTTAATAAATACATGTAGTTTGAAATGGCCTCACCATTTTGCCTGCACACTCCACTATTCAGTCACAATAAAAGTGTGTTTTCTCTAAACCTGAGAGACTTTCTTCCACATTCATGTTTGCTTTGAAGTTCAGTAAGTTATATTCACTGTTATCTAGATGCTTAAATGTATTGAGTTGCTGCTGTGTGATGGGCAAATTCATTATTTGTGCTAAAAAGCAATTCGGTGCTCCTAATACGGTGGTCATGTAGTGTATATTGAAGCAGTATTTTTTTCACCTATTGTGAAGGCTAGTCTACTCCTCTTTACTGATGCTCTAATTTTCTGATGTTTATTCTTTTAAAATATTACCCAGGAAACAGAAATTAATAACAAAGTTAAAAAAACAACATACACATGGAAATTACTTTAGAATTTCCCAGATGCTCCATTTGTTTACATCAATATAAAACAAAAATTGGTACAAACATTTCATATTTATCACTTTTCTGTTTTGTTCCCTTACTGTTGTAGGGGTTGATGTGTCACCCGTGTTGACAGCATTATCTTTTGAAGAAAAGTCATGAGGAGGTGGAGGGTAAATGGAGGGGTAACATAATAGAAAAAAGAAAAAAAGATCAGAGAAACTTTTAGTACACAAAAAAATGTAGTAATTCTATGCAACTGGAGCTTAAAAATTTTACATACCTGTTTTTGCAATACTCATTATGCCATTGTCCACATGCAACCTTGTTTTCTCTGAAAATATTTAGGTCCAACTACAATGTCCTTTCAATGTCAACATACTCCTTTTTTTGTTTTTTTTGTTTCCTTTGCTTTTCGTCTTAGCGGCTGCCCTCCTGCCATGTCCCCATTTACAAAGAGACACCTAAGAGGATCAGTTCTCAGTGTGCAGATCAAGTTGCACAACCCCTCCCACTTTTTGGATGGGATTACAAATAGTCATGTTCCAGGAGTATGGAGGAGAAACGTCTTGGGAATTTGCAACTACTTTGCTGTCTGGCTGCATTTTGTAAATACATACAGCTGTAGCTGTAACACTACAGGTCTAATACATTTTCTCATTCAGAATTAACTTCTCCAGAACCACAGTATATAACCAAAGTAAAAGCTTGAATGTAATATTTATTTTAAACATCTATTTCCACCTCAGTCCAAGCTCTAGCTGAATTTAAAATCACTGATGTCCATGATGGGTATCAGCTTCCTGCATTCCACAATCAGTCACAACCATCTCCACCTTAGAGACCAAAGCTCAGACCCAGCCTTTCTATGAGTTTTGTTTATTAATACAAAATAAAGAATAATGACTTAAACAGTGACATGTAAGTATGTATCAGTCACCAGAAAATGCTGAGTAATTATGCTAAGGTTAGAAAAGCTTTAGCTCATGCGTTGTAGAAATCTTAGAAACTAATCAGCACTGCATTATAATCATTGTGTTTTAAAGACATTAACTCCAGAAACCTGAAGGCAACTGTACATGAACTTCTAGTGAAGAGACATGGAAATGTTTTTGAAAAAATACTAAACATTGTTAACATTTCAACTCTTTTTTTTTTGTTTTTTATTTCCTTTGGCTTTAGTCTTGGCGGCTGCCCTTTTGCCATGTCTCCATTTACAAAGAGACACCTGAGAGGATCAGTTCTCAGTATGCATATCAAGTTGCACAACCCCTGGGGGTATATTTTCATGTATGAAATAGGAGAGCTCTGCCTGTATCAACTGGATCAAGACGAGGTATTTAATGGATCATTGGCTCTGTGTACTCTCACCCACAACGACTGGGCTGTGTTATGGCTGGCAATTCCACACCTTAACGATAACCCTGAATCAGTCTCAGCGTACGAGAGGATGGATGAAGATGAAAGCTCTCCTCGACCAGGAAAAAGGATGAGAACGTGTCCTCATCCTTCAGATGTTGAAATAGCTGCGAGAGAACCTCTCTTTAGTGCAGTGTGGGGATCAAAAACCACAGCAAATGGTCGCTGGTCTTTTCAGGCAAGCAAACGCAAGAACAACCAGATGATCCCCTCAGATCTGTTTGTGTTGGAGGCATTCAATCAGAACTGTGGTGTATTCAAGACAGTGCTGGCTCTGCCGTATGATGCTTGGGCTGAGAAGATGAGTAAAATTGGACAGCATCTTTCCAACCTTTTCCGAAACTCACGCTGCTGGATTAATGATATGTCAGTGAAAAGAATGCTGACGTTCCCTGTTGTGGATCTAAAGCCCACCCTCTTTTGAGGACCCACCCTCTTTTCAGGACCACACCCCCCTTTTTGAGGACCCCCTTCCTGCGCTATATATCAGGGTCTAACTGCGAGCTCACAGACTCTTCTTCACAACGGCGGGCAGCAGACCTTGAGAATGTATGGAGCGTACGGGAAAACACCATACTGGGACCTCTACAACCAGCTAGAAGAGACCCTCTTCTCTCCTGAGCATGATGAAAGCTTCAACACCGGGCCATATCATCCACCTTCTCCAGACCTCTACTCACCACCCACCTCATCGTCGCAGCTCTCTGAGTCCCTATTCAGTCCAGGCACACCTACAGGATGCAACCTCAGATCGTATCATCCGCTTTCTCCCGACCTCTATTCACCGCTATGCGTGGCTGAGTCTGTGCACACAGATATCCAACTTGAAGACAAGAGGGTGGTCGTGGAGGACGAGGCAACCATCAGCTACTCACCCTCCCCACAAACTCCAGACCCAATACCTGCCCCTCAGCCTTCACCGGAGGAGGAGGAGAGTAATCAGGGTGATGAAATTAATGGGTGGATCTCAATCAATACAGTGAAAACAGCGATGCTTCATTTATTCAACATAACCTGTTTGTACTATCTCAAAGAAACCTGTTACGGGTGCATAACGAACCACCCGAACCAGCGACAGCATCAGTGCCTGGATTTATTGGAGGAGTATTACCAAATCAACTTTCAATGCATCGTGCGACGACTCATAAACCCCAAGCTCCTTCCTGCTATTCAGAAACGTCTGATACTTCGATGCATACAAGCAGATGACTTCAGAGTGAAAACGATTGCAGTGACGCTTTTATATGAACTGAAATCGGTACAAGGCTTCCATAGTGCTGTTGTAATTATAGATTATTGATTAATTGAATATTTATCAAGAATTATAATTAAAATCATAATCCGATAAAATTAACTCCTTAACCAAAATCCTCGTTTATGAATTGAAACCAGAGCTGTCCTCTGGTGTTGTAATTATGGCTCAAGGCCTCTGATAATTACAATTATTAAATGTCACTGTTTAATCGACCGTTTCTGCCGAAACGTGGGGAACTTTGCCTTATTTTGATTGACGAATCACTCTTGCACAGAATAAACACAAAACGCCTTCTCTTTATCTACGTGAAAATTTATTAAATCAATCAGCCTCATACATTCACCTCCCCGATTCAATAATCTTCACCTACTCAAACATGCAAAGTTCTACACAAAAGGGTAAAATATCTAACTAACAAAATAAAGCAAAACAGCAGTGTGTGTGTATTGAATCAACCAGCAGTTATGGCAAAAGTGGTAATATGACAAAGGGATGTGGTGTGTTGAACGGGGTTTGAACAGTCCGCCAGAAGCGTAGCCCAGCGGGACACGGGCTGTCATAAAACCCCCACAGCAAAGTGTAAAACTCAGCTTAGACAAAGAGTCATAAACCTTTTGGCGGCAACTTAGCAAGCAGTAAAGTTGGAACAAAGAAAATGGTGAATTTCACCATGAGGTTACTGTCGTAGTCCAGTACAGGCGCTCCGGTGTTCGCCTGGTAAGACAACTTGTGAGACGCAGCCGCCTCGGGTCTCAATTCAATGTTGCATGCAAATACAATTTCATAACATCAGACTATAAATTGCGATTCTGATCGCACTAAAAATCCTATCTCTCTCTACCCTGCCCAGATTACTTCTAATAAAGAAATCAAAGAAAATAATAAAGATGGATATTACTTTGTGGAGCAATTCTTCAGGGCTGCCAGCGTGAGGGGGAGAGGAGGAGGGGGAAAGTTGGAAGTTATCGTGCGTCCACGATTAACTTCGGGAAGAGCGGCCAATCTTCGTCCTTTGGCCTCCTTGGCGAAAGGGAAAAATATGATCTGACCGTCAGCAGTCGACTAGAACAAAAAACAAGGTCGCGATCCGTCTCCTTGAAGCTCCGTGGTTTTTTGGTTACGTGTTAAACTAACACCTTCGATCGGTAAAGTTGAAATTTCTGGCCTTCTTATTCCAGGAATTTCTGTCATGAACGTTCTTTTCGTGGCCAACGAAGGAGAATAAATGAAGACTCCACGTGGGACCTCTTCTTCTCCAGAGGATGCTTCCGTTGCGTGGTTACCTGTCGAGATCTCCAGCTGAAAGCAAGGTTTTAAAGCTCCCGCCTTCCATATATAATCTCGTGTGACGTCAGACTTCTTGTGACGTCCCCGTCCTACCAGCCGCAGTGCCCACTGGGATTTGTAGTGGCGGACAATACTGGATACAAAATGGCCGATGATGTCGGAAGGCCTGGTGGTGTCCAGCAATGTGTAAATGGTCCAATATTCAGCAAACAAGTGGTCCAACAGTGCAATCACGGATTTGTACGATAAGATGAGCGGTAATGACTGTCTCAAGCAGCTTAACTCTGTTTCAGAGTGCTATGATCCGTTCTCAGATGTTTGATGACTTATTTTGTCTTTTCTGTATTCTCTCTCGGCATTCTACTGGTATACAACTGTTTTGTTTTGTTGAGTTTTTGATTTGTATTTAAAAATTGCAATGTTTGAATTGATCTATATTATCTGAATGTGTTTTTTCTGTTTCTCTATTAAATACAGGTAAAAATAAAAAAAGAAGTATAAATATACCCTCAGGTGTTTGTTTTTTCATTATTTAACAAGTAGTCATCAGAGTGAGCATAAGACTGGGATGGCTGAAAGAAGGTTGATGAAGAATGTATATTACAACCTATCAAATCCGGGAAGTTTAGGGGGGTGTAGAAAGGGTTTGAGGGGGGGTTTTTGCAAGATGAAAAAGAGAAAGAGTAGGGGTTGAAAAAGTTAAAGATTTTTATGGGAGAAGATACCTATACCCTACATAAACCTGCCAAGAATAAAGTTCCCAAGAAAACCAGAGTTTTTGTCACCAGACCATTGAGACAGTTCCAAGCCGATCTTGGTGACATGCAAGTTTGGGCCCAAAGGGAAAAAATGACGGTTACAATTATTTATAACAGTCATTGACATCTTTCAAAGAGGGTGGTATGTACGGTTTTTGAAGAGGAAAAAACTGCTGCAGAGGTGCTAAAGGCTTTTGAATCAGTTTTTAAAGAAAGTCAGGTCCCTAAAAAACTTCAGACTGATGCAGGTAAAGAATTTTTTAACAAGAAATTTAAGCTTGTTAGGAATAGAAAAAAAAAGTTCTAATGTTTCCCTTCTGTTACAATAGGATAAGAATGCTCATAGACATACAGTACAAGGACAGATGACCCAAGGATTGTCATAAATGACCTGAAGCTGGGGCACTGGGGTAGATAGTGGAGCAGCTGATATTAATGGTTTGATTAGAAAGCTACAGCACACTTAGATTAAGTATGAACACCCGCTACTACACAATCTAACAGATAGACCACCACAATGGTGACCACATAGTCTACT
Organism: Crenichthys baileyi; assembly: GCA_036173005.1. Classification (NCBI taxonomy): domain Eukaryota; kingdom Metazoa; phylum Chordata; class Actinopteri; order Cyprinodontiformes; family Goodeidae; genus Crenichthys; species Crenichthys baileyi. The sequence continues at coordinate 151,940 of JAHHUM010001481.1, forward strand.
GATAAATCACTGAGGGAGAGCACATCCATTGCATTGGATTGGCCAGATATAAAACTGTATGTGCCCCTTCTATCGAGGCAACTTCGTCATGCTCTAACAGACGGCGACCGGTCCGAGACGGGAGCCTCAGCGCTGATCTCTGTAAATCATTCCTCTGCCTTAACTTAGAATAAAAATAGCTAAAAGTTAGAAAACTGGTTGAGAGTCGTTCCTTCAAGAGTCTTTTAGAGTGTGTGTTCGCTTCATGGGGAACAAGTACCGGAGGACCCTCAAGGCGTCTGACTGCCAGCAGGAAGGCGGTAGCCTCGGAACAAATTGATGATTCCGCCCAGCCCCCGGAAGCGAAAACCACTTTTGGATAGGATAGGGTTGCCACGGAAGGAAAAACACATCACAGCTGCAGCCCGCAAACAGGTAAGGACGAAAAAGGGAGAAGGTTTGAATTTCTTTTTGTATGAAAAGGGAAGATCGAGTTCCCTTGCGCACACAATATTAAAGTGAACTCCCTGAATGGGGCACGTAAGGGCTAATACTGGGTTTTAGGGTTTGTTGGGTCCCGCCCCTTTCCATAAGAAGGGTAAAAAAGTACTACCGAGGGGAGTTGTATAGGGTTTTTAAACGGCGTCCCTGATCTTTTACAAGATCTAAAAATCTGCCCACTCCTTTTGATCGTAAAGCATGCAGGTGATGCACAAACTCGGGTAAAGGTTTTGTAGGGTCCTGGACCTCGTTAAAGAAGTCCGAAAGATACTGCCGAGGGGAAGTCTTCCTTGTGAGTAACCAGCTGTGAAAAAGAAAAGAAAAAAAAAAAAACAAAAAAAAAAAATATATATATATATTATAGCTGTATAAATATAAAAGTGTAACATCAACTGGCCAGCGTGGATGTGCGAGAGTGAGATGACTGAAGTGACGGAGGACACATTAAGACTGACGGACATTGACTGCTACATGCTAAGCTAACATGCTAAGCTAACAGGCTCAGCCAGAGTGTGTGAACGTGTGTGTGAGAGAATGACTGAGAGAATCACTAGAAAGACACAGGGAGGAGAAATATATTAGCAAGTTTCAACAACAAACTTGCTTTAACAGGTTAAAACAACAGTTTGACGGAGCTTGTTTGAGTCCCAGTAATAATTGTCGACACCAGAAAAGGGTAAGAAACATTTTTTAACCATTAAATGACACAAAGTGGTTCCACTCTAAAATGCTGTATGTGCAGGGTAATCAAACTTTATGTGGCCAATGTCTGTCAATTTTGTCTGTCTGTTTTTGTGAAATTAATGTCTGTTTCATGTTATGTAAAAATTAGGGGATATGTGGCAGGATACATTTGATTTAAATTATTTTCTGATATGAAACTAATTGAAATTTTGAGTTTTTAGGTCTGGAAAAGCAGTCCTGACCATGGAACGCCTGCTTGAAAGGTAAAAACATTTTAAACTGTCTGACGCTCAATGTTATTTATTAAATACGGTATCACAATAACAATTAGAGATTGCAAGAGCAGGTCTGATCCAGCAGTACCATAATAATATAATGTCAGTTCTTTATGATAACACAAAAGAAAGTGCCAGAAAAGGACAATCTCTCCCCTCAAAACATGATTTTAATAGATGGTTTGACTTTTTCCTGCACCTTAACAGAATTACTGGACTGGACTAAATTAAACAAACTTTATTTACTTGAAATAAATACAAAGTATAATTAAAAAAGAAACTGTACGGTGTGTTTATAAAACTGGGCAAGACAAACTAAGAGTATAAGACATAACATGCCCTTCATTTTTGTGTTCATCAATTTCATTAAGCCTTCTAAACAGATGAGGAGTGAGTTTTTCCACAGGACTCAGTTACAGTTAAATGTAATTGAGCCAGATTTTAAAAAGGGTATCTATGGTTCAGATTTAATACTTACATTCACAATTTAATGAACACAATACTCTGACCCTTTTTGATGGCTACACTACACATAAAGAGACCAATCGAGGTATGGAAAGAAATAAAAGGTATAATTGGCATCACTGACAACTGATTATTTCAAGGGTAACCCCTTGAGATGCACCATCTCATTTTTGACAGGGTCCTTGCAGAACAGAAGATAAAACAAGTAAAAAGAATAAAACAAATTTGAAAAAAATCACACAGAAATACCCACAACATTCTCAAGGACCCACAAACATACACTCTCACAACCACATAGTCACACACAACCAAAATCACAACCACCAGCAACTGCATGACACTTAACATCAAGACACAAAGTAAGACCACACATTCTGTAAGGATTATACATCTCTGTGAGGATTAAGTCCAGAATAAATGAACCTTTATTCTTACTGAAAGCAAGAGAAAGATGTTTTACAATAAAATAAATATGAATAACAGTGATACAGTAAGTGAATGAGGCAAAAATATCAAGCTGATGAAACTTTAAACTGAAAATACAAAACGTCTAATTTTTTTCCTTACTTTTTGGTGTAAAACACATAAAGATAACTGATCAGTATTTCTCAGGCCATATTGTGAATTAAATTGTATTAAGTATTTCTAAAATACGCAGTAATTTCAAAGTTTGAGTGGATGAAGATTAGTTTCTGTGGCATGACCATAAATAACATCAGACGTGTTTCTAGATTGGCAGCACCAGATGTGGAAAAACTCTTACGAGGTAGAAAGGTAAAACATCTCCCGAAAGATAATGTGACAATTTTAAGGCAACAGGCTTCCAAACAATATTAAATTTGGATTTTAGCTCGACCAGTTAGACTCAGATTTTATCTGACTCCACAGGATGATTTTTTGAAAACTTTACAACAAATAATTGCAGTGATTAAACTTGGAAAAACTTTCATCCATTTTAAGACTTACAACAGGAGGAAAAAATGCTGTTAACTTTATATAATTGAACAGAAAAATCTACCATTGTCTTCTGACAAGATTAAAATTAATGTCCTATATTAAAACTGGTTTTTTCACCAAAAGTAGTAGTTGCATTAAATGTTACAGTTGATTTAAATTATGGAATTAAAAGCAATAAAATGGCAGGCGAATTGTACATACCGATTTATGTCAAGTCTAATTTATTTATATAAGAGCTTTCCAGCAACAAGACACTCAGGACGCTGTGCATAACGAGGAGCATTGCAGTGATACAAAATCAAATAACAGAGGTAAGAATAGAAGGATGGATAAGAAAATGAAAGGAAAGTTGGACTGAAAACTTAAATAATAATGTTTAGATGTCACAGTTATTATTTATGCATGAATAGATTTATTGAGGTAGGGAGAAGTACAAATTAATTTTTCAACTTTCACTACTTGATGCTGCAAAAAGGGTGATGAGAGGCCAAGTATCTATAGTTTTTGTGTCAGACCACCAGGTGCTACAAAGGTAGGCTATACTTTCCTTTTCTGAACAAACTGATTCTGTTTATAACTCATCTATTTACTTTTTATCTTCTTTTACTCCTTAATAAGCTGGTACACAGCAAGACTGCAATAATGTTTATTTTTGTCTCCTTTGTATATAATAATAATGGAAATAACAATGTGCAAATATGATTATGTGTTGTGAAATGAAGAAGGTGAAAGAAAGAAAAATGCTGATTTCACTACCCAACTTTGTGATTTCTTGTTCGTGTTAATTTGTTGTACTGGGATGACTGTATGATCAAACTGTTTCTTTTCAGGCATTCCCGGCCACAATACTCATGATTTCTCTGGAAAGGTTGATGAAGAGTCGTCCCACTATATTGTCTGATGATGTGAGTGATAACCCTAAACATGTATTTTTCTCCTAGGTGAAGAAGGCCTGAAAAGGTGGCTGGGACCAGCCTGACAAATGCGTCCTTTTACACATTATTACTTAGAACATGAGATCTCTGGGGTTCAGGAACAATAGAATCCAAACATTGTTTTTGAGGGTTGAAAACGTGTGGTTGAGAAGAGTGTGACAGGAATGAATGAAGGCCCAAGGTATGAATGATGAATGCTGTGGGCCACATGAGTGAAAGGTTCATGGATCAAATTATATGTTTTAGTTTCTGTGAGCTCATTATTGTTTTGGGTTTTGATTCATAGTTGTGTTCAGACAACTAATGAACGTTTTAGAGTGCACCAAGTTTTGTTTTTCATTTGTTTTTCTCAAATGTCGATGTTCCCTATATGTGTTCAGATGCTCGCAAGTTGGAACAATTTTCTGAGTTTTGGTTTCAGAGGGAGAAAACTTAAATTTCTTATGAATTCTCTTGAGGTGGAATTGGATCTAAATTGTCTTTGGGATGACAACAGAATAGAACCTGTCATTCTGCCATAGGGGTTCTGGTTGAATAATTTGATAACACTTCTGCACACATCAGAAGCCTGTCTCTGCTGAGAGCTCTGATAAAGATTGTAACTCTACCCTGCATGTGGCACACTCAAGGCCCGCGGGCCAAAACCGGCCCACCAGAAGTTTATGTGATTATCTAGAAGTAGAACCTTAGATATGATAACCTTTTCTCTCTCAACAGGGGGAAGTAGGAAAACCGCAGAAGTCTCTGTGCTGGTTCAAAGCAACAGGTCCCATTTCTAAAAAGTCATAAGTTGAAGGAAAATTTGAAAAATGTCACAACATATTTTGTGCAACCGTCTGAAATCTGCAATCAGTTTAATCAAAAGGTTTCATTAAAAGCAGGACTGGGCAGCGTTCCAGTCTATAGTGCTCCATGGAAGCAAATAATGATTGATTTTACTAACATGGGAGCAGAACAAAACTGAAGGAAAAGGTTCTAAAAAGGGAAAGACCAGGAAATCACACCATGGGAGTGCCTGAAATCATGAGATCTGACAATGGCACTCATTTTCTCCAATAATCAGAATCAGAATCAGCTTTATTGCCAAGTTTGTACATACAAACAAGGAATTTGACTCCGGTACACTTTGCTCTTTGGTTTTGTTTTTGCACTACAGAATATACATATTTACAATGTACAATATACACATATATAAATAAAAAGGTGCATTTGCAACATCTGTATGCTGTTGTTTTGTATTTTATTGAATGTTCAACAGAGAAACAGCCTGGGGGAAGAAACTGTCTCTGTGGCGGCTGGTTTTTGTGAACAGTGCTCTGTAGCGGCGGCCTGAAGGTAAAACCTTTAACAGTTTGTGTGCAGGGTGTGTGGGGTCTGCAGAGATTTTAGCAGCTCTTTTCCTGACCCTTGACCTGTATAAGTCCTGGATGGAGGGAAGGTCAGCCCTGATGATTCTCTCTGCAGACCTGATTGTTCGTTGCAGTCTGGACCTGTCCTGTTTTGTGGATGAACCAAAGCACACGGAGATGGATGAAGACAGGACAGACTGAATGATGGCAGTGTAGAAGATAACCAGCAGCTCCTGTGGAAGGTTGAACTTCCTGAGTTGCCTCAGGAAGTACAGTCTCTGCTGGGCCTTCTTCGGAACAGTGTCTATGTGTGAAGACCATCTCAGGTCCTCAGAGATGGTGGTTCCTAAGAACCTGAAGTGATCCACAGCCGACACGGTGTTGTTGAGGATGGTGAGGGGGGTGTATGGGGGTGGTGTTTTCCGAAAGTCCACCACCATCTCCACAGTCTTGAGTGGGTTTAGCTCCAGGCAGTTCTGACTACACCAGTGTACCAGCCGATCCACCTCCTGTCTGTATGCAGACAGGAGATCCAGGGGAAGTTGAAAGATGAATGGGAGTAAAACGTTAATAGCAGCAGGTTTTCAAACCAGCATCTCATGGGTTAGTATGGAGAGCTAACAGAACTATGTATACAAAAAGAAAAATTGGCTAAAGTCTGCAGACACAAAACTAACCTGGATTGAAGCTCTAACTAGGTTTATTTAATCAGAGAGCCTCTCCAGTATATGTCAGTCAACATGAGATACTAACAACTTAACCTACTATAGAAATAACATCACACTGTGTGGAAGGTTTGCTGAGTGATCAAAGGCTGGATCTATGAAACATTATGTGCACAGAGCAAATGACCAAACGACCCGAGACCAAAAGACCAAGGTTCTGACTAACTTGTGAACCTCACTGACCCGACAATGATAACATGACACTTCTCCAGACTGGACAGACCGGACAAACAACACCTTTAAGGTGGACCCCACTAAGACCACCTTATTGATTCTTGGTGGATTAAAAAAGACTTGAAGCATTCAAAACAGACCTAGTGGAAACCAGAAGGATTTCTAAAGTAAAATTGTGTGAATAATCAACAAACAAACAAATGTTTACTTCTGTGAATGTGGGAAATTGTGGAATAAATTGCATGAAGGGTTAAATGAGTGTTCAACTATTTGATCAATTCAAATAACTTCATGAATAGAAATTATAACTTCCCATGTGCTTCTGAGTTATTTATTTATAGATGATGTTGTTTGCAACTTAGATTGTAAATTAACTTGATAGAAGGCCTTGAACTTTTACTTGCTGCTGAACAGAAATGATTTATGGGGAATAATTGCTTTGGAGTGACGACCTATTGACTGCAGGAAAGATGTACCCTGGTTACCCATCTCCATCCAGGATGCCCTGACACCGATTGGCCTACTTCGTCAGGGGGAACCTTTCAGAAAACGTGTTTTTGAATTTGATATGTCTGCTAGAATACAAACTGCTTCCTGTTAGAACCGATTCTAATCTTTTAAATGACACCAAGGCAAAACAAGAGAGACAGCAGAAGGCTGTGTAAGCAGGATGTTGAAATTATTTATTGTCAAAATAGAATAGCTTTGGATATGATCCTAGCAAAAGAAGAAGGTTGTGTGGTGTTTGTGGAGAGGTTTGTTGTTCTTTTATTCCCAATAATTACAGCACCTGATGGATCTCTAATGAAGGCCCTCAATGAATCGCAATCATTATCCACTGAATTAAAATCGCACTCAGGAATTGATGAACAATTTACAAAAAAAAATGTTTGAGAAGTGGTCTGGAAAATGGGGAAACCTACTGGTGAGTATATTCACGTCATTAACTGTTGTGGTGATCGTTTAGGAGCGGGCGGTCTTTTATCACTGAGCAAAGATAATAAACACAGACTCAGCAGAATTCTCTCCTCCCAGCTCTCCACGAGGGAACCTTTATTCTTCAAAACTCACACAAACTCATTTTCTTCATCACCATTCCTTGGTGTTACAAAGTGCTCCAAAAGTGTTCTTGTGAAGCAGCCTTTTTATAGAGTTACAAAGCATTGGTGTGTGTGTGGGTCCTTTTAACCAATCAAAATCATTATTCTCAATTACATAACCTTCCTGGCATCCTCATCCTGGCTTTCCTCTGCTTTTCCGAGTATTCATATTCAGCCACATCTGGACAATATCAGTTTGGTGGACGTGACAGTTTGCAATAACAATTTCATCACTTATCTGGATGCAGACCCTCAGCTGCCTGGTCAAGTTGACCTGGCAACACTTTAGGGATGTTAAAACTTTCCCAGCTGGCAAGAGTCAGAATATCACAAGATTTCCTGCAATAACAAGCATCAGTTTTCCCTCTCACCAAGGACTTTTCTCTAATGCACTCTGCTCTCCAGAGAGTCAGGCGCTTGTAAGAACAATACTTCACAAAGTTCATCTTATAATGGTAGAAACAATAATAACACTTTTAATCTAGTCAAAGCAGAGCTTTATGCCTCCACAATAGCAGGTTGTTTGCTGTTGTGCAACGTGTATTCCAGCTCTCATCCTCAGGTGTATTGATCGTGTGATTGGTTCCAGTGATACCAGAGGTTTAAGATTACCAGAATATCAAATGGATGTGGTGCCAGAGCACACTGATGTTGTCCACTGAATATTTAAACACAAGTGATGATGTGGATCCCATGGAACCAAACCAAAGTGCTGGAGAAATGATGATACTGTGCTAAGAGAAGGAGGAGGACCAAACGACTGCAATGGATAATTGAACAGGGTTTACGACTCAGGGTCTACAATTTACTGATACACATTGTGCTGCTCATTTCCGCTGTGCTTCTAGGTTTTTATTATTTTTGTTGTTTTAAAATTTTCAACAGGGTATTAATTTCTATTTGTGATGTTTTTAATCATTTAAATTTCAGACACACAGCCTGTTCTATGGGAAACAGAGGGGGTGCACACATTGAGGGCTGCAGGCAGTTACCAGAGAAATGGCACTCCGTTTGGGGGCCGGAGTTATGCGACAGACGGAAGGAACTGCCTCCCATATTCTAGCTTAGGTCCAAATGCACCAGACACATTGATTGATGTGAGGTGGGTTTTTCCCACCTCAACAGGGGGATTGTTATGAATGTATGATTCTGGAGCCTTTTATAATTATCTCTTCTCTGCCAACCGCCTGTCAGATGCCGACGGTTAAAGGGTCGGGCCCCTCAAATCAAGGGTGTAAGAAAGAGGGAGCCGTGATCAGGCTCACTGGATTGACAGAGGATAACCCATAAGGGAAAAGAGGGCCCGTCGTCTGACCCGATATCCTTTACAGTGATTTCTGTGACTTAATGAATAATGTTGATATTAAAGGAATCAGAATATGGTGTTAATGCTGTACAGATAATCAGAGAAAGTTAATGACAGATTGATTAAACGAAATTAGTTAAACACATGTCATGAATGAAAGTATTAATAGGACCTCACAGGTTATTTTTAGTTATGTGTTCACCTCTCCATAGGTTGATTTTTAGGACATGTGTTGGGTAATAAATGGAGACTGCTTTAAAGTGAAAAGTTTTCTAATTGTGCTAAACAGGTACATTGTTTTTGATAATGATGAAATATTTTTGGCTAAGATCCATTTGATTAAACCACTATGTGGCCTGCTTTAATGATGATAATAATAGCAGTTGATAATTACCTACAATTGGGCGTAATCTGCCTGGTATGACAGTCAGACAACATATGATTCTATATTCCATGTTAAGACTCACCTTTTCAGGTAGCCCTGTGCTCTTCACAGATGAAAGCAGGTTCACACTGAGCACATGTGACAGACATGACGGAGTCTGGAGACACCGTGGAGAGCGATCTGCTGCCTGCAACATCCTTCAGCATGACCGGTTTGGCAGTGGGTCAGTAATGGTGTGGGGTGGCATTTCTTTGGAGGACCGCATGGCCCTCCAAAGAAATGCAAGATGAAGACATTGAAGCTATGGACTGGCCCACCCGTTCCTCACTCCTTAATCCGATTGAGCACATCTGGGACATCATGTCTCGCTTCATCCACCAACGTCACGTTGCACCACAGACTGTCCAGGAATTGGCGGAAGCTTTACTCCAGGTCTGGGAGGAGATCCCTCAAGAGACCATCCGCCGTCTCATCAGGAGCATGTCCAGGCGTTGTAGGGAGCTCATACAGGCATGTGGAGGCTACACACAATACTGAGCCTCATTTTGACTTGTTTTAAGGACATTACATCAAAGTTGGATCAGCCTGTAGTGTGTTTTTCCACTTTAAGTTTGTGTGCGACTCCAAATCCAAGTATTCAAGTATTCAATGATAATATTTCATTCATTGAGATCTAGGATGTGTTATTTGAGTGTTCCCTTTATTTTTTTGAGCAGTGTATATAACGTCTAAGACCGATTGGTTATCATTCATATTCCCCTAGTCCTTCAACACTGTGCATGCAGGCAAGAGAGAACATGGCACAGCTAAGTCTGAGACGTAATCCAAATCGCTTTGTAAATTACTATGTAAGTCAATCAGGCGGTAATCTGCCAGGGTTTTATGGGGCCCCGGAAATGTACGCGGAATTGGATCATTATTTTAAAAATGATTCCGCTTCGTATCCCCTCTGGATTCAAAAACGATTTGCTATTGCAAAACCCCATCTTAAAACGGCTGCATCAAATATCGTTTGGATGTTATAGGTAGAGCCGTGAGTGAAATGAGTGGTTCTACACACACCGACGGCCAGGAAGGTTCAGGAATTATGGTTTTATACAAAAGACCCAGAACAAGACCCCCTGGTAATCGTTTAAGGACGGTTAAAAAACAACGACAAGCACGAAAAAGGAGATTAGTTGGAGCTGACAAACAAAGAGGATGGAAGTCTTCCGCAAGTTTTGATATATTTAAATAATGGCTCTTTTACATAACAAATCATCAGAGTGCACGCTGGCAGAGCTGGACTTATTTTCTGCCCTGATGAGGCAGCTATCGATCGAAGATAAAATTTACACCGTGATCCAGCCTTTATCAGCAATCACCGATGGAGGCCCGATCGAGTTTTTCATTCCGCGGGACGCAGAAAAGTATCTGGATCTCAACGATATGCTGTTGCATCTCAGAGTGAAAATTACTAACGAGGATGGAACAAACTTGCAGAATGATGCACCTGTAGGGCTCATCAACTACCCGTTAAACACCATCTTCAGTCAGTGTTATGTCACTCTCAGAGATGGATTGATTTCACAATCCAGCGCCACATATCCATATAGAGCCATGATTGAGACATTGTTAAACCTTTCTGAGGCTTCTTTAAAAAGCCAGTTTAGCTCTGTTCTTTTTTTCAAGGACACTGCAGGGGCTCTGAACTCTATTGTTACAACTAACGGCCCTAACCAAGGTTTTAACAGCAGAGCAGGCTTTACGGCAAATTCCAGGGAAGTACATCTTCTAGGACCCTTGCATGCAGACATATTGCTCTGTGAGAGACTTCTTTTAAACTCTATTGGCCTCAAAATTAAACTTACAAGAGCCAACGATTCTTTTTTACTCATGGCTGCAAGAGACTCCACTTTCAAACTCAGGATATTAGGAGCGTCTCTTTTCATCAAGAAAGTTACCGTCTCTCCAGCTGTACGACTGGGTCACACTACAGCTTTAATGAAAGCAAATGCTCTCTATCCACTTTCACGTTTAAATGTTAAAACATATTCCAACCCTGAAAATTCAAGGGTGTGCAACCAAGAGAATCTTTTCTTAGGTGTATTTCCCAAGTATGTGGTGATTGCTTTACTGGATCATAACGCTTTTACAGGAACATGCGATCTCAATCCGTTTGACATTAATCATTTTGATATGGAATATTTAGCTTTATGCAAGGATGGTAGACATATTCCTGCTAAGGCCTTCCAACCCAATTTTAACCAAGGCAATTCAGTGAGAGAGTATTACAACTTGTTTACGGCTACAGGACGACATCTAAAAGATCTTCCGCTGAGCATAACACGTCGAGAATTTAATCAAGGATACTCTCTATTCGCATTTAATCTTAACCCGGGTGAGGACACAGATGCTCTATCTCCACTTTCCAGCGGGAATTTAAGATTGGAAATGCGATTTAGGCAACCATTGCCTAATCCAACCACGCTGATCATCTACGCTTGTTATGACTCTATTTTAGAGATTGATTCAAAGAGGCGTGTGCTGGTGGATTATTATTAATCTAATCAGACATGAATAATCATGAAATTGAGGACCTACTGCATCATCTGCTGGGAGATTTGTTTTACGGTGTATGGGCGTGCGACCAGCTGCCGCTGCTCGCTGACACATTCACAGGACCCGCATACTTTATAGTGAAAACACATCCTTCACACTTGCTGGGAGAACACTGGTTGGCTCTGACTCTGGAAGAGAATGGGGAAGCCAGCTTTTTTGACTCTTATGGGTTCCCTCCGAATTTTGATTTCTCCCCGTCAAGCATCATAACATTTTTAAAAGACAGATCATCAAAAATATTGTATCACAATAACCAGCTTTAAAATACTCTGTCCACAGTGTGCGGTCACCATTGTATCTATTATCTCTGTCATAGAGCATTCGGTTTATCACTGCAGCAAGTATTGTCTAAATACACCGGAGATGTGTGAATGATTTAATGGTATCTAACTTTGTAAAAAAATGTGTCATTTATCAGAGTTCTGCATTATTCACTCACAGTGCATGCTCCTTGGAGATGTTTCAGGATTGTTATGGAATTTAAATTGTCTTTTTTTTCTGATTTTAATTTTGTTTAAATTCTAATGAAAATGTATATGGGTGTGTGTGTGAAGTAGAGCATGATGCTAGAAATGAAAATATAATCAATAAAGATTTTATTTAAATGAAAGGAAATAGGGTTTACCTGTCTCCCTTTTTTTATAACGGGTTTATGATGAAAATGTGATCCCCCGGGGGGGTTAGTATTTTTTTACGAAGAGGACTTTTTTGGCTTTCATGGGAGGTATTTTTAGGGGTTTTTTTCCCGCTCCGATCCCGACCAATTGGGGAGGAAGAGTTTTTTCTTCTTTTTTTTTCTATGCTTAAGGGGGGGGGCGGGGGGGGGGCTTCAACCCCTTTTCAATAAAAGGTCCCCTCCCAACTGTTTTGAGCTGTTTTAATTTCATCACGAGCATAAGGGTTGTTGACTAGGGATATGGGGGGGTTTTTTCCTCTGACAAAATTAATGCAGAAAGTCTGACCACCTTTTGGGGTAGCGGGTGGCATGACATTTTTTTTAAGCAAAATCAAACACATGGGAAACCCCCTTTACAACTTTCCTTAAAAAAACCCAAATTCCCCGCGAAAGTTCCCAAAACCCCCAACTTCTTTCGGATAAATTTCTTCAAAATGTACTCAGCAAAAATTTTTTTTACGCTTATGCTTTGGCAGGGCTTTTCAGTACTCCCCAAACAATCTGATCCGAAAGGCCAAATGGGTCAACCCCGGGCCTTGTTTTCTTCATGCTGCCAAAGGGTTGGGGCCCTCGCTCGATGTGTCTTTTTAAAAAAAATTCAGAGCAATCTCACACAGAGCCTGAAAAAAGTCGGGTGAGCAGTGTGCGAAATCTTTAGGTTTCTGAGGAGTGGTTTTGGTATAAAAGCCTTCTGAATAATGGGACATTTCCCTTTTTATACGCGCAGACATGATGACTTCCCTTTTTTTTTGGGCACGTACACAGCAGGGCCACTGGTGAGGAAAGTGTGCCTGTTCCTCAGTCTGAAATGTTCTGGGTGGGTAGGGTGAAATCGATGATTAAAAAACAACCATGAGCTTCTTGTTGGGGTCTTCAAAATTCCCGGAAAAGACCCTTTTGCGATGGAAAAACATTTGGGGGCCCAGTATAATTCAACGGGGTTTTCTCCCTTTGGGGTTTTAAACAACAACCCTTTAATTCAGTTCAAACTAATAGTGCGACTGAACTTTTTCCCTGATGGGAAAAACAAATTTTGAGTCAACAGCATTGGGCTCATATTACGATGGTGACCCAAACTGGGTAAAGGAAACCTTCATCACGTTTTTCATCATCTGAGGCTTTGAGCGATTACGTCATCTAATAAATCAGATGATTCTGATCAGGGGGGAATCTTCAAAAAATGAGGCCAATCCTTTCCACAGAAATTTTAATATTTTTTTTCATCTTCTGAAATTCAGCATACATGGGCTGAAAAGATGTGTAAATCCCATGAATTTTCTGGAACAACATCCTTTAAATGGTTACAATTTTTAAAAACACTTTTTTAAAAAAAAAAGTTTTCCCGCAGCTGCTGGGTTCCCCAATCATACATGAGAAAGGCGCTCTAAAACTAGGATCAAAAATCAGTCTCCTGTAAATCGGGAGAATGTAACTTTTTTTTTTTTTTTATCTTTTTTCTTTTTTTTCTTTTTGTCTAAAACCCCAAAAGGCAGAGTTGTCCGACAGAAAAAAAGAACGTCTCTTACTATACACCAACTGAAAAACCTTTAACAAAATGCAACATTTCATTTATTTTTTTTATTTTTTTTCAGTTTTATTTATATAGGCCCATTCACAACACATGGCGTCTCAAGGCACTTCACAAAAGTCAGGTACATTTCATTCCAATTAAAAAAATTTCTTAACCATTGAAAACAGTGCAGTCAGATTCCTTTTTTTTATTCAAATTGGTAAAAATTTTTCTATCTAAGGAAAAACCCCGCAGATTGCATCCAGTCGTTTTTGCAGCATTCACTCCTCCTGGATGAGCATGTAGAGACAGTGGACAGTCACTGGCTTTTGACTTTGCAGCAATCCCTCATACTGACATGCATGTAGCGACAGTGGAGAGGAAAAAAACCCCCTTTTTAAACGGAAAAAACTCCAGCAGAACCCAGGCTCAGTGTGAGCGGGCCATCGCCCAAACCCGACGGGGGGTTAGAGAGAAACGAGCAGAGACAAAAAGAGAACAAAGAAGCACTGATCCAGGAGTAATTTTCTTGGGAAGGAAAAGGTAAATTTTAATGGATGTAGCTCCTTTAGTTTTTTCACCTAGAAAAAGAAAAAGAAAAACTCTGAGCCAGTTTTCAAGTTTAGAGTCTGAAGAGAGCACATGGGTTAGTCACAGAAAAAGCTCAGTCAGTAGCTATGTCTAGGAGAGAGAAAGGCTAAACACTGAAAGACGGGGCCATGTGGACTCTTTTAGAGGTGAGCATTAAGTTTTTGCCAGCAGAAGCTGGACGATGCGCTCTCCAGAAAGGTTTTACAGGTAGACACAAAGTCAGGCCAGGTGTAGCTTCTGGGAAGAGAAAAGAGAGAACAAAGTTAAAAGCTGAAATAACAGCAATAATACAAAAATTGAAGAGTAGTGTGAGAAAGTAGCGAAGAGGGTGAAAGTGGTCATTATGTCCTCCAGCAGCCTAAGCCTATAGCAGCAAAACTACAGAGATAGCTCGGGATAACTAAGCCACTCTAATATAAGTTTTTTATCAAAAAGGAAAGTTTAATTTTTAGCCTTAAAAGAAAACAGTTGTCCATCTAGAGCCACTGGGGGCCATTTTTTATACTAAAAACCACAAGACTGGGATACCTCCTCTGTCGTTTTGACCATAAACCATTGGAAAAGAGGGGGGGTCATACAGGAAGCAAAAATGGGGGTGTGTTTGCACCTCAACCATAACTGAGCCGGTTTAGGCTAAACCTGACTCCCCCTTACTCCATCCAAACTCTCTGTCTGCGCTGTTGCTGTCCGGGTCTCGATGAAATCTGCTCCACCATCAACATTGCCACTGGAAAGATAAAGAAAAAAAAAAGAAATTAATGAAATATAAAAAACTAATTCATTATAAAATAAGAATTAAACGTATCATTCATTAAAACCTATTTAAAAGCTTCGCCTGGTATACAGAAATTACAGTTCGCCGTCTTTTCTCAATGGGAAAATTCTGTGAAACAAAATAAAGTTACCTTACAATGCAGGTCTTTCTGTGAAGATTTGGATAGAACAGAATTCTAATACTATAACTTACTCCGTACACGGGGTATTTGAACAGTTTGGGTTTTCAACTCTTCCTGCACTGAACTGGTACAGTTCTGCTGAATGTTATCCAGGTTGGGGTTCTGGATTAAATCATTCGATATATCTTAAAATTTTTTTCGGGGTTAAAACAAGTCTGGAAAATCCCAAACAGCCGTTTAAAAACTTGCATGAAAATATATTTTTTAAACCCTTTTTCCCCCCCTCTTCCAGAGCTGTTAATTTTTTGGGGAAAAATAGGGGACTGTGGCGCATGAATGGCTTCACCCTCTCCTCATGGATATGTTTAGCTTTGGGATCGGATTGTCTTTTTTTAAAGACAATTTTCCGTCTCAATGACTCCTCAACGTTCAGGAATACGCCTCTCGATAAATCTGTAAGTAGAATTTTATTTCATTTTTTTTTAAATCGCAAAATAGCATTCACCAGTTGACTAAACCAGATGTTGTTTCAATTAATAATTACCGTATTCGGACTGTGTTAAAACGATACCATCCAGCTCGTCACTTGTGGGTTCTAAAGAATATAAGCTAAACATTATTATTATCAAGGAGCATTCACACACACTTAATGGAATTCTTAAAGATGAATACTTACTACTGAAGATTGTGTTGTATCTCTCGATAGAAGCAGAATGACTGACTACGCCACCTTCTCTGTTTCCAATGACGAAATCCAATCAACGTGCAGGGCTACACCCCTTGGTCACACCCCCCCGAGACACCTCAGCAAAGCCGCAGACGCCTTAGTTCAATAAACAGTGGATGTGTATTGTCAGAGACAATGCTCGACACTTTGGGCCAGGAAGGAGCACGGTCGTCTTAATTACTTTATGACTACAGTCAGTGTGAAGACTTTGTCTGAGACAATCCACAAGAAACAGCTGCGGATGTCTGCCTTAATTCAATAAACAGTGACATGTCTGAGGACTTTTTAACTTTTTTTTTATTTTTCAGTTTCTTGTGACGTTTAACATAAGACTACACCTACAGGATACAACCTCCGCCTCCCACGTGGGATGAGTAGAAGGCTTTTGAATCAGAAGGACGAGGCAGCAGTTACAGGATGACTGTTTTCTCTAAATCCTCAATAACTATTGCTCTAAGATGAAAAAAGAAAAGCTTAAGGTAACTAAAATTATCATCCATTTCACCAAATGAACTCTCTCATGATTCCAAACAAAGACTTTTAGCTGTAGAATCCATTTCTAATTTGGAAACAGCATACTGAGCACAGAATTTACAATTCTGTCAGATTCTCCCTCTTTATCAGAATTTCGTGTGACGTGCCTGCGCTAAATTGACTGTTCCTTTAAAGTGGAGAAACTGCATGTTGTTTTTTCAGTTCATCTCTACAACAGAAGCCAATTCATGCTTCTTTTCTAAATAAGATCTAAATAACCCCTGCGTTAAAACAAAATGCGTTAAAACAAATGAATTTACAATTCTGTCAGGTTTTCTCTTTTTATCAGAATTTTTGTGAGGTGCCTGCATTAAATGGTACCTTTAAAGTGGAGAAACTGCATGTTTTTAATTCAATTCAATTCAGTTTTATTTATATAGCACCAATTCACAACACATGTCTCAAGACACTTCACAAAAGTCAGGTACATACATTCCAATTAGTCCTAACCATTGAACAGTGCAGTCAGAGTTAGTTATTTATTCAAATTGGATAAAACGTTTTTCTGTCTAAGGAAACTCCCTTTTAACAGGAAGAAACCTCCAGCAGAACCAGGCTCAGTGTGAGCGGCCATCTGCCACGACCGACTGGGGGTTAGAGAGAACAGAGCAGAGACACAAAGAGAACAAAGAAGCACTGATCCAGGAGTACTTTCTATGGGAAGGAAAAGTAAATGTTAATAGATGTAGCTCCTTTAGCCGTTTCACCTGAAAGAAAGAACATATAAACTCTGAGCCAGTTTTCAAGGTTAGAGTCTGAAAGAGAGCACATATAATTAGTCACAGAAAAAGCTCAGTCAATCGCCATGTCTAGGAGAGAGAAAGGGTTAAACACTGAAAGACAGGGCCATGTGGATCATCGGTAGAGGGTGAGCATCAAGTTGTTGCCAGCAGAAGCTCGGACGATGCCCCTCTCCAGAAAGGTGTCACAGGTAGACACAGAGTCAGGCCAGGTGTAGCTTCTGGGAAGAGAAAAGAGAGAGAACAAAGTTAAAAGCTGAAATAACAGCAAATAATGCAAAATTGGAGAGTAGTGTGAGAATGTAGCGAAAAGGGTGAAAGTGGTCATTATGTCCTCCATCAGCCTAAGCCTATAGCAGCATAACTACACAGAAAGTTTCAGTTCAGATTATTTAGTTAAACAGCGCTTATTTTCAACGTCGTTTCAAGGCACCCCACAAAGGGTCCCACTGATGGCCATTGTTATACTAAAAACCACAAGGATTCGGATACCTCTCTCTGTCAGACTGATTATAACCATTGGAAAAGAGAAGGGGTCATACAGGTAGCAGAAATGGAGGGTGTGTTTGCACCTCAACCATAACTGAGCCGGTTTGGGCTAAACCTGACTACCCCTTACTCCATCTAACAGGGAGGAAGGAAGGCGGACGTAAAAAATTAGGAAGATAGCTCAGGATAACCTAAGCCACTCTAACTATAAGCTTTATCAAAAAGGAAAGTTTTAAGCCTAGCCTTAAAAGTAGACAGGGTGTCCGCCTCACGGACCAAAACCGGGAGCTGGTTCCACAGGAGAGGAGCCTGATAACTAAGGTATCTGCCTCCCATTCTACTTCTACAGACTAGGAACCACCAGTAAACATGCAGTCTGAGAACGAAGTGCCCTGTTAGGAACATATGGAACAATCAGATCTCTGATGTATGATGGAGCTAGATCATTAAGGGCTTTATATGTGAGGAGGAGAATTTTAAATTATATTCTGGATTTAACAGGGAGCCAATGAAGGGAAGCTAAAAAAAGGAGAAATATGATCCTCTCTTTTAATTTTCATCAGACATCTTGCTGCAGCATTTTGAATCAGCTGAAGGCTTTTAACTGCATTTTGTGGACATCCTGATAGTAAAGAATTACAATAGTCCAGCCTTGAAGTAACAAATGCATGGACTAGTTTTTTTAGCGTCACTCCTGGATAGGATATTTCTAATTTTGGTAATGTTCCGGAGGTGAAAGAAGGAAATCCTAGAAACCTTAATATGGGATTTAAATGACATGTCCTGGTCAAAAAACACCAAAGGTTTTTTACTTTATTACCGGAGGTAAAATTTAATGCCATCCAGGTTAAGTGTTTGACTAAGCAGTTTTCTTTTTTAAAGACTTCCGGTCCAAGACGACAACTTCTGTCTTGTCTAAATTTAGAAGCAAAAATTTAAAGTCATCCCAAATTTTTTTATCTTCAAGACATGCTTGTAGTCTATCTAACTGATTGGGTTCATCAGGATTTATGGATAAGTAAAAACTGGGGTATCATCAGCGTAACAGTGAAAATGTATCCTATGCTGCCTGATAATTTGAACTATTGGAAGCATATATATAGTAAAGAGAATTGGCCCAAGTACTGAATCCTGTGGTACTCCACAATTAACCCTGGAGTTTAAAGATGATTATCATTTACATGAAAAAACTGAAATCTGTCAGACAAATAAGATTTAAACCAGCCTAGCCCCTGTTCCCCTGATCCTACAGCATATTCCAGCCTTTCTAAGAGATATTATGATCGACTGTATCAAAAGCAGCACTGAGATCTAACAGAACAGTACAGACACAAGTCCATTATCTGAGGCAAAAAGAATATCATTAGTGACTTTCAGCCGAGCTGTTTCAGTGCAATGATGAGCTCTGAAACCTGACTGAAACTCTTCAAACAGGTCATTGCTGTGTAAATGCTCACACATTTGATTAGCAACTATTTTCTCAAGAATTTAGATAAGAATGGAAGATTGGATATAGGTCTGTAATTTTTCAAGTCATCTCGATCAAGCGAAGGTTTCTTAAGTAAAGGTTTAATTACAGCTACCTTAAAAGCCTGTGGTACAATCCATTTACTAAAGATAGATTAATCATATCTAAAATGGGGCTGGTAATCAGAGGGAACACTTCCTTAAATAATTTGGTGGGATTGGGTCTAACATAGAAGTTGAAGGTTTAGATGAAGCTAATATTTCTGATAACCCCGGGGAAGCCCCACAGGATCAAAACAGTCCAAACACAGATCAGGTTCTACAGTTATTTCCAATGTTGTCTCACTTGCTGAGGATGAAGTAATCATCTTCGGGAGTATGTCAAAGATTTTATTTTTAATTAGAATCAATTTTATTTAAAAAGAATCCATAAAGTCATGACTGCTAAGAGCTAAGGGAATGGATGACTCAACAGAGCTATGACTCTGTGTAAGTTTAGCAACTGTACTAAAGAGAAACCTAGGATTATTCTTGTTTCTCTACTTTTAATGATGAGAAATAAGCTGTTCTGGCTTGGTGAAGTGTCTTTTATACAACAGTAGGCTATTTTTCCAGATTAAGTAGGAATCCTCTAGTTTTGTAGAGTGGCCCTTTTCTCTCAATTTTCTAACAATGTGCTTTAAAGTACGCAGATCTAATAACCAAGGAGCCTGCCCCTATGGAAAAATTATCTTCTTTTTCAAGGGGGCTGCATTGTCTAATGCACCACGCAATGATGAATTTAACACTATCAACAAGAGAATCAATTTGTGAAGGGGCAGAAACCAAATTATGCCCTCCACTGTGCTTTTCTGTGATAATGAGAAGATTGAAAGTGGAACAGATTCTTTAAAGGTTGTTACAGCATTGTCTGATAATGATCTACTATAATGAAATTTTTCTTTCAGGTGTGGAGTACTCGGTTAAATTAAACTCAAAGGTTATTAAGAAATGGTCAGACAGGACAGGGTTATGAAAAAATATTGTCATGTCTTTTACACTCAATGCCATATTCCCGCACAAGGTCCAGAGAATGAAGACAAAGGTGGGGTAGGTTTGTTAATGTTTTGAGCAAAGCCAAATGAGTCTAAGATAGCATTAAAAGCTATATTTAGGCTATCACTTTAAGTGGCAACATGAATGTTAAAATCCCCCACTATATAACTTTATCTGTATTTAACACTAAATCGGATAAAAGGTCTGAAAAACTGATCTAAAATTGAAAGTAAGGGGCCTGGTGGACGGTACAAAAAAAAAAAATAGAAGTGGTTTTAATGCTTTGAAATTTTGGATGAGGAAAAAACTAAGGATTAAATATTCAAAAGAGTTGTAGCTTTTGATTGGTCTGGGACTAAATCAATAAATCGGACTGAAAGATGGTTGCTACTCCTCCTCCTCACCCAGTATTTCGAGGAATGTGAAAATTTAAATAATTAGTAGGAGTTGACTCATTTATAGTAACATAATCCTCTTGCTGCAGCCAGGTTTCTGTTAGGCAAAATAAATCAATCTGATTGTCAGAAATCAGGTCACTAACTAGCAATGTCTTTGAAGAGAGAGATCTTATGTTCAGTAGGCCACATTTAATAGTTTTATTTTTCTTTTTAGTCTGAGTTGTGTTTATTTTTATGAGATTTTCCTTATTTCCTCCTTTTAGATTATTTTTTAATCTATTCAATTTTGGCCGTGGGCGAGACACTGTCTTAATAGGGTAATGGGAGTCCGACATTGTTTTGGCAAACTTACACACCGAAGCAACACTAACTTTGGTGACCTCCGATTGACGTAACCGGGTGTCATTATCGCCAGCGTGAATAACAATCTTACTGTATTTACGCTTATCCTTGGCCAGCAGTTTCAGGTAGGATTTGATGTCGCCTGTTCTGGCCCCTGGCAGACATTTGACTATGGTCGCTGGTGTCTCTAGTGCCACGTTTATGACTATGGAGCTGCCAGTTACCAGAGTTGGCTTCTCAGCGGGTGTGTCGCTGAGCGGGGAAAATCTGTTAGAAACGCAGACTGGTTGGTGGTGACCTGTGGGCTGGGATCTAGGACTATGCTTTCTACGTACCGTCACCCAGCCGGCCTGAGGCCCGGGCTGCGCGGGCTCTGCTGGAGGACTGCTACGGGGAGCTACCCTCGGTGGGTCCAATTCCGACACCCTCGCATCCAAAGCTACAAAAATGCTACATTTATTACATGTACCATTATCACTAAAGGAGGCAGAGGAGTAACTGAACATCTGACACAGATGTAAAAACATCTAAAAACATACAATTACATAATACAGTAAAATAATACAATTAAATAATAACAGCCTTAAACACATCCCTCTGTTTTAATTGGCTGGTTCTAGATTCGTCGCCTTGTGATGACAACATCCGGTTAATGACGACATACGGTTGCGCCACCGGAAGTCCCGCCCACCTGTTAAAATTTTCACACCTCGTTTGATTGAAGGATGTACATTTAGTCTCTGCTGTACACGAGGAAAAACATTACAATGATACAGAAAATCAAACACAGAAAAACAAATCAAATGACATTAATAATCCTTGGGGGTTTACTGGTGAGAGCTGGTTCTAATCCAATCTTTCTAATAGAGGTAATTAGCTAATTAAGTCCTCTGTGGAAAGGATTTCATCCTGTGCTAGAAGAAAAATGATATTAGTCCTTGAGGTCGCTGGTATGAAGCAGCTGTGGTCCCATCATTCAAATAGTAACAGTCATGGGCAATCACTGAAGTCTAAGTAGAGAAGCTGGGTCACTGGTAGGTCCAACTTTTTAAATACTAATAATGTTTGGCTTTCACTGGTATGAAATTGTTGTTAAACAATCCTTCTAAGAAATCTAAAAATCTATGAATCCTTCTAAGAAATCTAAAAATCTCTGGTCCTTGGTGTGAAAACAGCTGTAGTAAAATTTTCAAATACTAATAATAATTGACTTTTGCTGGTAATCCTTCTGAGAAATCTGAAAATCTATGAAAAGTAATTAAATCACACATTTAGGTAAAGTAAGACAGGAGGAAAAAAAATCATATTTTAGACTCTATTCTTAGAAGAATAGAGTCTGAAATAGTACAAGAAACCTCAGCAGGGGTAAGCAACACACACATAAGTAAAGATTCTGCAAGGGTACGGTGGAATCTTGAGGGTGCGAATATACACTGCTCAAAAAAATAAAGGGAACAGTCAAATAAACATCCTAGATCTGAATGAATGAAATATTCTCATTTAATACTTTGTTCTGTACAAAGTTGAATGTCCTGACAACAAAATCACACAAAAATCATCAATGGAAATAAAATGTATTAACCAATGGAGGCCTGCATTTGGAGTCAAACACAAAATTAAAGGAGAAAAAAACACTACAGGCTGATCCAACTTTGATCTAATGTCCTTAAAACAAGTCAAAATGAGGCTCAGTATTGTGTGTGGCCTCCACGTGCCTGTATGACCTCCCTACAACGCCTGGGCATGCTCCTGATGAGATGGCAGATGGTCTCCTGAGGGATCTCCTCCCAGACCTGGACTAAAGCATCCACCAACTCCTGGACAGTCTGTGGTGCAACGTGAGGTTGGTGGATGGAGCGAGACATGATGTCCCAGATGTGCTCAATCGGATTCAGGTCTGGGGAACGGCCGGGCCAGTCCATAGCTTCAATGTCTTCATCTTGCAGGAACTGCTGACACACTCCAGCCACATGAGGTCTAGCATTGTCCTTCATTAGGAGGAACCCAGGGCCAACCACACCCGCACATGGTCTCACATGGGGTGTGAGGATCTCATCTCGGTACCTAATGGCAGTCAGGCTGCCTCTGGCGAGCACATGGAGGGCCGTGCGGCCATCCAAAGAAATGCCACACCATTACTGACCCACTGCCAAACCGGTCATGCTGAAGGATGTTGCAGGCAGCAGATCTCTCTCCATGTTGTCTCCAGACTCTGTCACATCTGTCACGTGCTCAGTGTGAACCTGCTTTCATCTGTTAAGAGCACAGGGCACCACTCCTTTATTGAGTGTGTCTTGCTAATCGCCAAAGATTTCCCCCTGTTGTCTATTCCATTTGCACAACGGCATGTGAAATTGATTGTCAATCAGTGTTGCTTCCTAAGTGGACAGTTTGATTTCACAGAGGTTTGATTTACTTGGAGTTGTATTGTGTTGTTTAAGTGTTCCCTTTATTTTTTTGAGCAGTGTATATAAGTCTGAGTTTGTTTGCAAGAATTAGACTGTTAACACTGATAGAAGCGCCACTGTCCTTGAGAAGAGAGGTAGAAGTTTTATCAATCGGCCGCATAGTCCCATCAGCACACAGCTGGTAGGGGAATGCTGGGGAAGAGCGTCATGTTTATATAACATCCAGGAGATATTTTGTCAATAGCCAGTTAGCAGAAGTTGCCAAGGCCACATTGGGGCGCCGGATTTAGAAAAACAATAAATGTTGTGGTTCAGGCAGTTGTGAATTTCCAACCACCTTAAGAGTTTTACTGGTATGTCTCAATTGCGAATCCAAATAGACAAATTTCTGGTATTTTCCGCAGATCTTAAGTGTACAACTTCTCCAAGATTATATCCTTTAACCTCTGAGTCCAACCGCTGCCAGGCTGCGATTCTGTTCAAGAATCGTGTCCAGCTTGAGATTCTGCTCTCTTAACATTTCAGTCTGAGTGTTGATCGCTCTACAGACTCCATCCAACATTGCAGGCAGCTTTGGAATGCTTTGAACAGCCGCCCACGTTTTGCAAATCACTCGATAAGCCAGGTAACCACCAACTCCAAAAAGCAGAAATCCTGTTATAAAAATTCCAAATATGTACACATCTTCTACGTCCTCGATTGACATCGTAGTCAGGTACACAATCTTCCACTGCTGCCAAGAATCTATTGTGTATCCAGAGAAGAACGTCCCGTCTGGACAAGAGGGTCTCCTTTACCCTGTCTTCTCGTCGAAAAAAAGTTTGAACAATTACGTTGAGAGTCCAGCTGACCAAATCCATAATTTACAAGTTTGAAGGATATGCAAAGCGAGGCTCTGAGAAAAATACAGACAGAAAGCAGAAGCAGGGATCAGGAGGGAGGGAGGGAGAAAAAACGCGTGTGTCTTCCACCGAGAGCAAGAGAAAAGTCTTAGGTTTTACACTTTCAAAACAATACTGGGGCACATATTGGTCAGAGCACAGCACACTGTCACAATTTTGTCCAGTAAGACCACATCCTCATCTCCACATGGCAGCACCATGCTCAGTGGTATGTTACCCCATCACTGTATTATTTTTAATTTATCTCAAACTGTTTCACAGTTTTGACGTTGCTATGAGGTTAGGTCTCAGTTTTTATATTCCTCGACACCTGACATTTTGGTTGCAGATTTGAATCCCTTCTTATCTTCTTTTAGTGATATAGATTCTCAGACTGATCATTTTAATGAACATTGTCTCTCTATTTTAGAAAGTATCTGCCCTGTTAAAATTGGATCATTACGTGTTTCAAACTCCACACTGTGGGTAAATTATAGTATCTGATGTTTAAAGCGTTTAAAAGGTTTTACGTTTGTAGATGTTAGGAATAACCTTGCTTACAATTACTTATAACAATTACTTATTCCCTTTATAACTAATCTATCTGCATTCAGCATTTTAACTTGAATGTCGTTAATATTTGTCTACTTTGGATGTTATAATACTTGAATTAACAATGTATAATTATGATTACGTGCTGTAAAATGAAGAAGGGGGAAAATAGAAAAAAAAGGAAAAATGCTGATTTCACTACCCAAGTTCAGTCGACTAAACAGTTCTTCACATTTTCCCCTCTTGGAAAGATGAGAAGGTTTTTTTTCTTTTTTGGAGTTGATCATGGACCCGCTAATAAACCCCCCCCCCCCCCCGTTTTTCTTCAGACCAGACCCATACTCAACCGGTGGAGAGAAGAATTTAAGGTCAAAGCAATTTCGTTCTTTTTTTTATATTAAATCGGTTTAGAAGTCTGGGCAGGGTGAGGCATAGTTAAGGTGATTTAGAATCACCAGTAGTATCAGCTGCTAGTGGCTAAGAGCACAGCCCACTGTTTACCATCTGATTGCCGCTATTGAGACATCAGCACACCAGGAGGGCTTCTTTTTCCAAGTTATCCCAAATTGCACATTTTGTCCATAAAACTGCTGGTTTGATCTTCATAGACACTCAATGCGCATATATATTTTTTTATTATTATTGTTAGGTTGTCATTTTTTTATCCTGTCAGGATCTGCCATTTCGGTTCTGTGTTTTACTTTTTCCAGTCAAATCTTTCTCGTGCTTTTGGTTTAGTAGTTATGTTTAATTATTCCTTCTGTTATCCTGGTGTTTGGTTATATTCTGTCTGTACTTCTGCCCCTTTAGTTCTAGTGGCTCGTCCTTCCCTTGCCCATAGTTTCCCTTTTGTTATGGTTTACTTAGTTGTTCTTCCCCAGCCTTGCTTTATAGTATAGTTCCTTCTCGGTTAGTTTTTATAGCAGAGTTCTCTTCGTTAATCCCTCATGTTTTAGTTCCTGTCAGTCAGTTGTATTCTGTTATTCAGTAATTCTGTTAATTTACATAGTTCCTTCCACGTCCTTAGATTTATTTCCTTCTTGAGTTTCATGTTAGCTTGTGTTTAGGTTTTCTTATCCCTGCTCCTCACAGTTAGTTTCAATTCAATTCAATTCAATTCAGTTTATTTATATAGCGCCAATTCACAACACATGTCGTCTCAAGGCACTTCACAAAAGTCAGGTACATACATTCCAATTAATCTTAATCATTGAACAGTGCAGCCAGATTCTGTTATTTATTCAAAATTGGATAAAAAATTTTTTTTATCTAAGGGAAAAGGAAAACAGAAAAAGGGTTAGAAAAAAAAAACAGGACGCCTGGGGACGGGCCAAACCCAACGAACAAAAAAGGGGAAAAAATTTTTAAAAGGAAAAAAAAAAAAACACAAAAAAAAAAAAAAAAAAAGAAAAAAAAAGAAAAAGGAAAAAAAAAAGGGGACCCAAACCAAAAGAAAAAAGAAAAAAAAAGAGGGGGCACTTTTTTTACGTAAAAATCGCAAGGGTTTGAGGAAAGGAGGGTTCCGAAAGCACCATTGGGGGCCCTTCTTCCCCCATAGCCCTTTTTGGTTTTTTTTTAAGGTTCTTTCCCCACCTTCTTTAGAAAAAAACCCCGGTTATTTTTTTATAAATTCTCTTGTAACCCCCCAAAGCCGCACAGGATCGGGGAAAGGGGTAACTGAAACAACCCCCTTAAAATTTTTTCCTTTCACATTTAGCTTTTTTACATTTTCCCCCACATTTAGCATTCAATTCTTCATTTTTTATTTAAAAAAGGCCAAAACCAAAACACAGCCCCCACCCAAAAGCGACTACCCTTAAACAACCCCAAACATCCCAACATTTACCCAAATTTAAACCCCTACTAAAAAGGAAACCCGCAATTACTCCATCATTCCTTCACATTCACTCCTCCCAAAAATTTTAGAGACAGGGACATCACTGGTGTTGATTTTGCAGCAATCCCTAACGGACAGCAGTAGTGACTGGAGAGGAAAAAACCCTTTTAAACAGGAAAAAACCTAAGAACCCCCGGCTCAGTTGAGGGGCCCATTTTCCCCGCGACGGGGGTTAGGAGAACAAGCGAGACACAAAGGAGAAAAAAGGGAAAGCTGCCCCAGGAGTATTTTCTTGGAATGAAAATGTAAAGTTAATGGATGTGGTCCTTTGTCGTTCCCTAGAAAGAAAGAACAGATAAACTTGAGCCTTTTTTTAAATTTTAAGTCTAAAGAGAGCCATAGATTTAGTTAAAGTAAAAGCTCGTCATAGCTATGCTAGGAAGGGGAAAGGGAAAAAACCAAAAAAGGGCAGGGCCATTGGATCTCGGCAGAGGGTGAGCACCAAGCTTTTTGCCAGCAAAGCTTGGAGGATTCCCCTCCCAAAAAGGTGTTACAGGTAACACAAGTCAGGCCGGTGTATTTTCTAGGAAGAAAAAACTACCCCTTAAATTACCTCTACTATTTTCACTCTTGTCCCGGGGTTTCCCCACTCCATTTCCTGGAAACCTTTTTTTCCCTCTTTCCCACCCCTGGCCATCACACCTGTCACACTTTTCTGTTTTTACCCCCTCTCCTTCCCCTTGTTTCACCATTCACCTTCCCTGTATATAAGCTCACTGGTTTCATTTGTTCCCCGTCGCCTCGTCCTGCTAGCTACCTGCTATTCACCTGTCATGCTCCTGCATTGTTTCAAGAATCCTCGTCAATCTAGTTCCTGTTCTGCTCCTGTAAGTTCTGTACGTCTTCTTAACTGCTTCCTGAACTCCTGGCCGAGTATCCTGCACTGTTCAAGCCTCCTAAATAAATAATGGATCAAAACCTTACCTTATGGCTCCTGAGTATCTCCGTGGCAAGTTGGTCCAACCCAAACCCACTCCATGACATATTCCCTTTGTGTAGAATTATATGTCTTCAATAAATCTTCACATATATAATTAAGAGAAGTGTTGGGACCCACAGCCATGGATTTCAACATTAAACTCCGGTACAAACTTTTCTGGAATTTTCAAAATAAAGTGCATTAACCTTCTTCCGACACAGCCAGAAAACAGGATAACTGCGGACTTCCTGTGACCCCACTGTCCAAATAAAAGGACAGCTGTTGCTAAATCCACCCTCTCCAAGCTGGTTGACCATCGGGACAGGAGCAGGCCAAGTGCGCTGAGGTCTTTTTGCCGGCAAAAAGACATAAACTCTTCAAACTGGATCCAAGAGTGTCATAAGATCACGCGATGTGCAAAAGTTAAGTAGGAATGAATTGCTGTTTGTGTATCTGGTATTCATTCATGAACGGGGGTAATCAAGGTACAAGCATTGCTTGACTTTCTCTCTGAGCCCTGCAGAAGCAAACGGTGTTCAAGAGAAGCCCCTGCAAAGACGCGGTCTCCCAGTCTGGAAGGAAGACAGCAGAGACCGCATCACTGTGTTAACCAGTGTGGTCAGTGGACAGGGTTAGGGTTAGGGTTGGGGCCGCCCAGCTACAGCTCCGGAGCTAACCCTTTTGTTCACAGAGCTGGTTAGCTGGTTATGTTTGGGGAGAATAACAGTTAGGATGAAATGATCTGAACGTTTTAATTTTATGAAGTTTGGTTTTGTTTGTGTGAAACTCTGCTATCTTTGTGCTAGCAGGCTATCTGCAGCACCCGTGCCCTAGTTTGTGTTCTGTGTTTGTGTGTTTTTAAAGTTAAGACAAACTTTATTTAATGGGTGATTTTAAACACAGAAGATTGCTCATAACACGCCGTCCGCGCTTATGCATTTTAACGCTTTTATTGACGGTATTTTTAAAGGTGTGTGTTTTGATTCTGGTGCTAAGCTATCAGCTTCTTTTGTTAGCTCAACTGCTAACCGGAAAGAACACGTGCTTGCTGCTAAAGAATATTTAACAGAAAGGTTTAGTTTTCAAGTTAGTGAATAATAGTCCCTAAACATTATTTTACTAAATCTGATAACTAAGTAAACACCATTAAGCTCCATTTTTTCCAAAAAAAATTTTTGGGCCCTTTTTTCCCAAATATTCCCTTAAAATTTTTAAACCGGGTGTCCTTTATTTTTTTTTTTTAAAATATTATTTAAAATAATAAAGGAAAGTGTGAACATTTTGGGGAAAATTTTATTCACCCAAAGGGGTTTGGGTTTTTATTAGCCAAACCCATTCTTTAAACATCATTTTATTAAAAAATATTTTATTGATCTTGAAATTGTGAATGGTTGTCAAAAACGTTTTGCGGGATTTTCCCCTAATTTTTGGTTTCCCAAGACAAAACTTAATTTTAAATTTTCCCAGATTCTTCAAGAAAATCCTTGGTTCTCAAACTAAATAACATTGAAATGGAAATTTGTTGCTCACTCTTTTGGTCAGGGTTTTTTCCGTCATTTTTAAATTTCAATTTGTTTAAAATTGTACATACCCCTTTTAGTTTTTCATTATTTTTTTAAATTTGGGCTTGGTATTTTTTTTGGGGGATTGTTTTAGCATAGTAAAGAGTTTTTTTGTTTGAAATTTTTAAACTTTGGGGTTTAATTTAAATTTTTGTTAAAAAATTCCCTTGTTTTTTTAAGACATTGTGTAAATTCTTTCCTTTTGTGCATTTTTTTGCTGTTAAATAATGCCCCGCGCTTTGGCTCACACCTTTAAATTTTGTCCTAAAAAACCATGGGCCTTTACGGGGGCTGGTATTCTCAGGCAACCCTTAAACGCCCGAAATTTTATTTAATAAAAAAAAATTTAAATAATGAAATTAATAATATTGCAATTAAAAACCCCCCAACAGAAGTTTTTTGTGTTTATTTTGTGCAGGAGTGATTTTCCGTAAAAATAACGTCGAAGTTCCCCCACCTTCGGTAAAAGGTTTTTGAATAAACTGTGACATGTTTTTGGCTTTGGTTAAAAATTTTATAAATTTATTAATGGGAAAAACAAACTGTAATAAAAAAGGGCTTTGGGACCCCAAATATCACAAAAACCCAAAAAACATCTCTGATTTCTTTCGTAACTAATTTTGGGTTAAAAAAATTTTTTTCTTGATCATGATTTTTTAAATTTTAATTTTTTTTATAAAAAATTAAATTTAAACAATAATCATAAACCTTAAAACAGGTGGGGGGTTTAAGGGGAAGACCCATGATGAAAAACGAGGAATGCAAATCTCGGGTTTATATCCCTTTTTAAAAGGGTGTGGGGGTTAATGACAAAAGATTAAAAATGGCAGAAAAAGGTTGATTGATTAAATACTTTGTTTTTAAATTTTTTTATGAAATTAAAATTTGGGGAAATGTGTCATGAAAAGAATTAAAAACTTGCAATTAAAATTTAAAAAATCAGGGTTTCAACTAGAATTTGGACATAAAATTTTAATCAGACTCTTTTTTAAAAAAGGGTTTCGGAAAACTTCTGTATTGGAGAAACAAAATAAATGTTTATTAAAAAAATTGGAAATAAAAAATTGGGGGATATAAAGAAATAAAAGGGTTTTTTACCATACTAGCAAACACCCCCCCATTTCCCGGCTCCTGGATGACCCCCCCTCTTTTCCAAATGGTTTTTGGTCCAAACTGGCGAGAGAAAGGGACCCCGTCGTTGTGGTTTTTTTGTATAACAAAGGGGCCCTCTTTGGGGTCTAGATGGCCCAAAATGTCTACTTTTGGCTAGGCTTAAAAATTTTTTTTGATAAAACTTATAGGGTTTGAGTGGCTTAGGTTATCCCCGAGCTTTTCTCTGTATTTTTGCCCGCCCATAGGCTTAGGGTGCTGGCGGACATAAAAAACCCAACCCCCTTTCCCCCCTCTTTGCTACATTCTAACACAAATCTTTAATTTTTTCAAATTTTCTGTTTTTGGCGGCTTTTTAAACCCTTTTTGTTCTTTTCTCTTTCCCCCTTCCTAGAAACTACACCTGGGGCCCGGGCCCCCTGTGTCCCACCTGTAAAACCCTTTTTGGAGAGGGGAATCCCCCAAGCTTCTTTTCCGGGGAACAACTTAATTTCTTTACCCTCTACCAAAGATCAAAATGGCTCTGTCTTTCAGGGGGTTTAAACCCCTTTTTCCCCCTCCTAGGGCATGCTAAATGGGGTGAGCTTTTTCTGTCCCCTTTTGCTCTTTTTCCAAATTCCCAAAATTGCAACTGGCTCAAATTTTTTCTGTTCTTTTTTTTCTAGGTGAAAAAGGCTTTAAAAGGGGCTACATCCATTACATTTTTCCTTTTTCCCTTTCCCCTAGAATAACCCCCCTGGATCATCTTCTTTGTTCTCTTTGGGGGTTTTCCTTCCCCTTTTTGGGTTTCCCCCTCTAACCCCCCCCGGTTTTTTGGGAGTGGCCGCTCCAAATGAGGGCCCGGTTTTTGCTGGAGGTTTTTCCCTTTCCCGTTTAAAAAGGGGGGTTTTTCCCCCCACTGTCGCTTACATTTCTCTCAGTATAAAGGGAAATTCTTTCAAAGTCAACGCCATGACTGGTTTTACTTTTCTCTACATTCCCCATTTTCCCGGGGGAGTGAAAAGCTGCATGTCACTGACCCGGATCCCAAACTGCTGGGGGTTTTTCCCTTTTAAAAAACAAAATTTTTTTCCAATTTTTAAATAAATAAAGAAACTGACTGCACTGGTTCCCAAAGATTTGGAATTTAATTTTAATGCATGTCCTGACTTTTGTGGTGGGCCCTTTAAAAATTTTTTTGTAATTGGCGCTATATAAATAAAAATCAATTGGGGGTTGAAAAATAATTGAATAGATTTTGGTTTTTTGGGTTTTTAAAAAAAAATGACTCCTTTTTTGGGGAAGGAAGGGTTTTTTTGGGGGGCTTTTTTTGGGTTTACAAAAATTTGGGGCCCCTGTTAAAAAAGGGCGGGGGGACGGGAAATGAACTTAAAGGGGGTCCGTTGGGTTTTTAATAAGCAAAACCGTTTTAACCCTCCCACTGTCCTTCCCCATTTCTTTGTATAGAGAAAGGTAGATATCAAGGGGGCGAAAAGGGGTTTTTTCCTTTCCCCGAAACCAGACTAAAAAAACAACAAAAAAAAAAAGAATAAAAAAAAAAAAGAAAAAAATAGGGGGTCTACCCCACCCCCCGGGCAGGAGGGGGGGGGGAAGGAATTTTAAAAAATAAAACAAAAAAATTTAAAAAATGGGTCCACCCCGGGCCCCCCATCTGGGGCAGACGAGGGGGGAGGGGGGGAGGGAAAAAAATGAAAGAAAAAAATAAAACCCAGGGGCCAACAGACCCCTCTGAGAAGCAGGGAGAAGTAAAATAAAAAAAAATTTAAAAAGCATAGCTTTGGGGCCAACTGTCCCCTCTTTAAAAAAGGGAGAAATTTAAAAAAAAAAAATTAAAATTTAAGGGCCCCCTAAAATTCCCCCCCACCCCCCCAAACTCTTTTTTTAGGGGGCCCGACCCGGGTTCAAATAAAACAAGGGGCCCCAAAATCAAGTAAAATTTCGGGTTTTTTTTAATTTATCACAAAAACGGGATCTTTAAAAAGGTTTAACTAATTTCAAATTTAAAAAATAATAAAAATAAATACTTTAAAATAATAAAATATGAAGGGTCTCCAATAAGGGGCAGATTTCTTAGAAAGATAACATCATCTATTTCCCTCGACTTTATCTCGTCCTTTTCGAGCTTGCGGAAGTGCGATTGCGGGGAGGCCTCCGGGGTCGACCTCATCCCCCTTTTTATCGCCGTAGCGCATTTGACGACACTCACCCCTTCCTCCCCTTTTTCTCTTCGTGTCCCGGGACTCCCCAATTTTCCCCAAAATCCCCTCGGAGAGGGTAGGGAGTAAAGTTTGAGGGGGGAGAAAGTAGGGAGACGGTCCCCCTCTGACCCGGGGGATGAGGCAAATTGGGAATCCCTGGGTGCTCCCTTCATCGTGGGGTGGGTGGGGAGGGGGGGAAGGGGGGTGGGATGGGGGTGGTTGTTTTTTCGTCCCTGTCCCTTTTGTTGCTTCAAAGAGTGAAGACGCATCTGGAAAACCGGGCACCCCGCTTTTTTTATTCAGGGGGCCTAAAAAGCGAAAATACACAAAACACACCCCCACAACCACCCACACACACACACCCCCACACAAACACAAACACACACCACACACCAACCACAAACAACACAAACTAAAAGAAAGTAAAGTAAAAAAGGGGTTTTCCCAAAAGCAGCTACTAGTTGGATAAAAAGGTTAAGAAACCCCAATTTGAAAACAGAGCCCCTGGTTTTATTAAAATCAGAGCCAAAAACAAAATTTCGAGGGAAATGAAACTTAAACACACAGTTTTTCAGTTTTTCCAAGGCTGCAAAGTCCCTGGGCAGGCCCAAAGTGTACAAAATGTAGTAAGGGTTCCTTTTTCCAAAAAAAAAAATAAATAAAACTTAGTTTTTTTAAATTTTCATTTGTTTTGGGGCTTTGTTTAGTCCCCTCCTGACAGTATAAAATCCACAAAATCACCCCCTTTGGGCCGTTCAAGGGCCCAAATCCCAAAAAGGCCCGGAAAGACTCGGACTTTGTTTGGGGAGGGGGGGTTTTCTTTTTCTGGCTTTCCCTCCGCCGCTGCTGCTGGCTTCCGTGCCGCTGCCACCGGGGTACTGGGTGCCGCCCACTTTCTTTCCGATGATGGGTGATCCCCCACGTGCCCTGGTGGTTGGGGGTTTAACTTCACACCCGAAGGGGATAGAGGGTGGGGTTCAGGGGAGCAGTGGGAAAAGGAAAAGGGCCCCCTTCCCGGGGCCGGGGATCCAAATCTCCCCCGGGGCCCCCCTGCACCTCGCAGCCTTTCATTCAGCTCGTAAGGGGGTCCCCCGAAGATGCCCGAGGGCAGTAGGGCGCCACACCAAAAAAAGGAACGCGATGGGTCAACCCTTTCTTTTGAGGGGTTTTCCCCTTTTCCCTTTTCAGCCCTGGGGCCCCTTTGGGTCCTCGGGAAAAGACTGGGAAAAATGATACAGTAGCAATAGGGAAAGACCCCTTTCCCGGGGAGGGGGGGGGGAAGCCCACCAGGATTGCTAGAAGCGGATGAATGTGAATTTAGTCCTTAAAAATGTCGGAAGATCTTGTTGAAGGTTTTCCCGTTGGGGGCTTTTAAACGGGAAAGGCCCCTGTACTTTTGGGGCAAAGTCTACAGAAACCCCTCGAGGTGTTGGGGTTTGGGAGAGCTTTGTCCAAAAAAAAAAAGCTTGTATTTCAGTGTCCTCCTAAAAAGAAAAACCGTTTTTTTTGTTTTTTCCCAGGCATAAGGAGGGAAAGGGGAAAGGTGAGGCCCAAGGTTTTTGGGGACGACCGGGGGGCGCCCAAGGGAAAGGATTAAAACCCGGAGGTGGAAAGGGGGAAAAAAGGAGGGGAGGAGGACCAAACGGGGACGGAGGTGGGAACGAGAAAATCACCTTTTCATCTTGGCACTAAGCTATGCCCCCTTGGGTTTTTTTTTTCGCTCCTTAGTTCTCTTTCACCACTGCTGCCGCCGCACCACTTTCCTCTTAGTTTTCTTTCACCCCTTAAATCTCTTTCGCCACTTTGTCCTGCTTTCCTCTTTCACCGAAAGTGTGGGTGGGTTACGAGCGTATATGAGAGGTTCGAGGCCTTACAGGCTGTAGGATGCATGCATGCACGTACGTAAGGCGGTGAGGGAATACGAAAAATAAAACGACAATAATAAGAGAGAAGAGGAGAGGACAGGAGGTCCGTACATAAACACGAGAAATACACACCCCTGTCCGCCGTCTGTACTACCCCTGCTAACCCCGACGACCGATCCCTCCAACCCCAGCGGGGTCCACATGACCCCGGGTGTGACGAAGGCGCAGGAGGGGTTGTACGTGAACACAAAACACACAAACAGGCCAGGGTGTGAGAAGGGCATAACACCAGAGGTCCATACGACCCCATTCGTGGAAGGCACGGGGTGTGAGATGGGGCAGAGCCTCTTTAGGAGGAACAATGAGGGAAGCAATGCCAGGCACCACCACAGGCATCTGCCCCAACCCAAACCGAGATGCCTCTTGCACAGCAGCAAGGGCTCTGGCCATCAGTTGTCAGACGGGAAAATGCTCTAGCATCCGTCCAACAGGCGTGCAGTTCATGGATGTACTTTTCAGATGGTGGAACCACAAAAGCGGCAGACACATCACGGCACCAGAAGAAGGTGCTGGAGGGGGCAGGCTGGACGTGCGGAGAGTCCACCTGCAGGTGAGCAAGAGCCATTCTAATGGTCACAGACACTGGCTCCCCCACGAGGCACTGGACTCCTAGGGCTGAAGCGGAGCTAAAGAGGTCGCACAGCACAAATGTTCGTCCAGCATCATAGGTTAGACGCATCAAATCAGAAAAAGGAGCACAGGACTCTGCACGAGCAGTAAACGCCACCGGCAAGCCAACAACCAACTAACTTGGTAATTAAACAATTCAATTCAATTGGCTTTGCAGCAATCCCTCATACTGAGCATGCATGTAGTGACTGTGGAGAGGAAAAACTCCCTTTTACCAGGAAGAAACCTCCAGCAGAACCAGGCTCAGTGTGAGCGGACATCTGCCAACACCGAATGGAGATTTGAGAGAACAGAGCAGAGACAGAAAAAGAACACAGAAGCACTGATCCAGGAGTACTTTCTATGGGAATGAAAACTAAATGTTAATGGTCGTAGCTTTCTTAGTGGTTTCATCTAAGAAGAAAAAACAGATAAACTCAGTAGATATGTCTAGGAGAAAAATAGGGTTAAACACTGAAAGACAGGGCCAAGTGTATCATCGGTAGAAGGTGAGCATTAAGTTGTTGGCAGCAGAAGCTTGGACAATGCCCCCCTCTCCAGGAAGGTGTCACAGGTAGATACAGAGTCAGGCCAGGTGTAGCTTGTAGAAAGAGAAAAGAGAGAGAACATAAAGTTAAAAGCTGAAATAACAGCAAATAATGCAAAATTGGAGAGTAGTATGAGAATGTAGCAGAGAGAGAGAAAGTGGTCATTATGTCCTCCAGCAGCCTAAATCTATAGTAGCATAACTACAGAGATAGCTCAGAATAACCTAAGCCACTCTAAATTAAGCCTAGCCTTAAAAGTAGGTAGGGTGTCTGCCTCACAGACTAAAACTGGGAACTGGCTCCACAGGAGAGAAGTCTGATAACTAAAGGATCGGCCTCCCATTCTACTTCTAGAGACTCTAGGAACCACCAGCTGAAGGCTTTTAACTGCACTTTGTGGACACGCTGAATTACATACAATACTCAAGCCTTGATGTAACAAATGCATGGACTAGTTTTATAGCGTCAGTTTATATAGTGTCATATTTCTATTTTTGGCAATGTTCCGGAGGTGAAAAAAGGAAATTCTAGAAACCTGTTTAATATGAGGTTTAAATGACATGTCCTGGTCAAAAATAACACCAAGGTTTTTTACTTTATTACCGGAGGTCAATTTATTGCCATCCAGTTAAGCGATTGACTAAGCGGTTTCTTTTTCAAAGATTCCGACCCAAAGACGACAACTTATGTCGTCTCTGAATTTAGAAGCAGAATATTTAAAGTCATCCAAGTTTTTATGTCTTCAAGACATGCTTGTAGTCTATCTGTTTGGGCTCATCAGGATTTATAGATAAATAAAACTGAGTATCATCAGCAAAACAGTGAAAATGTATCCCATGGTGCCTGATAATTTGACCTATTAGAATCATA
Source organism: Crenichthys baileyi (assembly GCA_036173005.1). NCBI lineage: Eukaryota > Metazoa > Chordata > Actinopteri > Cyprinodontiformes > Goodeidae > Crenichthys > Crenichthys baileyi. The sequence continues at coordinate 188,260 of JAHHUM010001481.1, forward strand.
TATATTGTAAAGAGAATTGGCCCAAGTACTGAAACCTGTGGTACTCCACAATTAACCCTGGAGTTTAAAGATGATTTATCATTTACATGAACAAACTGGAATCTGTCAGACCAGTAAGATTTAAACCAGCCTAGCGCTGTTCCCCTGATCCCTACTGCATGTTCCAGCCTTTCTAAGAGAATATTGTGATCGACTGTATCAAATGCAGCACTGAGATCTAACAGGACAAGTACAGACACTAGTCCTTTATCTGAGGCTAGGAGAATATCATTAATAATTTTCAGCAGAGCTGTTTCAGTGCTATGATGAGCGCTGAAACTTGACTGAAACTCTTCAAACAAATCATTGCTGTGTAAATGCTCACACATTTGATTAGCAACTATTTTCTCAAGAATTTTAGATAAGAATGGAAGGTTAGAAATAGGTCTGTAATTTATTAAGTCATCTTGATCAAGCGAAGGTTTTTTAAGTAAAGGTTTAATTACAGCTACCTAAAAAGCTTGTGGTACATATCCATTTACTAAGGATAGATTAATCATATCTAAAATGGGGCTGGTAATCAGAGGGAACACTTCCTTAAATAATTTGGTTGGGATTGGGTCTAACATAGAAGTTGAAGGTTTAGATGAAGCTAATATTTTTGATAACTCAGGAAGCTCCAAAGGATCAAAGCAGTCCGAACACAGATCAGGTTCTACAGTTACTTCCAATGTTGTCTCGCTTGCTGAGGATAATGTATCATCTTTGGTAGGATGCAGGGGTGAAAGTAGTTTTAAAATCTTGCTGGTACTTAGGGGCGGAGCTAGAGGGGGGAATTGGGATATATATATATATATATATATATATATAATGTGTGTGTGTGTTAATTGCTGCTCTCATCTGTGGCCCCCTCGAGATCTCTCTCTCTCTCATTAATTAAAACGTATCAATCTTTTATTTACTGTAGGCTGTCTGTATAAGGCAGACATTAGAATCACTTGACAATGTAGAACATATATATTTCAATTGTTAAAGAACTGCCATGTATGAAACAATGATAAACCATTTTCTGATGCATAACTTTTCATCGTTCGTTTCCTTCTTTTCTTTTGAGCAAAGAAGTTATTGTTCTCTGCATTGTGGTCAAGTTTTGATTTCATTTAAATTAAACATTTGACAGTTCGGTTGTTTTTGCGGCTTTTATTTAAAAATCTGTAGATGGTAAGTGTTTTATTGTTCGTCCTTTCCTAATGCAAGCGGCAGTTTTTTATGTCTGTGCACCACCTGGGTAAAATCTCCCTGTCCATTAAATCGAACGCACCGATCTCCTTGGCAACCGTTCTGTTTTGGAGATAAGCGCGCATGCGCTCTCGTGTAGTGTATGTGAAATCCCTGGTCATAAGCGGTGTTTTCGAGCTGTACTGTGTTGTTGTAATTCAGCAAAATAACATGAAACAACTAGTTACTCTCCCTTTCCTTTTAACTGGGGTATTTAGCAGCAAGCAGACAGACATTAAACGTAGCGGTGCTCGTTTTAAAGGATGGCCGTTCACAACAGCCTCGAGCTCAGAGGGGAGAGAAGCAAAGCAAGAGCATTGAGGCTCCAGCATTGCAGGGGAAAATAACTATATTTATAAACAGATTAAGTCGTGTTGTAGACTGCCTATTGGTAGCGGATCTGTTCTTTGTGTGCTCGTGAGTTTTTGCAGCCGTAACTGGTTCTGGATGATGGCTTCGTAGCAGACAGTCGTTCTTCCCTCTTGCCGGTTCTGCGTACCGGCGCAGAATCTTTTAGTGGTACTCAGTACCGGACCGTACCGGCTCACTTTCACCCCTGGGAGTATGCCAATTATTTTGTTTTTAATAGAATCAATTTTATTGATAAAGTCATGACTGATAAGAGCTGAGGTAAGGGAATGGATGGCTCAACAGAGCAATGACTCTGTGTAAGTTTAGCTTCTGTACTAAAGAGAAACCTAGGATTATTCTTATTCTCTATTAATGAAGAGAAATAGGGCTGTTCCTAGCTTGGCGAAGTGTCTTTTTATACAAGAGTAGGCTATTTTTCCAGATTAAGTAGGAATCCTCTAGGTGTATAGAACGCCATTTCTCTCAAATTTTCTAACGTGCTTTAAAGTACGCAGCTCTGAATTAAACCAGGGAGCCAGCCTCCTATAAATAATTATCTTCTTTTTCAGGGGGACTTCATTTTCTAATGCACCACGCAATGATGAAGCAACACTATGAACAAGAGAATCAATTTGTGAAGGAGCAGAAACAGAATTATTGCCCTCCACTGTGCCTTTCAGTGATAATGAGGAGATTAAAAGTGGAACTGATTCTTTAAAGGTTGTTACAGCATTGTCTGATAATGATCTACTATAATGAAATTTTCTTTCAGGTGTGGAGTACTCTGTTAAATTAAACTCAAAGGGTATTAAACAATGGTCAGACGGGAATGAGAAAACATTGTTATTTCTTTACACTCAATGTCATATGTCAAGGTCCAGAGAATGAAGACAAAGGTGGGTAGGTTTGTTTATGTTTTGAGCAAAACCAAATCAGTCTAAGATATTATTAAAGGCTATATTTAGGCTATCACTTTCAGTGTCAACATGAATGTTAAAATCCCCCACTATAATAACTTTATCTGTATTTAACACTAAATCAGATAAAAAGTCTGAAAAGTGATCTAATAATTGAGAATAAGGGCCTGGTGGACGGTACAAAACAACAAACAGAAGTGGTTTTAGTGCTTTGCAATTTGGATGAGGAAAACTAAAGATTAAATATTCAAAAGAGTTGTAGCTATTAATTGGTCTGGGAGTAATCAATAAATCGGACTGAAAGATGGTTGCTGCTACTCCTCCTCGCCCAGTATTTCGAGGTACGTGAAAATGTAAATAATTAGTAGGAGTTGACTCATTTGGAGTAACATAATCCTCTTGCTGCAGCCAAGTTTCTGTGAGGCAAAATAAATCAATCTGATTGTCAGAAATCAGGTCACTAACTAGGAAAGATATCTTATGTTCAGTAAGCCACATTTAATTGTTTTATTTTTCTTTTTAGTCTGAGTTGTGTTTATTTTTATGAGATTTTCATGATTTCCTCTTTTTACATTATTTTTTAATCTAATCAATTTTGGCTGTGGGCGAGACACTGTTTTAATAGGGTAATGGGTGGGTAGCAGTACAGAAGCTGCAGAGAGGAGTGTTAAACTACGACCCTGCTTCCTGGTCTTAACCCTGGGTTGTCAGAGTTTTGGAGAACTAATAAATTCTGCCAGATTCCTAGAAAGAAGAGCTGCTCCATCCAAAGTGGGATGGATGTCGTCTCTCCGGATCAGACCAGGTTTTCCCCAAAATGTTCGCTAATTATCAATGTAGCCCACATTGTTTTCTGGACACCACCTCGACAGCCAGCGGTTGAATGACAGCATGCGGCTAAACATGTGGTCGCTGGTCAGATCGGGGAGGGGACCAGAGAAAATTACGGAGTCCAACATTGTTTTGGCCAACTTACATGCCGAAGCAACACTAACTTTGGTGACCTCCGATTGACGTAACCGGGTGTCATTACCGCCATAAGTTTCAGGTAGGATTTGATGTCACCCGTTCTGTCCCCTGGCAAACATTTGATTGATCCGTCTGTCGATCTCACACTCCATTCTTCCCTCACTCGTGAACAAGGCCCTGAGATACTTAAACTCCTCCACTTGAGGCAGGAACTCCCCTCCAACCTGAAGAGGACAAGCCACCCTTTTCCGGTTGAGACCCATGGCCTCGGACTTGGAGGAGCTGATCTTCATCCCAGCCGCTTCACACTCGGCAGCGAACCGCCCCAGCGCATGCTGTAGGTCTTGGCTAGAGGGGGCCAGCAGGACCACGTCATCTGCAAAAAGAAGAGACGAAATCCACCGGTCCCCAAACCAGAACCCTTAAAGTTATGAACAAGTTATGAACCTTGAAGTACTCGTTCCACCGCCCGATAATGTCCCCAGTCGAGGTCAGCAGCCTCCCACACCCACTGTATACAGTTTGTTGGCGAAGCACTGCTTCCCCCTCCTGAGGCGCCGGACGGGTTTTGCCGGAATCGCTTCGAGGCCAACCGGTAGTCCTTCTCCATGGCCCCCCCCGAACTTTTTCCCGGGCCCCGGGTTTTTTTGCCTCTGCCAAAAGCCCAGGCTGCGGCACGCCTTGGGCCCCCCTCACGGTACCCGTTAAAGCCGCCTCAGGAGTCCCAAAAGCCAAACCCACAGGCCCCCCAGGGGTGTCCACCCCCTCTCGGGGAAAGATGGGTTCCCCGGGGCCCAAAGCTGTGCGGGGAGGCGAGAGGGGACTATTCTAGCCCAAATATCTCTCAACCTCCCGCCCCAAGCCCCCTTTCCCCCTCAGGGGAGGGACATTCCACGCCCCCTAAAAGCCCCCTAAGCACCGGGGATCTGGCCGCGAAGGTTCCCCCTTCGTCCCCGCCCAACCCCCTTTTGTTTTGGTATTTTTAGTTTTGGTTTTTTTTTAGTTTTTAACAAAATTTTTTTTTTGGGTTAAAAAATATTTTTTGCCCTTTGATTTTTGACTTTTTTTTTGTTTAATAAATTTTGTTTTTTTTAAAAAAATTGTGTGAATTCTTTTCTGTGTGTTTTTTAAGAGAGTTTTGCTTTTTTTAAATAATCCAGACCCGGGGGTTTAAACCCCTTTTTCAATTTTTGCCCTAATAACCACCGCCTTATTTGACTGGTATTCACGGGAAAAAACCCCTTAAAACCAGACAATTTTTATTTTTTAAATTTAAATTATTAAAGTATTAAAATTAAATAAAAATTTAAAAAATTCATATTCCTAATAAAAAAATTAGGAATGACCAACCTTCGCCCCTGAGAGGCTTCAAACCCCCGGATTTTAAATTTGAGTGAATTTTTATCTCTGGTTTTAGTAGCTTTTTTTTTAAAACAAATAAAGGAAAACCCTGTTTGGGCCCCATTTTGTTTTAAAACCTTGGGGGTGGGGGGTTTTTCAATGTAATTTTAGGACAGTTGTGCTGTCAGACCAAAAGACTGATTCACTCAGATCGAGTTGAACTGATAACATCTTGCCCAATCGCACAGCTAAAACTGCAGCAGCAAGTTTTTAAGACTGGGTTTTTGGTGACTTTTTGTTTTAAAGGCGGGTACCCTTACTTTACTAATAATAAAAGGGAACACACCCCCTTTTTCCTGTTTTTCTATAGATAAATTTTTAAAATACCTTTCAGTCCAAAACCCCCGCCCCCCCTAGCATCACAAAAGGGGAAGCAGCTTTTGCCTTCTTACTCTCCAAAATCCTTTAGGTTCCCATACCCTCTTCCCGAAAACTAAACTTGTTTTTGAAGAATTTTAAACCTTGGAACCCCTTTTTTTGCCAAATTTTTGTTTTGGGAATTTTCCTCCCAAACCCCGGGCCCAAAACCTCATTTTACATAGATGTTGTAGAGTTTGATTTGCAGGAAGAATGACCAGGGCTAAGAAACCCAAAGGCTCATATATTGAGCTGACATTAGAAAGAATACCACATCTTGTCAGTGGTTTGTGCTTGTTCATTCTGCTGAAGGTGAAAACCTCCCATTGTAGTCCCACGGCTCTTTCAGTGGGAAGCTGGTCCTGGCTAAGGTCTATCATCAACATTTGTGGCTCTATTTTCCTCAGGAATCTGAGAAAGAACAGAAGACTCATTACATATACATTTATTGAGCCTAAATCCTCCCTTTTGGCCACACCCCCTTAGTGGGGCTGATTTTTAAAGAAAAATGGCCTGCCCAAAACAGACTGGAATAGACATTCCATCCACCCCAAAAAAACTTGGCCCGGAATTGTACTTATAACCTCTTCTGGGTATAAATGTTGGTCATCATCAGCAATCTTTATAAGTGCATAGGTGGCACAGCTGGGGGAGGAAACTGCAAACCAAAAAAATTTTAAAAATAACCCTTTCCTTTCTCCAAAAAATCCTTTTTAATGTTACAATTTTTCCAAACCCAAAAAAAACCCAAAAAAGTTTACTTGCTCCTCATCTACCCTGACTTGGGTTTGGGGGTTCCCCTTTTAAAGTCCCGGCATTAGTTGGGCCCATTGGAACCCCCCCCCCGGAAAACAAATAACACACCCCAATAAAAAATTTTCTAGGGAAAAACCTTGTAATAGCTTTTTTTCCCCCCCCAAAAATGATCTTTCCCGCAAAATGTTTTGAAGCCAAAACATACAAACGCGCAGTGTTTTTTTTTTCAGAGGTGGGGGGGAAAAAACCCCGTGATTTAAAAGGGATAAAAACCCCCCCTTTCCCTCCTCATGTTCCAGCTGCTCTTGTGGTATGACTTCTGAATGGCCTTCCATACCAACATATTGCATTAATTTCTTTGTTAAATTTTTTTACAGAATTTAAATGTTTTTTCCTGAAACCCTTTTTTGCGATTTTGGGGCCCTCTGCTGAGCCACCTTTCTTGTTTTTGTTGGGGGGATTTTTAAATTCAGGTTTTTTTGAAAAGGTAACTTAAAATGATAATGAAACCCTTTTAAAAAATGGGGTGACCCTTAAAAATTAAAGTTTAATTTAAAACTTTTTTTCCCCTTTTTACCGACTTTCCCCGAATTTTTTTCATTACATTGGTTGGGTCAGTGGGGAAAAAAATTTTTTAAAAATACTGCCTAAACGTATTTTTTCCAAAAATTGGCCCTTTAATTTTTTCAATTCAAATTTAGGTTTTTTTTTTATTTGTGCCAATTACAAAACATGTCTCAAGGGGATTCACAAATGGTTTTTTGGGAAAGGTGGCCCGGGGGGGGTTTTTTGGGGGGTTTTGAATAAACTACTGGGGTGTTAAAAAAGTTTGGCCATTTTTTAAAAAAGGGCTAGTGGTGGGGGACTAAATAAATAATAAACTGAAGTTTGTCCCTCTAAGCCCAACTGGTTTTCCCCCTGTTATACCAAAAACCCAAAAGGAATTTTTTGGGGGACCCCCCTTTTGGGCAGACTGAATTTAATTTACCTTTTGGGAAAAGGGAAAAGGGGGGCGCACAGGGAAACAAAAAATGGGGGGGGTGTTTTTGGGAAAAAACCCCAACCATAACCCAAGCCGGGTTTTTAAGGGGTAAATTTTTGACCTTTTTTTTTCCTTTTTGCTAAGGAAACCTTTGCAGATTTTTTCCTCCGGAATTTGGGGTCAGAGATTTGGGGGGCCAAATCACTCCCCCCCTGGAAAGAAGGCCCTGTTTCCAAAGGGCAGGGGGCCAGTTTACTTTGGGGGCTGGAACCTTTTTTCCCGCAAAACCCCCTAAAAAAACTGGGGGGCCCTTCATGGGGGGAGCGTCGTGGGGGAGGAAAAAAAATCCCTTTTTTTTTAAAAGGAAAAAAACCTTTCCCGCAAAAACCGGGGGGTTTTGGGAAGCACCCCCTCTGCCACGACCCAACTGGGATTTTGCCTTTCCACCCGCTCATTAATGGCAAATTTTTTCTATTTAGAAAACACAATTGCGCAACATCAATTCATTTAGGCATGTATACCTGGTTAAGACGATCTGCTGAAGTTCAAACCGAGCATCAGAATGGGAAAGAAAGGTGATTTAAGTGACTTTGAATGTGGCATGGTTGTTGGTGCCAGACGGGCTGGTCTGAGTATTTCAGAAACTGCTGATCTACTGGGATTTTCACGCACTACCATCTCTAGGGTTTACAGAGAATGGCCTGAAAAAGAGAAATTATCCAGTGAGCGGCAGTTCTGAGGGCGCAAATGCCTTGTTGATGCCAGAGGACAGAGGAAAGTGGCCAGACTGGTTCGAGCTGATAGAAAGGCAACAGTTACTCAAATAACCACTCGTTACAACCAAGACATGCAGAAGAGCATCTCTGAACGCACAACACGTCGAATCTTGAGGCGGATGGGCTACAGCAGCAGAAGACCACACCAGGTGCCACTCCTGTCAGCTAAGAAGAGGAAACTGAGGCTACAATTCGCACAGGCTTAGACTTCGAACATTTTGCCACCTTATGTGTTAAATAACTTTCTGCAAAGTGTTTTTAATCATTCTAAGCTCTAGAACCCATGTTCTTGGAAATGTAACAACCCCAGCATTATATTAAGGTCAAAACATTCCTTTATTGAAATTAAAACTCAATGAGATAGACATGAGCATGTGCTAACAAGAATAAGAATGCTAACAAGAAGCTATTCTAGAATCATTTATTTAACCTCAAATGACAAGATGATTTAATATTATAGTTTCAGTAAGAATCTTCAGCCATTTAATTCAATTATATTCTGTTTTATTTATATAGCGCCAATTCACAACATGTCGTCTCAAGGCACTTCACAAAGTCAGGTATATACTGTACATTCCAATTAATCCTAACAATTAAGATTTTTTTTTCCATTCCTCCCGTGGTGGAGTACCGTGCCCCGACTGTGCACATTAACAACACATAGAATGATTGTTTCATCATGTGACCATTTGACCTCCTTTACTTTTGACTGCAAGTTTTTTGTTTTATATATTTTATTGATCAAGTTCTACTACAACAGTAATTTTACTGCAACAACGGCTAGTGTAAAGAACATCTGAGGCACTCAAGCAGGAACATACAAGTGTCACAGACCTTTTGAGATCTTTGGGAAAGTAAACAATATCAAGAATATTGGTTTGATTTAGAGAAATGTTACAGTACACCTATGGTCTGAGCTAAACAGATATCACCAAACATGTTACTTGTGGGATTACTTCCAACCCCCTAAAAAATAAAAATAAATAAATGACCCACATCTTTCTAGACTACCGTCTTTGTCTGAAATAACCATGTTCAATGATCTCACACACCTCATTCCAAGTGTATTCAGTCAGTGTTCAGGCTAAGTAAAAACAAAACAAAGCACATAGCCAGCAGGTCGAAGAAAATTAGGAAGCTCCTTTAGCTCTCAGCTTGGAAAGCAGCATCTCATTTTTGCGGCACTCCTGGTAAAAAAAAAAAGGAAAGGACATTTTGTCATACTCAAAGATTTATTTAGAAGTTAGCACAGCTGAAAACTTGACCAGTGCAGATTTCTTTTTTTTCACCTAAATGCATACTCAGAACACAGCTTTGGAAGTCTGCACATTTAAATAAATGTTTGAGCCTTGTTCTACATTCTATAATTTGTTCTCCTATAATATAAAAAAAAAAGCTTAACAAGATGTTACAAGTCAAAACTTGTAAGTTAAATAAAACTCCGATACAGCTTAGGAACTTGTACTTTGATGAATGAATTGGTGTTATTCTAACCATAAGCACTGTCTTATGGTAAATGTAAGTTCATTTTATTTGTTTAATGAAAGTTAAACAAGATGAGGCTTTCTTACCTCTTTAAAATCTTTGACAGTTTTGAAGTAGAGTCTCTGCTTGTCAAGCAGTTCCAGGTACTCATCATTCAGCTGATCTCTTCTCATTTTGTTTTCCTGCTTCTTTTTCTCCATCTGAAAAGGGAAAAAGACATAAGAAACATCTGGAATTGATGGAGGCCAATATACAGAAGCTGTGTTACAACACCAACAACCCAGTTGCAGCAAGACGTATACCTTGATGCGACTCTGTTTGATCCCCTCCACTATCTGCTCCATCTGTCTGAGGAACTGATCTTTGGTGGCTGCAGATGACATGGCTCTGGAACAGAGCAGAGCTGCTTAGAAATCAGTTACAGAATAAAACCATAAACATCAAGGACTGCGGATGTTAAAAAAAAGCTGTGCTCTCCTTTATACCAAAAACAGTTTGTATTAGCATTTCATTTTCAAACAGACATGTTTTTTACTTACTGTTGAAAGTTGTCATGAATTGAATTCAGCAGATTTACCTAGAGAAGTGGTATGTTTTACTTCAGTGTTGCTTGGAACATATTTATCAAATCATTGTTAAAGTTAAACAGAGATTTACACTCATCGGCCAGTTTATGAGGTACACCTTGCTAATACCGGGTTGGACCCCCTTTTGCCTTCAGAACTGCCTTAACCCTTCGTGGCATAGATTCAACAAGGTACTGGAAACATTCCTAAGAGAGTTTGGTCCATATTGACATGATAGCATCACACAGATGCTGCAGATTTGTCGGCTGCATCCATGATGTGAATCTCCCATTCCACCACATCCCAAAGGTGCTCTATGGGATTGAGATCTGGTGACTGTGGAGGCCATTTGAGTACAGTAAACTCATCGTCATGTTCAATAAACCAGTCTGAGATGATTCGTGCTTTATGACATGGTGAGTTATTCTGCTGGAAGTAACCATCAGAAGATGGGTACACTGTGGTCATAAAGGGATGGACATGGTCAGCAACAATACTAAGGTAGGCTGTGGCGTTGACACGATGCTCAATTAGTACTGAGGGGCCTAAAGTGTGCCAAGAAAATATCCCCCGCACCATTACACAATCACCACCATCAGCAACCGTTGATTCAAGGCAGGATGTATCCATGCTTTCATGTTGTTGACGCCAAATTCTGACCCTACCATCTGAATGTCGCAGCAAAAATCGAGACTCATCAGACCAAGCAACGTTTTTCCAATCTTCTATTGTTCAATTTTGGTGAGCCTGTGCAAATTGTAGCCTCAGTTTCCTGTTCTTAGCTGACAGGAGTGGCACCCGGTGTGGTCTTCTGCTGCTGTAGCCCATCATGTTGTGCGTTCAGAGATGCTCTTCTGCATGTCTTGGTTGTAACGAGGGGTTATTTGAGTAACTGTTGCCTTTCTATCAGCTGGAACCAATCTGGCCATTCTCCTCTGACCTCTGGCATCAAGACGGCATTTGCGCCCACAGAACGGCCGCTCACTGGATATTTTCTCTTTTTCGGACCATTCTCTGTAAACCCTAGAGATGGTAGAGCGTGAAAATCCCAGTAGATCAGCAGTTTCTAAAATACTCAGACCAGCCCGTCTGGCACCAACAACCATGCCACATTCAAAGTCACTTCAAGCACCTTTCTTGCCCATTCTGATGCTCGGTTTGAACTGCATGTCTTGACTATGTCTAAATGCCTAAATGCATTGATATGGTGCCATGTGATTGGCTGATTAGAAATTTGCATTAATGAGCATTTGGACAGGTGTACCTAATAAAGTGGCTGGTGAGTGTACATTCATTGTATAAGTTTGGTGCCAAAAGACTGCTGTGGTTACCTACCTCCTTCTCAAGATAGATCTTCTTATCGTCCAAGGTGTTATAGAGGGTAAAGAACTGCTTGGTCTCTTTGTGTGTAGCAGAAACTGGAAGATAAGATTGTTGAACATTTTGGAGAGAGGCCCACATGAAAAATCTCTAGAACACCAACTGTAACTGTATCAGATGTAGAGGAGGAATCCACCTTGACTGTAGAGTTCAATAAATCTCTTCTGGTACTGGGTTAGCTCAGCCCGCCTAGGCACCTCATCAATCTTCCTCTGCAGGATTGCGATCTCTCGGTTCCTGCGAGCCTGAGCAGAGCAAAAGTAGCCCTGGGACAGTTGGCTAAAAGGGAATGCGTTTATAAGTGTTTCTAAAGCTAAAGCTAAACTAAAGCATTGACTTGAATTTAAACAGCAAATTATACATATACAAATCAAACTTTTTTTCCAAACTGTTCTGTCTCAGCTCCCAGACCTCCAAGTAGATGGCTGAGCGCTCAGTTTGGTTTCCAGAAAACCTTGACATGGGAGAAACTGATTTATCGGAGTCCATTACAGATGTCTAAAGCATTCACCTAAACCAAAACCATTTACCATGCCTGAAGGCTGAAAAAAAAAGGAAAAGGACACATCAGCTTTCTAATTTACACGTATTAAATTATGATCTGTATTAAATAACTATGTGCTGAACACACATAAAATCAGCAAATACATTTCCCACGAAAAATACAAAACAATACGTCCATAAATCAGCGGGTTTTGTTCGGAAATTTATTGACGGCCCTTCAGCAAACCAGAGTGTGCAGGAGGGAGCACGCAGCTGCCCATAAACAGACTGCCTGCATCAGGTCAAACGGAAGGAAGACCCCGCTGACTGTAAAGCCCGAATATCCAATATCCAACCTAAACCTGACTTCACTGCGGTCAAAGGTCCACAGTTTTGTGCTTTTCCCTTGTCCTCGTTACTGCCATGGCTGAAATAAAAGTTTCTCATAAAGCCCAAATTGTAACTTCTTCAGGCAAACTCTGGAGCTTTACCAGTCCCGACTGCAGCGTCCCTCGTCTCCGCTTCTCCTGCCACCCCCCCTTTCATCAAAACCCCTGTGCTTGTTTTCTCACAAAGAGAAAATATAAGAATTTCTTAAATATAATAATATATACTTTAAATAACAACTCTACTAGAGGCTGCACGGTGGCGCAGTTGATAGCACTGTTGCCTTGCAGCAAGAAGGTCCTGGGTTCGATTCCCGGGGTCTTTCTGCATGGAGTTTGCATGTTCTCCCCGCGCATGCGTGGGTTCTCACCGGGTACTCCGGCTTCCTCCCACAGTCCAAAGACATGCCTGTTAGGGTTAATTGGTCACTCTAAATTCTCCTTAAGTGTATGAATGAGTGTGTGCATGGTTGTTTGTGTCTTGCCCTGCGATGGACTGGCGACCTGTCGAGGGTGTACCCCGCCTCTCACCCATAGACTGCTGGAGATAGGCACCATAGTGGGTCACGGGGGACCCACTATGGAATAAGCAGTAGAAAATGATTGACTGACTGAACTCTAGGTTAAAACACTGCTCGTCTTAATTACTCCTTTTTATGTATGAATGCTGGGTACCGCAGGAGGAGATACCAAACTTTTGGCTGTTCTCGATTGATAGATACGCTAACATTAGATCGTAGCCAACTCTGTATCCAAGTTTGAGGAATTAGATCAGCTAGCCGGCAAGTCGGACATTGTTTGTGCTCGCTGCCAGGCAGCAGGATAGAAAATGGGGTGGAGCCATGAAAGTGCTTTTGTTAGTGGCTGCATGACATCAAGGGGGTTCCAGCTGTGACTCCTCCTTTCTGGGCTGGACTAAGTGTAGGTTAAAACTGTATTCAAAAGGTGCAGTAGTTTCCTACCAGCATCCCTGTTTGTGCACAGTACAGAGACCATGTTTTATCTAAGCTGGATAAAACCATGGCAACAGAGATTATGCAATTATTTAGGGGGTATTTTAGGGTTGCTGGTTCGAACCCCCGCTGTGTCTGTCTCAGTCGTCGAGTCTTGAGGAAGACATTTTACCCACCTAGTCTGCTGATGGTGGTCAGAGGGCCATATGGCGCTGATCGTATGGCTCCCCCAAGGGAGTGGGGGAGCTCCACTTCAGGGCAGCTGTGACTACAATGTAGTCTACCACTGTCAGTGTGTGAACGTGTGTATGACTGATTGTAGTGTTGAGTGCTTTGAAGTCCTCGGATATGGATTAGGAACACTTCAGAAAACCATTGTCAGTTAACACATTTCTTTGCTACATCTACAAGTGCAAGTTAAAACTCTATCATGCAAAGTGAAAGCCATACATCAACAAAACCCATAAACGCCGCAGGGCCCTCTGGGCCCGGGCTCATCTGAGATTGACTGACGCAAATTGGAAAAGTGTGCCTTGGTCTGACGAGTTCACATTTCAGCTTGTTTTGGGAATTAATGGAGGTCGTGTCCTCCAGGCCAAAGAGAAAAGCACTAATCAGATTGTTATCAGCGCAATGTTTAAAAGCCAGCATCTGTGATGGAATAGGGTGTGTTTGTACACATGGCATTGGTAACTTGCACATCTGTGAAGGCACCATTAATGCTGAAAGGTAAATAGAGGTTTTGGAGCAAGATATATTGCCATCCAAGGAATGTCTTTTTCAGGAGCATCCCTGCTTATTTCAGCAAGACAATGCCAACCCATATTCTGTACGGGTTACAGTAGTGTGGCTTCTTAGTGAAAGAGTGTGCCTGCCTGTAGTCCAGACTTCTATCCCATTGAAAATGTAAGGCGCATTATGAAGTGCAAAATACGACAACAGAGACCCTGGACTGTTGAGCAACTGAAGTTGTACATCAAGCAAGAATGGGAAATACGTCCACTTAAAAAGGTTAAACAATTAGTGTTCTCAGTCCCACTTATTGAGTGTTGTTCAAAGAAGGGGGGGTGTAACACAGTGGTAAATGTGCCCGTGCCCTAGCTTTTTTTGGAACAGATTGCAAGATTCAAATTCAAAACGTGTTTATCAGTTTGAACATAAAATATCTTGTTTTTGTAGTGTATTCAATTATATACAGGTTGAACAGGATATGAAAATAATTGCGTTCTGTTTTTATTTACGTTTTACACAACGTCCCAACTTCACTGGAATTGGGATTGTACCATTCAGTACAAGTGTAGGGCAGTTCTGTATTGACTAGACACACCTGTCAACACTATAACACCCCCTGTACCAAAAGCTTGTCTGGTGACGACTGTGGCTGATGCATAGAGCTCTCCTTGACGTCTCCAACATCTTTGGCAGCTACCATTTCTGCTCAACGTGAAGTGATATTCATCAAAGAACAGCACTGAGGCCCACTGGTCCGTCGTCCAACGTGAATGCTTCCTGGCCCATGTAAGATGATGATGACCGTGCCTAGTGGTGTGGTCAGGAGTCCTTCCAGGTTGTCTAGCACACGGAACACGATAATTTAGACATTTTCGAACGGTCCGGCGTGTCCAGAGGCGCCTCTCACCTCCCTCAAATGTGCCTGGAGTTCACTGGCATTCATCATCAGGTTCAGCAGGGCAATGTTCACAATTAACCCACCATCAGTGTCAAAAGCACGTCCACTTCTATGACTTTCTGTGGCTCTTCCAGTCGCTATGCAGCAGCCTGCTGATGGCACTCTGTGAGACTCTAGGCTCAGTGGCCATTTCAGTCTGAGAACATCGTCTTTGAAGCCTCAATGGTGAGGTACTGTTAATTGTTAAGTGTCGTCTCGGTCTCATGTCAAAATGTGAACAGCAATATGAGGACGTTTTAAATACCAATTCTGAATGAACTAGGACATTTATTGGTTAATTCACAGATCAAACACCTGTTGTGAATTTTGCTGTTAAGCTCCCTTGTTAGAGAACAGCAAGTTTTGCAAAAAGTACTGAAACACTGAACAGCTGCACACGTCCAGTCATAAGAGAAGGTTGCATTAAGTTCATTCTGAAATTTCACCCAAAAGCCGAATTTTCCTAACTTTTTGTGAGTTATGTTTAAGCACAAATTCCACACTTTCCCAGACTGCATAACAACTCTACTTCCTGCCTAAAGAGGGCGCCATTTTCATCCCTGCTGCCTAAAAAAAGTTCTTGACTCCCTGCGGGTAGCATAGTGCTCTCCATTACCTGCTGCCTACAGACAGAATGCTGTACTCCCTGCTGCATAAAGAAAGTGCACCACCCCCTTTAGACTGGCTCAAGAGGGAGCTTCACTCCATGCTGCTTAACATTTAAAATGTGATTTACTATAAATGCTATGTCATTTTAGTTTGATGTTTTAATTGATATTTGTAATGATGTCCTCTCTTGCGCGTTCATTTCTGTTTTAAATTATGTTGGACAGTGATTTAGTCTGTGATTGGGTTGTTTTCGACCAGCTGAATGGCCCATTTTCCAACAGGGCCAATAATAAAGTGATACTGATACTGTCAAAGAGAATGCTGCACTTCTTGTTGCTTAAAGGGAGTGCTCCATATCTGGCAACCTAAACAGAGAGTTCCACTCTTCCCATCTACAGTGGTGGGAAAATAAATTGCCCCTTCCTGATTTCTTATTTGTTTGCATGTTTCAGATCATCAAACAAATTTAAATATTAGTCAAAAAGACAACACAAGTAAACACAAAAAGCAGATTTTAAATGAAGGTTGTTATTATTAAGAGAGAAAAAAGACCTACATGGCCCTGTGTGAAAAAGCGATTGCCCGATAACTGGTTGGGCCACCCTTAGCAGCAACAACTGCAATCAAGTGTTTGTAATAACTTGCAAAGAGTCTTTTACAGCGCTGTGAAGAAATGTAGGCCCACTCATCTTTGCAGAATTGTTGTAATTCAGCCACATATGAGACTTTTTAGGTCATGCCACACAATCTCAATAGCATACAGGTCAGAACTTTGACTAGGCCACTCCAAAGTCTTCATTTTGTTTTTCCACACCTTTCGAGGGGGTTTGTGGTAGTTTTGGATAAAATGTTAGCTGCAAAACCCCAAAAGTTTTTTTCAGTTTGAGGTCACAAACAATGATAAAGTATGGGACAGTAGGTTTCCTTTTATACAGCAATTTTTTCCAGGTCTTCCAGGCCCCTGAAAGCAAAGCCCCCCCGACCATCCACTCCCACCACTATTTTCCTCAGGGTAAAATGTTTCTATTTTCAAAAAGCGTGTTACTTCACACAAGATGTAACCTGATGATACACCTGATGATATGAAACACTTAAGTGTAACAAACATGCAAAACTAAGAAAATCAGGAAGGGGGGCAAACACCTTTTCACACCACTGCATGTAATGTTGGTTACCATGAGCAGGCGGATTTTCTGCAGTTTCTCTCTGTCTGAGTTGTACTGTTGGTCTATTAGCTGGTTTCTCTCCTGGAAAAAGCAAAAGTCTAATTTAGAAATCTGGATCAACATATGTTTTAGAAATAATAATACTAATTAGCATGATAAATGTCAGTGCAGCTGGACATGCACCTGCTCCTCCTCTGTGTCCTGCCCTGATGCTGACTTCAGCTCTTGAATGTTCTGCTGCAAACGGGCCATCTCTTCCTGAATACAAAACAGACTTGATTAAAACAAAATCTTAACACACTAACGAACATTTTAAATTACTACTGAAGGGATAAACAATCCAACTGCTGGTTTATGCGCTTACTCTGCAGTGTGTACGAAACTGCTGCTCCTGCTGCTTCAGGTTCTCATTCATCATCACCAAAGCCCTGAGCTTCTCAATCAGGCTACAGAACAGACAAAAACATGAAAATACTCTAATCAGTCTTAGCTCTTCAGTTGTCTGTTATTGTCTATAGTCCTGCTTTCGCTTCCTGTGTGCTCAGTATGTTGACATTTCCCACTTTAAATTTGACAAATGCTGCCAGTGATCAAACTTTCAGCAGTTTTGTATTTAGTAATTTGCTGCTTCAGCTTCACTTTTGGTGAGCACAGCACATAGGTAAGTTCTGAGTCGAGGGCCGTTTGACAATCCAATCTTTAAACTTTGCCCAAGTCTCAGGCTTCTTCAGCGTGACATGATATCACCTTGTAGTTCTATATGATGAAAATAAGATGGCTCACCCACTGTCTGCTTGCTCCTCCATCTCCTTTAATGACTTCATCTCACTCTCCAGTTTTACTGAGTGTTCCTTAGCCTGGGAACAGTTTCAGGACAACCTTTAGCTTGATATTTTCTACGACTTCGTGTTGAAAAGAAACAGTTCTTTTTATACAGTACTAGCTGTTAATGGGGAGCCGACAGGATAAATTTGTCAAACACAACTGGAATGAATCCTTCACACTTGAGGAGTAGCCTGCATGTATGGAAGAAATTTGAGAGATGTTGCTCACCAGAGAATAAAAAAATAACAAGCTCGAATGCTGAGTTTCATTGCACTAAGTTATTGATGATCCAATCCTGACCATTATACTGAATAAACACTGACAGGAACAGTGACACCATTCATTTCTCAAAGAGGTGGGAAAAGTAGCCAAAAATTGTACTCAAGTAAGAGTATTTTACTTAAGCAGAAGCAAAACGTACGGTGCAGTAAAACTAATCCTAGAAGTAAATTTTTTCCAAAAGTTACTCAAGTAAATAAAACTCAATAAATGTGACCCATTACTACCCACTTCTGTCAATAAATCAGTCACAATCAAAGCACTGTAGAATCACTGTTGGTGACCATGTTTAACAGTGTTTAAAGCAAATAAAAAAAACTTATAATATAAATTTTTAATTGCACTGGTCAATGAGCACAAAAATCAGTTAACAGCATTGATCTACAGAGAACAAAACCAGACATCCGATAGTAAAATAAAGACATGTAGTTACCTCCAGCAGACTCCTCTTTGCCTCTTCATTGCAGGCTTTCACCTCTGCATGCTTGACTTTAAGCTGTCAGGACAGAAAACATAGGTTCTCATATAGCCTGACTTCTGTTGGAACTACAGACACCAATACATAATGGACATCTGTAGTAGCAAATAGAGCTGTTTAAACTGGTAAAAAAACCCCAGTTAAATATAGATATTCAAAAGTAAATCGGCAGGATGGCTCAGTACTCCAGAGGTATTCCAACAATAAAAGCAGAATGGCAGGCCTGGGACAGACATACCATTAGGGTGAAGAAGGCTACATGCCAAGTGTTTACGTTCAGTTGTTATATAATTTCTTTTAGCCAGCATGGCAACAATGTGCTGCATTAGCATCTCCACAATGAGTGCAACAACTGCAAAGAATTTTTAAGAGTTTTCACTCTAAGTGCACTTCGTGCCTTTTTCCCACATGGTTTTAGCTGATTCTGTGAACCTGATTTAGTAAAGCTTCTAATAAAACTACCACAATTCAATTCAATTCAGTTTTATTTATATAGCGCCAATTCACAACACATGTCTCAAGGCAAATCACAACAGTCAGGTACATACATTCCAATTAATCTTAACCATTTAACAGTGCAGTCAGAGTTAGTTGTTTATTCAAATTGGATAAAAAGTTTTTCTGTCTAAGGAAACCCAGCAGATTGCATCCAGTCAGTGACTTGCAGCATTCACTCCTCCCGGATAAGCATGTAGTGACAGTGGACAGTCACTGGCGTTGACTTTGCAGCAATCCCTCATACTGAGCATGCATGTAGCGACAGCGGAGAGGAAAAACTCCCTTTTAACAGGAAGAAACCTCCAGCAGAACCAGGCTCAGTGTGAGCGGCCATCTGCCACCACCGACTGGAGGTTAGAGAGAACAGAGCAGAGACACAAAGATCACTGATCCAGGAGTCCTTTCTATGGGAAGGAAAAGTAAATGTTAATGGATGGGGCTCCTTTAGTTGTTTCACCTAGAAAGAAAGAACAGATAAACTCTGAGTCAGTTTACAAGGTTAGAGCCTGAAAGAGAGCACATATAATTAGTTACGGTAAAAGCTCAGTCAATTGCTACATCTAGGAGAGAGAAAGAGTTAAACGCTGAAAGACAGGGCCATGTGGATCATCGGTAGAGGGTGAGCATTAAGTTGTTGCCAGCAGAAGCTCGGACGATTCCCCTCTCCAGAAAGGTGTTACAGGTAGACACAGAGTCAGGCCAGGTGTAGCTTCTGGGAAGAGAAAAGAGAGAACAAAGTTAAAAGTTGAAATAACAGCAAATAATGTCAAATTGGAAAGTAGTGTGAGAATGTAGCGAAGAGGGTGAAAGTGGTCATTATGTCCTCCAGCAGCCTAAGCCTATAACAGCATAACTGCACAGAAAGTTTCCGTTCAGATTATTTAGTTAAACGGCGCTTATTTTCAACAATGTCGTTTCAAGGCACCCCACAAAGGGTCCCACTGATGGTCATTGTTATACTAAAAACCACAAGGATTGGGATACCTCTCTCTGTCAGATTGATTATAACCATTGGAAAAGAGAGGGGGTCATACAGGTAGCAGAAATGGAGGGTGTGTTTGCACCTCAACCATAACTGAGCCGGTTTAGGCTAAACCTGACTCTCCCCTTACTTAACAGTTCTACAAGCTCCCAAATGAGACAATAAAACAGAAAAGGTGCTAGGCTTTAATAAATAGTAGTGCGAGCGTTCCTCAAGGACAGATTTAGTTTGTTAGTGGAAGATGCTGTAAACCACTGTTCTTATTGAGCATGCTGGAAAAATATTTTGGATTCATTTTTTTTGGCTAGTTTATAAATCAGAATGACAGTTTAGATCTGTGATGCATGGGAGGACTTGACCAAAGTGCACTGCTGACCTCCTCCAACTGCTTGGCCTTTTGTTGAATCTGTTTGTTTAGAGAGGCAACTGCCCGGCGGTGCTGCTGCAATGGACCAAAGCGCACTAATCGCTCCTCTGAAGAAAACTCCAACTGCTGCAAGGCAATAGACAGAGATATTCAAAGAGAAGGCCCACAACTCAGCTTCATAATCAAGAATTTGGGCATTGTTACTTTTTATTCTATAAACCTTTGCACAGGTTGTCTTTCAGAGTAGAAACAGAATGCTTGGCTCTGTGTAACATAAGCATTATGCTTTGCTGACCTTTTCGGCATACTCAGAGGCAATCAGTTTGATCTCCTCAGACTGGAGTTCAACTATCTGACCCACAGCACTCGCAGTCAGCTTCCCCTGCACCAAAACAAACAATAGGCACATAAATTCATTTCAAGTAACTGATTAAAGATTTGACTCGGACACCCATGGCTGAACAAACATTCTTTTTGGTTGCGGAGGATGTTGTGATATTAGATGGTAGTCAGTCAGCCAGTCATTCATTTTCTACCGCTTCTTTAATAGTGGGTCTCCATAGTATCTCCAGCAGTCTACAGGCGGGAGGCGATATTAGATGGTAAAACCTTGATATGTGTTAACAGAATGTGTTGCACAAAAGAATAAAAAAGTTTATGAGTGGCACTTCAAACAAGTATTACCGTTGTACAGTTTTCAAACTAAAATACATTTTCTGAGTTGAACAAAATAAACATTCTTAAGTAATGCATTTATTAAATGTCTGCTGTTTCAATTACAGGCTGGCTAAGTTAAACGACTGATTCAAATTTGTTAAGAAAGGTTCTTAAGCCTGTCACATGTTTCTTAAACTACTCTGGTTTTACATCAAGAACAAATCAGAACTATAAGTTTACTGTTAAAACATTGTCATACGGTTTGCCACATCACCCACCAGTACCAAAAATGCATTGCATTTTTCTTGTTAACTGGCTAAACGCATTTCAGAAAAATGCAGTAATCTGCAGAGAAGTAATATGAGTCAGCTTACCTCTCCAATTGCCATCACAGCCATACTCGTCATCAGGGTTTTAATCCGCATCTAAGGATAAATACCAAACCAGATTTTGTATGCCATATTTGTACGATATCTGTTGTTTTTTATTAGACAGTGGGCAGTTCAACAAATAAGAATGTTGTTAATTCACTTTATTTTAGTTATTTTATCACATTTTATGAATTTATTGCACACAAAGTAATATTTCAAGCATTTGTTTATTAAATTTGTGTATGGTCTCATCATCGTCTGCTTCATCCAGGACCGGGTTGCGGGGACAGCAGACTCAGTAGAGACACCAAGACGTCCCTCTCCCCAGACACCTCCTCCAGCTCCTCTGGGGGGAGCCCAAGGCGTTCCCAGGCCAGCCGAGAGACATAGTCCCTCCAGCATGTCCTGGGCCGTCCCCTGGGCCTCCTCCCGGTGGGATGTGCCTGGACCACCTCTTGAGGAAGGCGTCCAGGAGGCATCCGGTATAGATGCTCGAGCCACCTCAACTGGCTCCTCTCGATGTGGAGGAACAGTGGCTCTATTCCGAGCTCCTCCCGGATGACCAAGGTCCTCACACCATCTCTAAGGGAGTGCCCGGCCACCCTACGAAGGAGGCTAATTTCAGCCGCTTGTATCCGGGATCTCGGTCTTTCGGTCATGACCCAAAGTTCATGGCAATAGGTGAGGGTAGGAACATAGACCGACCGGTAAATCGAGAGCTTCGCTTTTCGGTTCAGCTCTCTCTTCACCACAATGGACCGGCATTGCATCCCCATTACTGCGGTAGCCACACTGATCCGTCTGTTGATCTCCCGCTCTATTCTCCCCTCACTCGTGAACAAGACCTGGAGACTCCTGGAGCACCCCCCACAGGGCACCACGAGGGACACAGTCGAATGCCTTCTCCAGGTCCACAAAACAAATACGGACCGGTCAGGCAAACTCCCATGAACTCTCGAGTACCCTGCACAGGGTGTAGAGGTGGTCCAGTGTTCCACGGCCGGGACAAAAACCACACTGCTCCTCATGAAGCCGAGGTTCGACTATCGGCCGGACTCTCCTCTCCAATACCCCAGCGTAGGTCTTACCAGGGAGGTAGAGGAGTGTGATCTCCCTATAGTTGGAACATGCCCTCCGGTCACCTCCCCCCCAGTCTGCCAGTCCAGAGGTACTGTCCCGGACAGCCACGTAATGTTGAAGATTCGTGTCAACCATGACAGCCCCACAACATCCAGAGACTTAAAGTACTCTGGGCGGATCTCAAACCCACCCTCGAAGCCCTGCCACCGTAGAGCTTTTTAACCACCTTGGTGACTTCAGCCTGGGTGATGAAAGAGTCTAACCCCGAGTCCTCAGCCTCTGTTTCCACCAAGGAATGCGTGACGGCAGGGTTGAGGAGCTCCTCGAAGTACTCCTTCCACCGCCCGATAATGCCCCCACTCCAACTGTAAACAGTGTTGGCGAAGCACTGCTTCCCCCTTCTGAGGCGCCGGACAGTTTGCCAGAATCGCTCCGAGGCCAACTGGTAGTCCTTCTCCATGGCCTCACCGAACTCCTCCCAGGCCCGAGTTTCTGCCTCTGCCACAGCCCGGGCCACGGCACACTTGGCCTCACGGTACCCGTCAGTCGCCTCAGGAGTCCCACAAGCCAACCACAGCCGACAGGACTCCTTCAGCTTGACAGCATCCCTTACTGCCGGTGTCCACCACTGGGTTCGGGGATTGCCGCTGCAACAGGCACCGCAGACCTTACGTCCACAGCTACGGGCAGCAGCATCGCCAATAGATGCGGCGAACATGGTCCATTCGGACTCTATGTCTCCAACATCCCCCGGAATCTGCTCAAAGCTCTCCCAGAGGTGGGAGTTGAATACATCCCTGGCCGAGGGCTCTGCCAGACGTTCCCAGCAGACCCTCACTATGCGCTTGGGCCAGCCAAGTCTGTCCGGCATTCTCCTCTTTCAGCGGATCCCACTCACCACCAGGTAGTGATCAGTGGACAGCTCAGCCCCTCTCTTCACCAGAGTGTCCAAAACATGTGGCCGAAAGTCTGACGACACGACAACAAAGTCAATTATCAACCTCCTGCCTAGGGTGTCCTGGTGCCAAATGCAATGATGAACATCCTTATGCTTGAACATGGTGTTCATTATGGACAATCCGTGACAAGCACAGAAGTCCAATAATGAAACACCATTCAGATCGGGGAGCCCATTCCTCCCGATCACGCCTCTCCAGGTGTCACTGTCGTTTCCCACGTGGGCATTGAAGTCCCCCAGCAGAATAACGGTGTCCCCTGGAGGGGCACTATCCAGCACCCCCGACAGGGACGCCAAGAAGGCCGGGTAAGAAGAGCCCACGCTCTGCGTGGAGGTGAGCCCGACTATTTCTAGTCGATATCTCTCGACCTCCCGCACAAGCTCAGACTCCTTACCCCCCAGCGAGGTGATATTCCACATCCCTAGAGCCAGCCTAAGCATTCGGAGATCGGGCCGCTGAGGTCTCCACCTCTGTCCGCTGCCAAATCCTCTTGGCACCGGTCCCTCATGGTTCCCCCTGTAGGTGGTGGGCCCACTGGGGGATGGCCTCACGTCTCTTGTTGGGGACCCGGCCGGGCCAAGCCCGGTACATAGTCCTCAGTATAGTTTGCAGCTAATAATAAATTCAAAACTCAGTTTTTCAAAAATTTTTAATAAAAATTAAATAAGACCATTAAAAATATTTAATACAAAAATGGTATATTATGGCCATGCTATGGCCTACACAATGTTGAAACAATCTGCTGACTTGCCATTTGACCAGCAGACATTTACCGATACTCTATAAGGAGGGTAGGCCACAAAATGTCATTGCCCAAGAAGCCGGCATTTCCAAGGATTTAATGGAAAATTAAATTGACGTAATAGGCTTGGTAAAGAGGGTGGACAAGCAATAGCCATAATCACAGCCTTATGAGGAAAGTGGCTCATTTAGGAAATTGTGGACTTTTCACAAGACGAGGAATGTAGCTGGAGTCAGTGCTACAACACCCACCACACACTGGACATGGGCTACATTCTTTGACCCTCGCTTATCAAAAACAAGTGTAGACATTTGATTTATGAAACTGTGTGTATACCTATGTACCAACAAACAAGTGCTGATAAATTTGGTTGCCGCAAACAAAATCAAATTAAGCCCAACTCTATGCAGAAATACTGATGACACACAGTTTTAGGACATTTCTCTAACTGATACCCATTCTCTACTTTGGAAATTTGATGTAGCATTCAAGGGCCCATATCTGAGTATGTGCTTCCAAGATCTCCCGAAAGTCTGACTGTCCACAAATCCAGCTTGAGCAGTACTGGCTTTGGAGCACAATGTATTTTTCCTTAAATGTAGTTTTAGATTTTATGAGCATTGCTCCATAACATGCCTAAGAAGCTTAACTCACTTCAATTCAGTTTATTCATGTAGCACCAATTCACTACAAATGTCATCTCAAGGCACTTTACAAAGTCAATCCAATCAAATCATACAGATTTCAAATCAGGTTCATATGTTCCAATTATTCCTAACTATCAAACAGTGCAGTCAAATTCAGTTTACTATTAAGACTGGTTAAAAGTTTTTTCTATCTAAGGAAACCCAGCAGATTGCATCGAGTCAGTGACTTGCAGCATTCACTCCTCCTGGATGAGCATGTAACGACAGTGGACAGTCACTTGCATTGATTTTGCAGCACTCCCTCATACTGAGCATGCATGTAGCGACAGTGGAGAGGTAAACTCCATTTTGACAGGAAACACCACAGTGTGAGTGGCCATTTGCCACAACCAACTGGCAGTTTGAGAGAACAGAGCACACATACAGAAGCACTTTCTATGGGAAAAGAAAAATAAAACAATTAAATGTGGATTACTGAACATAAGATCTCTCTCTTCAAAGACTTTGCTAGTTAGTGACCTGATTTGTGACCATCAGATTGATTTATTTTGCCTCACAGAAACCTGGCTGCAGCAAGAGGATTATGTTACTATAAATGAGTCAACTCCTACTAATAACTTGAAATTTTCACATTCCTCAAAATACTGGGCGAGGAGGAGGAGCAGCAACCATCTTTCAGTCCGATTTATTGATTAGTCCCAGACCAATCAATAGCTACTACTCTTTTGAATATATCCTTAGTTTTCCTCATCCTAATTGCAAAGCACTTGTTTTGTACCATCCACCAGGTCCTTATTATCAATTTTTAGATCAGTTTTCAGATCTTTTATTTGATTTAGTTTTAAATACAGATAAGGTTATTATAGTGGGGGGTTTTAACATTCATGTTGACACTGAAAGCCAAAATATAGCATTTAATGCTATCTTAGACTCAGTTGGCTTTGCACAAAACATTAACAAACCTACCCACCTTTGTCTTCATTCTCTGGAATTCGTGCTGACATATGGCATTGAGTGTAAAGACATAATATTTTCTCATAACCCTGTCCTGTCTGACCATTTCTTAATAACCTTTGAGTTTAATTTAACCAAGTACTCCACACCTGAAAGAAATTTTCATTATAGTAGATCATTATCAGACAATGCTGTAACAATCTTTAAAGAATCTGTTCCACTTTTAATGTCCTCATTATCACAGAAAAGCACAGTGGAGGGCAATAATTTTGCTTCTGCCCCTTCACAAATTGATTCTCTTGTTGATAGTGTTACATCATCAAAGCGTAGTGCATTAGACAATGCAGCACCCCCGAAAAAGAAGGTAATTATTCATAGGAGCCAGGCTCCTTGGTTTAATTTAGATCTGCATACTTTAAAGCACAATGTTAGAAAATGGCGCTCTACATACCTAGAGGATTCCTACTTAATCTGGAAAAATAGCCTACTGTTGTATAAAAAGACACTTCGCCAAGCCAGAACAGCTTATTTCTCATCATTAATAGAAGAGAACAAGAATAATCCTAGATTTCTCTTTAGTACACTTGCTAAACTTACACAGAGTCATAGCTCTGTTGAGCCATCCATTCCCTTAGCTCTCAGCAGTAAAGACTTTATGGGATTTTTCATGTATATGATAAATCATCTTTAAACTCCAGGGTTAATTGTGGAGTACCGCAGGGTTCAGTACTCGGGCCAATTCTCTTTACTATATACACTGCTCAAAAAATAAAGGGAACACTTAAACAACACAATATAACTCCAAGTAAATCAAACTTCTGTGAAATCAAACTGTCCACATAGGAAGCAACACTGATTGACAATCAAATTTCACATGCTGTTGTGCAAATGGAATAGACAACAGGGGAAATTTTTGGCGATTAGCAAGACACACTCAATAAAGGAGTGGTTCTGCAGGTGGGGACCACAGACCACTTCTCAGTACCTATGCTTTCTGGCTGATTTTTTGGTCACTTTTGAATGTTGGTGGTGCTTTCAAACTCGTGGTAGCATGAGATGGACTGTACAACCCACACAAGTGGCTCAGGTAGTGCAGCTCATCCAGGATGGCACATCAATTCGAGCTGTGGCAAGGTTTGCTGTGTCTGTCCAGAGCCTGGAGGCGCTACCAGGAGACAGGACAGTACACCAGGAGACGTGGTGGAGGCCGTAGGAGGGCAACAACCCAGCAGCAAGACCGCTACCTCCGCCTTGTGCAAGGAGGAACAGGAGGAGCACTGCCAGAGCCCTGCAAAATGACCTCCAGCAGGCCACAAATGTGCATGTGTCTGCACAAACGGTTAGAAACCGACTCCATGAGGATGGTATCAGGGCCCGACGTCCACAAATGGGGGCTGTGCTAACAGCCCAACACCGTGCAGGACGCTTGGCATTTGCCAGAGAACACCAGGATTGGCAAATTCACCACTGGCGCCCTGTGCTCTTCACAGATGAAAGCAGGTTCACACTGAGCACATGTGACAGAGTCTGGAGACACAGTGGAGAGCGATCTGCTGCCTGCAACATCCGTCAGCATGACCGGTTTGGCAGTGGGTCAGTAATGGTGTGGGGTGGCATTTCTTTGGAGGGCTGCGCGGTCCTCCATGTGCTAGCCAGAGGTAGCCTGACTGCCATTAGGTACCGAGATGAGATCCTCACACCCCTTGTGAGACCATTTGCTGGTGCGATTGGCCCCGGGTTCCTCCTAATGCAGGACAATGCTAGACCTCATGTGGCTGGAGTGTGTCAGCAGTTCCTGCAAGATGAAGACATTGAAGCTATGGCCCGCCCGTTCCCCAGACCTGACTCCGATTGAGCACATCTGGGACATCATGTCTCGCTCCATCCACCAACCTCACGTTGCACCACAGACTGTCCAGGAGTTGGCGGATGCTTTAGTCCAGGTCTGGGAGGAGATCCCTCAGGAGACCATCTGCCATCTCATCAGGAACATGCCCAGGCGTTGTAGGGAGGTCATACAGGCACGTGGAGGCCACACACAATACTGAGCCTCATTTTGACTTGTTTTAACGACATTACATCAAAGTTGGATCAGCCTGTAGTGTGTTTTTCCACTTTAATTTTGTGTGTGACTCCAAATCCAGGCCTCGATTGGTTAATACATTTGATTTGCAGGACTGGGAGGAGTGAATGCTGCAAGTCACTGACTGGATGCAATCTGCTGGGTTTCCTTTCCTTAGATAGAAAAACTTTTATCCAATTTGAATAAATAACAGAATCTGGCTGCACTGTTCAATGATTAAGATTAATTGGAATGTATGTACCTGACTTTTGTGAAGTGCCTTGAGACGACGTGTTGTGAATTGGCGCTATATAAATAAACTGAATTGAATTGAATTGAATTTCCATTGATGATTTTTGTGTGATTTTGCTGTCAGCACATTCAACTTTGTACAGAACAAAGTATTCAATGGGAATGAGAATATTTCATTCATTCAGATCTAGGATGTGTTATTTAAGTGTTCCCTTCATGTTTTTGAGCAGTGTATATGTTTCCAATAGGTCAAATTATCAGGCAGCATAGGATAAATTTTCACTGTTACGCTGATGATACTCAGCTTTACTTATCCATAAATCCTGATGAACCCAACCAGTTAGACAGCCTACAAGCATGTCTTGAAGACATTGGATGACTTTAAATTTTTCGCTTCTAAATTCAGACAAGACAGAAGTTGTCGTCTTTGAACCGGAGTCTTTAAAAAAGAAACTGCTTAGTCATTCACTTAACCTGGATGGCATTAAATTGACCTCCGGTAATAAAGTAAAAAACCTTGGTGTTATTTTTGACCAGGACATGTCATTTTAATCCCATATTAAACAGGTTTCTAGGATTTCCTTCTTTCACCCCCCGGAACATTGCCAAAATTTGAAATATCCTATCCAGGAGTGACGCTGAAAAACTAGTCCATGCATTTGTTACTTCAAGGCTGGACTATTGTAATTCTTTACTATCAGGATGTCCACAAAATGCAGTTAAAAGCCTTCAGCTGATTTAAAATGCTGCAGCAAGAGTTCTGATGAAAATTAAAAAGATAGATCATATTTCTACTATTTTAGCTTCCCTTCATTGGCTCCCTGTTAAATCCAGAATAGAATTTAAAATTCTCCTCCTCACATATAAAGCCCTTAATGATCTAGCTCCATCATACATCAGAGATCTGATTGTTCCATACGTTCCTAACAGAGCACTTCGTTCTCAGACTCCAGGTTTACTGATGGTTTGTAGAGCCTCTAGAAGTAGAATGGGAGGCAGATCCTTTAGTTATCGAGCTCCTCTCCTGTGGAAGCAGCTCCCGGATTTGGTCCGTGAGGCAGACACCCTGTCTACTTTTAAGGCTAGGCTTAAAACTTTCTTTTTGATAAAGCTTATACAGGGGTTGGACAATGAAACTAAAACACCTGGTTTTAGACCACAATAATTTATTAGTAAGGTGTAGGGCCTCCTTTTGCGGCCAATACAGCGTCAATTCGTCTTGGGAATGACATATACAAGTCCTGCACAGTGGTCAGAGGAATTTTAAGCCTTTCTTTTTGCAGGATAGTGGCCAGGTCACTACGTGATACTGGTGGAGGAAAACGTTTCCTGACTCGCTCCTCCAAAACACCCCAAAGTGGCTCAATAATATTTAGATCTGGTGACTGTGCAGGCCATGGGAGATGTTCAACTTCACTTTCATGTTCATCAAACCAATCTTTCACCAGTCTTGCTGTGTTTATTGGTGCATTGTCATCCTGATACACGGCACCGCCTTCAGGATGCAATGTTTGAACCATTGGATGCACATGGTCCTCAAGAATGTTTGGGTAGTCCTTGGCAGTGACGCGCCCATCTAGCACAAGTATTGGGCCAAGGGAATGCCATGATATGGCAGCCCAAACCATTACTGGTCCACCCCCATGCTTCACTCTGGGCATGCAACAGTCTGGGTGGTACGCTTCTTTGGGGCTTCTCAACACCGTAACCCTCCAGGATGTGGGGAAAACAGTAAAGGTGGACTCATCAGACAACAATACATGTTTCACATTGTCCAGAGCCCAAGATTTGCGCTCCTTGCACCATTAAAACCGACGTTTGGCATTTGCATGAGTGACCAAAGGTTTGGCTATAGCAGCCCGGCCGTGTATATTGACCCTGTGGCGGTCCCGACGGACAGTTCTGGTGGAAACAGGAGAGTTGAGGTGCACATTTAATTCTGCCGTGATTTGAGCAGCCGTGGTTTTATGTTTTTTGGATACAATCCGGTTTAGCACCCGAACATCCCTTTCAGACAGCTTCCTCTTGCGTCCACAGTTAATCCTGTTGGATGTGGTTCGTCCTTCTTGGTGATATGCTGACATTACCCTGGATACCGTGGCTCTTGATACATCACAAAGACTTGCTGTCCTGGTCACAGATGCGCCAGTAAGACGTGCACCAACACTTTGTCCTCTTTTGAACTCTGGTATGTCACCCATAATGTTGTGTGCATTTCAATATTTTGAGCAAAACTGTGCTCTTACCCTGCTAATTGAACCTTCACACTCTGCTCTTACTGGTGCAATGTGCAATCAATGAAGACAGGCTACCAGGCTGGTCCAATTTAGCCATGAAACCTCCCACACTAAAATGACAGGTGTTTCAGTTTCATTGTCCAACCCCTGTAGTTAGAGTGGCTTAGGTTATCCTGAGCTATCTTCCTTATTTTTTATATCCGCCTTCCTTCCTCCCTGTTAGATGGAGTAAGGGGAAGTCAGGTTTAGCCCAAACCGACTCAGTTATGGTTGAGGTGCAAACACACCCTCCATTTCTGCTACCTGTATGACCCCTTCTCTTTTCCAATGGTTATAATCAGTCTGACAGAGAGAGGTATCTGAATCCTTGTGGTTTTTAGTATAACAATGGCCATCAGTGGGCTCTAGATGGACAAACTTTATCGGTTTATTATTTTACTTAGTGCCCCTACACATAGCCCGTTCTGGGGTGGCCGCGGTCTGGCACTCGGTGGTTTGGTCTGGCCTCCCCGGCGGCCCCGCGCCGTTCCGGACCCTTTGTGGGGTGCCTTGAGACGACATTGTTGTAAATAAGCGCTATATAAATAAATAAACTTAAACTATCTCTGTAGTTATGCTGCTATAGGCTTAGGCTGCTGGAGGACATAATGACCACTTTCACCCTCTTCGCTACATTCTCAAACTACTCTCCAATTTTGCAATATTTGCTGTTATTTCAGTTTTTAACTTTATGTTCTCTCTCTTTTCTCCTCCTAGAAGGTACAACTGGCCTGACTCTGTGTCTACCTGTGACACCTTTCTGGAGAGGGGAATCGTCCGAGCTTCTGCTGGCAACAACTTAATGCTCACCCTCTACCGATGATCCACATGGCCCTGTATTTCAGTGTTTAACCCTTTCTCTCTCCTAGATATAGCAATTGACTGTGCTTTTACCGTAACTAATTATATGTGCTCTCTTTCAGACTCTAACCTTGTAAACTGGCTCAAAGTTTATCTGGTCTTTCGTTCTAGATGAAACGACTAAAGGAGCTACATCCACTAACATTTACTTTTCCTTCCCATAGAAAGTACTCCTGGATCAGTGCTTCTGTGTTCTTTTTGTGTCTCTGCTCTGTTCTCTCAAACCCCCAGTCGGTTGTGGCAGATGGCCGCTCACACAGAGCCTGGTTCTGCTGGAGGTTTCTTCCTGTTAAAAGGGAGTTTTTCCTCTCCACTGTCACTACATGCATGCTCAGTATGAGGGAATGCTGCAAAGTGACAGTCTACTGTCTCTACTTGCTCATCCAGGAGGAGTGACTGCTACAAATCTCTGACTCGATGCAATCTGCTGGGTTTCCTTAGATAGAAAAACTTTGTATCCAATTTGAGTAAGAAGTGTCTTGAGACAACATGTGTTGTGAATTGGCGCTATATAAATAAACTGAATTGAATTGAATTAACGGTTGTACTTTCTTTAGTTGCTTCATTTAGGAGAGAAAGACAGCGAAGCCTCTAAACTCTGAGCCAGTTTTAAGTCTAGAGTATGAAAGAGAGCACAAACAGTCACAGTAGAAGTTCAGCCAGTAGCTATGTCTAGGAGAGACAGAGTTAAAGAATGAAAGACAGGGCCAAGTGTGAAAGGAGGACATTAAGTTGTTGGCAGCAGCAGGTCGGCTGATGTCCCCCTCCAGGAAGGTGCCACAACTAAACACAGAGCCAGGCAAGATGTAGCTTCTAGGAAGAGAAAAGAGAGAGAACATAAAGTTAAAAACTGAAATAACAGCAAATAATGCAAAATTGGAGAGTAGCAAGAGAATGGAGCAGAGAGAGTGAAAGTGGTCATTATGTCCTCCAGCCTAAGCCTATAGTATCATAACTACAGAGATAACTCAGGATAATCTAAGCCACTCTAAGCTTTATCAAAAAGGAAAGTTTTAATCCTAGCCCTAAAAGTAGACAGGGTGTCTGCCTCACGGACTAAAACTGAGAGCTGGTTCCACAGGAGAGGAGCCTGATAACTAAATGATCTGCCTCCCATTTCTACTTCTAGAGACTCTAGGAACCACCAATAAACCTGCTGTCTGAGAATGAAGTGCTCTGTTAGGAACATATGGACCAATCAGATCTCTGATGTATGATGGAGCTAGATCATTAAGGGCTTTATATGGGAGAGGGAGAATTTTAAATACTATTCTGGATTTAACAGGGAGCCAATGAAGGGAAGTAAAATAGAAGAAATATGAAATCTCTTTTTAATTTTCATCAGAACTCTTTCTACAGCATTTTGGATCAGCTGAAGGCTTTTAACTGCATTTTGTGGACATCCTGATAGTAAAGAATTACAATAGTCTAGCCTTGAAGTAACAAATGCACGGACTAGTTTTATAGCGTCACTCCTGGATAGGATATTTCAAATTTTGGCAATGATCCGGAGGTGAAAGAAGGAAATCCTAGAAGCCTGTTTAATATAGGATTTAAATGATATGTCCTGATCAAAAATAACACCAAGGTTTTTTAATTTATTACCGGAGGTTAATTTAATGCCTTCTACATTAATTGATTGACTAAACACTTTCTCACTTCGGAGACTCCGGTCCAAAGACGACAACTTCTCTTCTCCTCTGAATTTAGAAGCAGAAAATTTAAAATCATCCAAGTGTTTATGTCTTCAAGACGTGTCTGAACTTCAGAGAACAGAACCCAACTCAGGAGTATGTGATCACTCAAAAACTGGTCATGATCCTGTGGTATGACTATGTTCTATATAAATAATCAGTAATTAATCACACACATAGTCAAGAAATACAACAGCCATTCTACTGACAAATCCTTAACTAAATCATAACTTTCTAAAAATATTTCCTGTTTTTGGAAGAGTCAGAGCTGGAATCTCTGACCCAAGAGCACGGTTTCATTATGGTGGCGGACAGTGGCTAATGGAGGAACCAGACCACGAGAAAGCTGAAGACCTTGAAACTCACGGGCGAGTAAGGCTTCTACTTTGAAGAATCCTTGGATTGAAAAGTGACTACGATCACGTGATTGTATGCAGCAAAGTTTAGTAATGATTTTTGCTGTTCCGTGTATCCAGCATTCATTCATAAAAAGGGTGTAATAAGACAAGCGTGGCTTGACTTTTCTTCAGAGGCCTCAAGAAGCAGCCCTAACCCAAGCGGATTTCTCCCCATGGCCTAGAGAACAAAGCATCGGGACCGCAGTATCGCATGCCTAGGTAGCGAGAGCTACCCCCACTGAAGTCGCCGCAACATGCCTTTGGATGTACAGTTTGATTTTAAAGGGATGATAACAAGCTATAAACATCTTTTTTTAGCTTCAACCGCTAACTGCTAAGGTAACACGTGACTTATAACTGCCAACTTATAAGTCTATTGAGACTCATTTATCTTGAAATCTTTGGTTGTTATTCAAAATGATATTTCCTTAAATATTATTTTATTATTTCCTTAATATTTTCTTAAATATTATTGTACTAAATAAAGGTAGCCAATTAAACACCATTGAGAATTAGTCATCCAGAAGGTTTTATGCAGCAAATCATTCTTTAAAATATTATTTTATTAAAATAATGTTTTATCTGATCTTGCATTGTCAATGGTTGTTTGAAGGTATACCAATTATTGCCTAAATAAGTCCAAGACTAACTTAACTTCATTTCCAGATTCCTTAAGATAATCCTTGGTTCTCAGACATAAATAACATTGAATGGTAATGTTGCATCACTTTATTGGCCAAGATTTTAACCATCTTTGATTCACAGACTGTATATTAAGTTTATTGGTCTTTCTTATTCTTTCATTCTGCTTGGTAGTTTAGTTGAATTGTTCTAGCATAGTAAAGAGTTTGTTGATTGAAATATATTTGACTTTGAGTTGACTTATTTTTGTTAATAAATTCTTGTATTTTAAGGAATTGTGTGAATTTATTCCCCGTGTGTGCAGAGTTTTGCTGTTCAGTAATGCCAGAGCTTGGCTCATCCTTTTCACCAGTGTCCTAATACCACCGCCTTATTGGGCTGGTATTCACCGGACAACACAGACCAAATTATTATGCAATAGAATATTAACATTAAATAATATATTCAGAATAATAATCACAACACTGGTAATGAAAACGTCAAGATGTTATCTCCATATTGAGACTAGATGGATGCATTGCTCAGGGGTGATTTTCACCCATTCATCCACATAAATTATCATTATATCAGATCAAATACATACTAGCCAGGTTATTTATTGGGCCATTCTAGCAGCTTACCTTTCTTTCTCTGAAAACAATTAAGAGTTTCTTTGGATGCGTGTTTACTGCAGTCTTCAAGAGCTACTACTAACTTTTAGATGCTTTCCTTCCCCAACACACCTAAATCAAATGGGTGAATCCCTCATCAGCATGTCATCCAGCCCTGCAGAGGCCGGATAATGAGCCATTTATTTTTATCAGTTGAGTTGGAGAAGGGATGCATCTAAGAGTTGCAGGACAGTACCTCTCTCCAGGACTGTAGGTTTGACACCCTTGCACTACAGTCTTGTTTGAAAAAACACTTGTTTCATCTTTAGATTCTTATTAAGAATGTTGCGGTACATTTCTCCATTCAGTCATTCTACTATATGAAGTTTGCCAGTACCATGTGCTGTAAGATGTTGCCACCTGCAAACTTCACTTTGAGCATGGTGTTTTTGGGGTGATGTACAGAGCCATTCTTTCTTCAAATATGGTGTCTGCAGTAACATAAAAAGGAGCTCAATTTTGGCCTCTGAACAACTGAACAACTGAACAATGAACAACTATATTCTCCTAGTAGTTAACCTTCTTGTGGGCAGGCATTGTAACTGCCCACACAGCTTGATTCACACTGATATAGATTGGCTTAAAACCGTATACCATCTAAAATTTGGAGTGAGTGAAGTGTATTATAACACTTCCAAATTGATAAATTATGAAAATGACCCTACATCCGTTTGTATTGCCATATGCACATTTAATACATGAGGATATCAGTGGTACACCACTCCTGAGCAAGATACAGCATCAGAAGTGTCTTAGAGTTGGGAGAACAAGTATTTGAATCACTGCCACGTCGCAGGTTTTCCCACTAGCAAAGCATGTAGAAGTCCTATTTTTATCATAGGTGCTCTTCAACTGTAAGTGACGGAATCACTTACAGTTGATGGAAACAAAAATCCAGAAAATTACATTGTGTGAATTTTAAGTGATTAACCAGCATTTGTTTGCATGACATCAGTATTTGATCACCTAACAACCAGTAAGAATCTCGGCTCTCGGCACAATCCTGTTTGTTCTTCTTGATTAAGTTGATTGATATTAATTGATAAGTGCAACTGTTTGAACTCGTTATCTGTATAAAAGACACCTGTCCACACACTCAGTCAAACAAACTCCAACCTCCAACAACAGAAAGCTGTGTAAGGACATCAGGGATAAAACAGTAGACCAGCACAAGGCTGGGACTGGCTACAAGAAATAGCCAAGCAGCTCAGTGAGAAGGCAACAACTGTTGGAGCAATTATAAGAAAGTGGAAGTTCAAAATGACACTCAATCTCCCTCGGTCTGGGGCTCCATGCAAGATCTCACCTCGTGGGGCATCAATGATCATGAGGAAGGTGAGGGATCAGCCCAGAGCTACAGGGCAGGACCTAGTCAATAATCTGAAGAGAGCTGGGACCACAGTCTCAAAGATCACCATTAGTAACATACTACGCCGCCATGGATTAAAATCCTGTAGCGCACACACAAGGTCCCCCTGCTCAAGCCAGCGCATGTCCAGGCTTGTCTGAAGTTTGCCAATGACCATCTGGATGATCCAGAGGAGGAATGGGAGAAGGTCATGTGGTCTGATGAGACAAAAATAGAGCTTTTGGTTCAAACTCCACTCACCGTGTTTGGAGGAAGGATGAGTACAACCCCAAGAACACCTTCCCTACCGTAAGGCATGGAGGTGGAAACATCATTCTCTGGAGATGCTTATCAGCAAAGGGAACAGGACAACTGCATCGTATTGAGGGGAGGATGGATGGGACCATGTATCAGGAGATCTTAGCCAACAACCTCTTTCCCTCAGTAAGGGCATTGAAGATGGGTGGTGGCTGGGTCTTCCAGTATGACAATGACCCGAAGCACACAGCCAGGGCAGCTAAGGAGTGGCTCCGTAAGAAGCATCTCAAGGTCCTGGAGTGACCTAGCCAGACCCTGACCTGAACCCAATCGAAAATCTTTGGAGGGAGCTGAAAGTCCGTATTGCCTAGCGACAGCCCCGAAACCTGAAGGATCTGGAGAAGATCTGTATGGAGGAGTGGTCCAAAGTCCCTGCTGCAGTGTGTGCAAACCTCATCAAGAACTACAGGAAACATCTGATAACTGTAATTGCAAACAAAGGGTCTGTACCAAATATTAAGTTTGCTTTTCTGATGTATCAAATACTGTCATGCAATAAAACGCTAATTAATTACTTTAAAATTACACAATGTGATTTACCTATGATAAAAATTAAAGACTGCAAGTAGAAAAACCTGCAAAATTGGCAGCGTTTCAAGAACTTGTTCTCCCCACTGTACCCGATTTACACAGAAAAAGGTGTGAACTGTTGCTTTAGGTCCAGTGTAAAGTTTCCACAGTCAGCTATGATTTGGGGTGCCAGGTCATCTGCTGGTGTTTTGTCAAATCCCAAGGGTGGGTAGAGGATCATGGTACTTTAATCCCTATGGTATCACTGTGCTTGATTGACCTAAAGCCCACTAAGGATCTAAGGAGTATTGTCAGGAGGAATACAAAAGAGAGCAGAGCCAACAATGCAGATGACCTCATGGGGACTATTTAAGCTACCTAGGCTTCCTAAACACTTCAGACACACAGGCTGATAACCTCCATGCTGCACTATTTCAGGTATGAGCAACACTGACCAAGTATTGGGTGTACTCACTAACCAGGACATGGACATACTTTTCTGGCCCACAGAGGTCCATAATTCTGTTTAATAAAAATGTTATTTTTCTGATGCATTATTATTATTTTCTAAGAAATAGAAGTGGCTGAAGGCTATAATCACAAAATTTACAGAAAAAAAAGATTAAAATAACACTGTGTAGCATGAATCGGAGTTTCACTTTCAAAATGAATTCCTTGAGTATATGACTTTTCAATGATACTGATGTACAGCTACACTTGAATCAAGTGATCACCTCCTCTGCTGCCTGTAAGTTGTCTTCTTCCAACATCTCGACAATCCCAGCAGGCATCACATGAGACCCACAGACATTCCCCTCATCTTCCTGGAAACAGAAAGGCAAGAGCTTCTAAAAAAATACACAGTTGAAGCTAAAAATCAGCAGCTAAAACTATGATGCCATATAAATATTCCTTTTACATAGCCATTTATTACAAACTAATCCCCTCAGATGTAGGCACACAATGCTGGATGAAGTAAGTTTAAATGACCCAACTTTACACAAGTATTTAAACATTGCAATCTTCTGCGGCCCGAAATAACACCGATATGGATAACGTGGGACTGCAGTCTTTTCTGTGATGACTGAAGGAAAAAGCAACCAAGAAAAACACAACAGTAGCAATGATGAAAAAGGCAAAAGAGTTGCAGTTCAAAACCACTGAAGAACAGCTTTTAACAGAGAAAAAACATAATGAATTGTTTATGCTTTGGCTACTGCCTTATTTGAAGAGATCATTTAAATGATGTGTGTGTGCGGCAGTTTTCATCATTGAAGTTGCTGCACAACTTGCTGCCTTTAGTGGCATTATTCCAAATATGACAATAAAAAATTCATATATAAGCAAAAGGTGCTGCAAAATCTTTACAGGTTTTTCTGAAGGGTCCTGCTGGAAACTTTTCCTTCCCACTTGTTTATATCCCACTGCAGTAGTTGAACAATTTCAAAGCTCTTCTTCCTGCAGTAAGGAAGAAATAAAGCTTGCTGCTGTTTTTGATACCTAAAAGGTAAATTAGAAAATTTTTTCCCAACTGAAATCTTATATTTGATAAATAAACTGCTTACCCCACAAGCTTGGGACGAGCTCTGATCCTAATGCATTTAGTTCTTCTATAATATATAATTACAGGACTCCTCCTTTGCACCCTCTCCTGCCAAAAGCCCAAAGAGTAAAGACAAAGAGTACTCTTGAAATAGAAATATCCTTAATTGTACCACAGCAGGGAAATTTAGGTATATCAGCAGCAAGGTGAAAGCAAAGTGAAGATTCACACAAAAGGTAAAAAATAAGAATAAGAATGTACAGTAAAGGCAAATTTACAACATGGGAAAAATACTGTACAAATAGAATACTCAGTATAAATGAAATGTGCCTAGGGTGACTTGAAAATGTGAATGTATAACTGTGCATTAAAACTACAGACAATTTTCAAGAAATTGAAAAACTGTGCAGATAAATGGAGGTATGTAAACACTTATTGAGTCTGTTAGGAGCAGTGATGGTTATAAAGTCTAACAACTGCGGGGAGGAAGGACTTGCAATAACGCCCCATTGTGCACCTAGGATGCAGCAGAAAAAACAGCAGCATGGCAAATCATCTGAACAAAAGTACCATAAAAAAAAAAAAAGAAAATGACAGTTGTCCAAAAAAATTGTCAGCTCCATATCAAGGTAGAAAAAACAGAAACCCACAACACTTCAAAAAAAATTTTATTTAAAAAAATAAAAACTTGGGAAACAGTGGGAGCTACTGAAAAAGGCTGCCTGCTCGCCCGACATTGGAAAATGAAAGCTGTAAATACAAGCTCAGAAATAAATCACATTTAAAATCCTTTTTACTATTAATCTAGTTGTAAGGATTCATGGTAATGCAGCTCTGGGGATGTGACAACCAGTGTGTTTTCAGTACAGTTTACAGCTCACCTCATTGCTCTCTGAAGCTTCAACAATCAGTGCATCTCAGTCCTTATCTAGAACTACTGTAGTGTTTGCCTCTGTCAATCCAAAGCCATTATTACATTTACAGTGCATTCGGACAGTATTTACACCACTGTATTTTTCCCACATTTAGTTATGTTCCCGCCTTATTCTAATCGCCATCAAATTAATCTCTTTCCTCAAATTCTACACAAAATACCCCATTATAATGAAGTGAAAGAAGTTTGAGATTTTTGCAAATTTATTACAAAACTACAAAAAAAACAAAAACAAACCAACACATTTACATAAGTATTCACAGCATTTGCCATTAGGCTCAAAATTGAGCTGAGGTGCATACTGTTTCCACTGATCATCTTGAGATGCCAACTGTTGTAAATTCAGTTGATCGGACATGATTAGGAAAGGCACACACCTGTCTATATACGGTTCAACAGTTGACAGTGCATGTCAGGGCACAAAAACCAAGCACAAAGTCAAAAGAATTGTCTATAGACCTCCAACCCAGGATTGTATTGAGGTAAAAATGTGGGGAGGACACAGACAAATTACTGCAGCTTTAAAGGCCACAATTGAGCACAGTGAACTCCATTTGGACTTTTCTTAGGGCTGGCCGGCCATCTACACTGACCAATGGGAGGAAAAGGGCCTTAGTCAGGGAGGAGACGAAGAACCCAATGTTCACTCTGTCAGAGCTCCAGCTTTCCCCTGTGGAGAGAGGAGAACCTTCCAGAAGGACTACAACTGCAGCAATCCACCAATCAGGCCTGAATGGTAGAATGGCCAAACGACATTCTCTCCTCAATAAAAAGGCACATGGCAGCCCGTCTGGAGTTTGCCAAAAAGCACCTGAAGGACTCTCAGACCATGACAAACGAAATTTTCTGGTCCGGTGAGACAAAGATCAACTCTTTGGTGTGAATGCCAAGCATCACGTTTGGAGGAATCCAGACAATGCTCATCACCAGGACCAACACCATCCCGGCTATGGGGATTTTTTTTTCAGCAGTAGGAACTGGCAGACTAGTCAGGATCGAGAGAAAATAAATCCTGCAATGTACAGAGACATCTTGGAAGAAAAACCTGCTCTAGATCGCCCTTGACCTAGGACTGGGGTGAAAGTTCATTTTTGAGGAGGACAGCTACGCACAGCACTCTGCTAAGATCTTAAAGGAGTGGCTTCAGAACCACTCTGGGAATGACCTGGAGTACAGAGTTAAATCCGGTTGAAAATATCTGGAGAGATCTGAATATGTCTGTGCACAGACGTCTCCTATCAAACCTGGAGGATACGGTGCAGCCTTTGTTAACAGAAATCCTGTTCACACTGTATATATATGCAGAAGTATATATTGTAAAATAACTGAATACCATAATGCTGTGTGAGTCTAATTTCATGAATTCAGTTCAGGACATTCCTGCTCATATGAAGGTGTTTTATTTAGCATATGTAAACCCAGTAATAACACTGTTCATTGAGCCACCAAGCAACATCATACTGAGACTTACCTTGTTTTGTTTACACTGCTTACTGAGTCCATAACGTCTGATGATAAAACAAAGAAATACAGGTAGTCATGTTTACAATCTGAAATCGTGTAATGCTTCAAAAAAAACTCAGAATGACAACAGTTACAAATCCACACTGAGGCCAAACACTTCCGCTCCCCATTAAATCTGAAGACAGGACAAATAGATTCTGTCTCTGACCAAAATACTTCACCACAAAGCAAGTACCTGCTATAAGAGGTGTGCAGAAAAGAACGCTCACACATTTCCAGTACTCACAGAATAGCTTGAATGTATTCTATGTGCAGAGATGGATACATGAAAGAAGAATTTGATCATCAAAAAAGGGAGATGGTGGTTGTGAGATGGTTCAAAACGGCACAGCAATGCACTTTAAAACAATCTCAGAAGACATATCATATACTAAGTTAGATCATGGTCACATGGATTGGTGTATAATTCTCTGGTAAGTTTTCAGTTCCAGCACAAGAGCTACTACTACAGTGGAGCTTAGTTTTTATATGCCCTCATTGAATTAAGAAATTGTGTTTCACATAAAAATGTAAAACAGATGGCCTGCTTTGGCAGCTACATGCAACACAAGCTCCTATATGCAAAAAATACAGTAGACATACTTCACTGTGAAGGTGGGTCAGTTATCACGTTAAGGTATAACCAATGAATTAAAAAGAGCTCCACTTTCTATAACACAGGTGTCAAACTCCAATACTCGAGGGCCAGTGTCCTGCAACCTTTAGATGTGTCTCTGCTTCAACACACCTGAATCTAATAATTAGGTCATTAGCAGGATTCTGGAGAACTTGACTGCATACTGAGGAGGTAATTTGGCCATCGATTCAGGTGTGTTGGACCAGGGACACATCTAAACGTTTGAGGACACCGGCCCTCGAGGACTGGAGTTTGACATCCCTGTTCTATAACATTTCTTTTTAAAAAAAAAACATTAATAGTCGTTGCATGGAAACTAAAAGGACGGACCATAGTTGAGGGTACACCATCCATCACTCTTGTTAAGGTAATGCTGTGTTCAAAGTTGCCCTGTGATATACGGGGAAGTTGCCTGACCCGTGACTGAATGGATGAGCAGGTATAGAAAACAAAAGAATCGATAGCTTTTTAAATAACAGAACAACAAACAGGAACAATATTCTGTACAACATGTTCACTAGAAATCTAATCCTAAATTATGCAGATTTCTGTTCAAAGTTTATCTCTTAAACCATGTGAAAATAAAAAAAATAAAAAACTGTTTTAATCAACAGTTTTTGTCCATAATAACATATTACATATTAAATTTAAGATTTTGGCAGCAGCAGGAGTAATTGTTGCATCTCTTTGTTAAATCATGTTATATAATTCTGTTGTGACCTTTTGGGAAAATAAAAGAAAATTTTGGTATTTTTCCTTGAAGTAATCACATCGTATATAGTTCCATGTCAATGCAACAGTTTATTATCTGTGCTTATCCTTTACAAAGGAAAAGAAAGTATAACATTTCTATCTGTTCATTTAGTTTCATATTGTTTGTTTTTTTTATTGACAAAATGTGTCACAGTGAAATCTGTATGTCCATTTGTTTCCAGTCCCCTGGATTACAATGTGGTATAAAATCA
This sequence comes from Crenichthys baileyi, assembly GCA_036173005.1. Classification (NCBI taxonomy): domain Eukaryota; kingdom Metazoa; phylum Chordata; class Actinopteri; order Cyprinodontiformes; family Goodeidae; genus Crenichthys; species Crenichthys baileyi. The sequence goes on from JAHHUM010001481.1 coordinate 230,155, forward strand.
CAGCTATCTAAAGCCCTATTTACTCCAGTAGAACTTTAATCCGAGGGCACTGATTCGGTAGCATCTCCATTAGTTCTAAGCCTAACCCGCCCCCGAAAAATTTTGAAAAATGCCACCAAAGTGGGCAGTGCCAAGCAACACTGAGGGGCGTCGCCAAGTGTGAGGATTAGCAGAGAGGGTTCAGCAGGGGTGTTGTCAGGAAGACAAGAGAAAGTGGCAGCTAGCTTAATTTGACATACTGAAACATCGAGTGAGCTGAGCGATGCTGGTAGTTATGCCATTAATAGATCTTTTCAGGTGGAGGACTTCACCCCCTCGTCACCAGAAATTGAGGAAGCTTTGTGGAAGCCCAGGAGGCCTGAGCCTCATCTATTTGAGTCAGTGTCTCAAGGTGCTGACGCAGCGATGCCCAAAGCCGCAGTTGAGGACAGAATCGGTTCATATTCTGAGTGGTGATGTTAGCGGCATCATTGCTAACATGGGCTAATTTTCAAAGACGTAACAAACCTTCAGGTTTATATTTACATGTAAATTTATATTATCTCCATTAAAGTATATGATATAAAGCATAAAACGCCATGATCAATGGTCACAATTCCAACTCCTGATTCGGTACGGGGGTGTGTCTGAGTGAGATGGTTTTATACCCAAACGCGGGGCTGTGATGTAGACATGTACCAAGCTGTACAGTTCGATCCAATAGGAAAACAGGGGGATTTAGGGTTAAGTTGCACTTTAACCTAAAGCTGCATATCTTTGTATGCGATTAAATTGCAACAGTGTAGTAGCAGTAGTGTAGCAGTGTAGTGACAGTAGTATGAATTTAACAGTTCTGTGACTATCTCTGAACAGCTGAGAGCTATAGCTGAAACTAAATGATAACACGTAAAATGTACTTGACCTGCAAAAAGGGCTGGGTGTTTTGTCTGTGATGGGATGTTATGATTCATCTGTGCGTTAAAACAGCTTTACAAACACATGGTCCAGACTCAGGTACCGGAAGGGAAATATTACCTGCCATATTCCAGCAGAGTGGAGTGGACCCTGGACTCCTCATCCAGAAGGAGTCCTGCATCCCTCTGCCTTCTGTACTTTCTCTCAGGTTTGTACACCTCCTGGGAAAAAAAGAAACCGAGGTCATTTACATGCCATCAGTGTGTTAACTCATGAACATTTAGCTATATAATCTGCTGGTGGTTTGAAACTTTAATAGACACCAAATAGTTCATTAGTGTCAATATTGCAGAAGCTCACCAATACATCCAGAACAGCCTTCACAGCCTCGTCTTTCCTCTGGAGAAGTTCTTTATCCTAGACCAGAGTTTTACAACACATATGGACAAATCTTACACATCTTAGAAATAACAAACTCAAGCACTATATACAATATAGGGATATTTGGGTTTCAGTGAAATTAATGGAAACCATAAAAAGCGTGCGATGGAATCTTTCTTATCTCAGACAATTTATTGAAACAAAAGCCATCAACACTGGTGGGTATACCACAGCAAAAAACGTAAATGTCTCCAATGTGTGCCCTTGAGCATTAAATGAAGCTTGACGACATCTCATGCTGTTCACAGTTCTGTATTGACTATACCCACCTGCCCACACACTGCTGTCAACAAGTAGTGGGGCCTCGTTCGACCCAGACACATAATTTTAAGGCAATCAAAAGAACACGTTCATGAGTGGAGCTCACATTTTTTGAGACCTGCGATGATGCTGTTTTGTAAGTGAGGAACGTGAAGAGCACTTGGCTCATCTTGAAATCTTCTATTTTTGGCTAAGGAAAGATTTACACAATATTTTTTGAGCAAAGTCAAGAAATTTTAAAGAGAAAGAGACACAGCATTTCCCCTCAGTATCTGCTGAGTCTTTGTGCGCATGTGTGCAGTGGAGACAAAGACCAGCTTTGTGAGAACCTATACTGATAATTTAGACCTATGTTTCTCCCTTTGCTTCAAACTTCGACTTCCCTTCATTTTTAAGGATAACTAACTAAAGGGTTCATATCCAAACCTTGAAACTATCATGTTACAATATTTATACAATTTTCTTTTATCGTTTAAAAACAGTAGACTGAACAAAGATGTGCAGAGAAGCTGCAGCTTCAAATTTCTCTCCCTGATCATCCTGCAATTAAGTAAATGAAGGCCCAGAGGTGCATTTCTGTAACTTGATAGAAGATCTGTCAACTATTGTGCTTAAACAGAATCAAGATTATATTAAAGAGCAACACTTTGGTGGGTTGAATCACCAAAATCATAGATGACCTGGCTTTTCACTTTATTAGAATTATCAGTAAATGTGCAATGAGTGAGTGCTTTTGTCAAAGACAAAATCATTTTTTTCAGGACAACTTTAAATTTTTTTGGACAGTGTAACAGTCACACTACAGGCAAGTCAGGTCAAGTGGCTTTTCACAAGGCAAAAATAACTCATCATAAAACATAAACCACAGTGACCTGAAAATGTCTATTTAAGCAATTCTAAATGTCATTTGAGCAAAAGAAAAGTCTCCCAATTCTGAAATAGGTTATTAGTCAGAGCATGATAATATGCTTTAATATCTATATATCTATCTATATTCCGACTCTATCATAATATATAATATCTATAATATATATCTATCTTAATATATATAAACTCTATCGTTCTAATACTCCATAATAAATCTTATCGATAATATCATATACTATAAGTATATCTATATATATAAATCTATTATATATATATATTATAAATCTCATTCTATATATTATATATAAATCTATTATATTATATTAATACTCAATCTATCTATATATATATATCTATATCCTTCCACACTATATATATATAAATCTATTACTAATATATTACATATACCAAAATCTATTCCATATATTATATTATAAAATCCATCTATACTATATATATATAAACTCTATCTCTATATATATATATCAAATGATATATATACAGATAGATAGATAGATAGATCAGATAGATAGACTAGATAGATAGATAGATAGATAGATAGATAGATAGATGATAGATATGAAGCATAGATTAGATATATATATCAAATATCAATTATATCATTTCACTGTATTATATATTATATCTATATATATATATATATATATCTATCATTAGTATATCTCTCTATATATATATTATATATACTATATCTATTATCTATCTATCTCTTACACTATCTCTTTTATATACCTCTCTTCTATATATATATCACTACTAAATGATATATATATAACTATATATATATATATATATACCAATATATATATATATATATATATTATTACTATATATATTAGATAGATTTTCAAGAAATAATAGACAGATATATATAAAGATATATATATACTATATCTATTGTATCTATATAATATATATATATTATATATATTATATAGCATACTATATCGATACCTATATATACTCTCTCTTATATATTATAATATATATATATATCTATCTTAATTTCTCTATCTATCTCATATCTATCTACTATATATACTATCTCTTATATATATCTCTATTTATATATATCTATCATACTATATATTAACCCTACTATATTATAGCCCTTTTCTGCAGTTAAGTTAGAGTTGTGAACATAGTTCAAAAACATTTAGGGAAGAACTATGAACATGAAACAGTTTAATTTAACCTGAATAGAGTTTAGAACCTAGATCTACAAGTTATTGTTACGGATGAACTGGCTTTATGAATTTGTGTGACTTTTGTGTATATTGTTTTATCAATATAATTCTCTGTTTAAAGAGTGCAGTGTTAACTTTTAACTTATTACATAAAATGTGGTTTGGAAGGTTTGGTCAGCTCTTTTGAGTCACCAATAGTAAATGGAAAAATAAAAGACTGAAATCATATAGCGCTTCTCCAGTCATTAAGACCATTCAAAGCTTTACACTACAGCCATACACTCACCGGCCACTTTATTAGGTGCACATCGCTAGTACCGGATTGGACACCCTTTTGCCTTCAGAACTGCCATAATCCTTCATGGCATAGATTCAACAAGGTACTGGAAGCATTCCTCAGAGAGTTTGGTTCATATTGACATGATAGCATCATGCTGCAAATTTGTCAGCTGCACATCCATGATGCGAATCTCCGTTCCACCACATCCCATAGGTCCTCTATTGGATTGAGATCTGGTGACTGTGGAGGCCATTTGAGTACAGTGAACTCATTGTCATGTTCAATAAACCAGTCTCAGATGATTCGTGCTTTATGACCTGGCGAGTTATCCTGCTGGAAGTAACACTTCCAGCAGTACACTGTGGTCATAAAGGGATGGAAATGGTCAGCAACAATACTCAGGTAGCCTGTAGCGTTGACACGATGCTCAATAGGTACCAAGGGTCCCAAAGTGTACCAAGAAAATATCCCCCACACCATTACACCACCACCACCAGCCTGAACCGTTGATACAAGGCAGGATGGATCCATGCTTTCATGTTGTTGACGCCAAATTCTGATCCTACCATCTGAATGTAGCAGCAGAAACCAAGACTCATCAGACCAGGCAATGTGTTTCCAATCTTCAATTGTCCAAATTTGGTGAGCCTGTGCGAATTGTAGTCTCAGTTTCCTGTTCTTAGCTGACAGGAGTGGCACCTGGTGTGGTCTTCTGCTGCTGTAGTCCAACTGCCTCAAGGTTCGACATGTTGTGCCTTCAGAGATGCTCTTCTGCATGTCTTGGTTGTAACGAGTCGTTTTTTGAGTTACTGTTGCCTTTCTATCAGCTCAAACCACTCTGGCCATTCTCCTCTGACCTCTGGCATCAACAAGGCATTTGCGCCCACAGAACTGCCGCTCACTGGATATTTTCTCTTTTTCAGGCCATTCTCTGTAAACCCTAAAGATTGTAGTGCGTGAAAATCCCAGTAGATCAGCAGTTTCTAAAATACTCAGACCAGCCCGTTTGGCACCAACAACCATGCCACGTTCAAAGTCACTTAAATCCTTCCTATGGTGTTAGGGTCCCTACAGACCCGTTTTGAGTTTTAGCATGCATAAAAGTACTTCATACATTTGTTTTTTGCATTGAAAACTTTTGACTTTGTCAGGGACTTCCATTTAAACAAAATAAAAATCTTTTTTTTTTTAACTAAATTATAAAGTGCTCTGGTGAAAAAAATAATCGATTTGTGGTGTTCGGTCATTTTTTGACCCGGTATAAATTTTCCAATTATAAAACAATAAAAAAGGCCAAAAATTTAATCATAAACACCCCACCACAATCAACCAACAGCCTCTTCCTCCAACCACTTGAGCTTCATTTAGGGGCTTTTCTCTTGCCTTTTTGCAAGAACAAACAAAGGAGACATGTCCAGGCTTGTCAAGCCATTTGAGTGTAGAGGTGGTGACTTGCAGAGTACACATCTCCAATTCACAGGATGCCAACAATGAGGAGAAGATTCACTGTAAATGAAGCTTTGGATCACATCTTTGCTGCAAATGAGGCAGGATTTTAGCGACGGAGATGAGCAGGCCAGCCTCTGAGAACGAACATGATGTGGAGTACCAATTGGAAGAAACCGACACAACTGATCAGTCTGAAGAGTCGTCACTGGTGCTGAAGCTGCTCCTGCTGAATCATTTCCAATCCAAACGTGGCAACATCCGTTTGGAGCACAGTTTCCTCCTGATGTACATGGAAGGACAGCTGCTGCAACATCATCAAAATGACCCCCGGGGGTCACGAGGTTGCTGTGACAAGAGTAAGTGACATCAAGACGTGCTTTGATCTTTTTTTGCCATTGTCACTAAAAAAAGTCATAATTACTATGACAAACCTTGAGGGGAAAAAAGTCCATGGCAACACGTGGAAAGACATTGATGAGACGTACCTGGATGCCTACATTGGTGTTCTCCTCCTTGCTGGAGTTTACAGATCAAGCAATGAGGCAACTGAGAGTCTCTGGGATGCATCAACGGGCATGACCCCAAACACCATAGATGTTACTATATTTTATAATATTAAAAAATTAAAATCTTTTTTTTTTTGAACATTTAAGAAATGTGTTTTAATATCTCTCAGTTACACTCAGGTAACAGAACAAATGATTATTTTGTTGCCTTCTCCTTAAGGTTCATTTGACCACTTTTTAGACATTGAAAACGAGGGGTATGCTGTTAAAACAAAGGCCCAGTGGGCCACAAAAAAATATTAAAACCAATCTTTTCATGGATAAGGGAGCCCAACCAGCTAAACAAGAGTTAAGAAAAACATTGGATGATAAAAGATTGTTTTTAGGGTATTTTATGGCTGATTTAATACACGGGTCCAAAATGACACGCTAACACCACAGATGGCAGCAGAAAGCTAACACCAGAGGAAGGTTAAATACTTTTCTTTCCCATTCTGATGCTCGGTTTGAACTGCAGCAGATCGGCTTGACCAGGTCTACATGCCTAAATGCATTGAGTTGCTGCCATGTGATTGGCTGATTAGAAATTTGCGTTAACAAGCAGTTGGACAGGTGTACCTAATAAAGTGGCCGGTGAGTGTATTTACCCAGTTGCACTCACAAGCACGCACACATTCATACACAGATCAGTAGGCATCTTGGGGTTTAGTGTCTTGTCCAGGGACACATTGATGTCTCACAGGAGAAAGCTGGAATCTAATTTACAACCTTTCTGATTGCAAGGTGACTGCTATTCCCACTGAGCCACAGTAGCAACCAATGGGCTTGTAAATAGACCGAGTCATGTCTTCAAGAATGCTTGCACATCTGTTTCAGGTTGTGTATATTCAATAGCCTTGTCCTGACGTTGACTCTGATGAAAGACGCAGTGGCTGTTGAAACATTAGTTTCTCTTAATGATAAGGAATAAAAGCTGAAATCTGATTAGTAAGCCCCTGTTTGCATCTCCCAGGTCTGATGACATTCAGCTGTGAGGCTCCTGGTTTAGCAAGTGGTCACTGTAAGACGCGTTGCAAACCCTGATTACACATTTTAAGACATCTTTTCAAATTGAAATCAAATAAACTTTTTTTAAATGCCATAGAAAATTTAATTTATCATAAAAAACCAACCATGAAATCAAATTTACAACTAAAGCAATGAATATGCTTTAGTTGTAGTTGTAAAATGTTGTAAAGTGTTCGTTCCAAACACTTTCTCCAAAACTACACCTCTTCCAACACTTAAAAACAAATTATTTCCAGCACCTGTATGCACCTTGATCAGAGCTCATATCTCTTATCTGAAAAACTTGTACTATTATGTACTGCTTATAACAATACAGTCTCAGTGACTAAATGCCATAACTCTGACATTTTTGTCAAGTCACAAATGTTTTATGTGTCAAGGTTTGAGTGGACTTTCAATTTGTCTCTTTTTTATAATAACCACAAGATTTGTGTCAATACAGCATTAGACAACTTTGGGTATAATTTAGTGATGCACTGCTCCAACAAATAAGGGCACTTCCATACTGTACTGCAGGCACTTATTCATAAATGTTTAAGTCTGTGTTATGGGGCTTGTTAGGAGGACCAGTTTATGCACTATGGTCTGGAAAGTCGCATGTTGCAACAATTTCTGGCAGAGAGAAACTCCACACAGTCACAAGATATTGCAATTGACAAATGATAGTTCCTGCACATCCTTGCCAAGCAGAACCCACCATGACAATCTGTAAACAGAAACATCCATGTAAGTACTCTGCATCTATTCCAAACAGGTGCTGTTACCTCAGGGAAAGTGTGGCTCTTCTGGAACTGAGAAATGGAATAGGCTCTCACATAATCTCCCAGCTCTTCTCTTGTCTCTATGGCTCGTTTCACCAACCACTGAAACAACAAAAACACATGGCTCATGAAATACAAAACAAACTGGATGAAACAGATGGACGTATACATTCTAGAAAAGCTGTCTCATGTTACCCCACCCCCTGCAAGTTCCTGACATTAGCAGAAGGCTTAACTAATGTTTATATATCATCACATTGTAAGATCTCCAGTGTTGTACTATTTAGAGCAGAATGGAAATAAGGGATAATATTCTGCATACCAATCATGTTCATCTGACATCCTCTCGACTCTCACCAGTCGCAGCGGATATCTGATCATATTGAGCCTTGTTCTGCTTTAGGTTTCTGCCTGCTAGAAGGGAGTTGTTGGTTTCTACTGTCACCACATGCTTGCTAAATAGGTGGCATTGCTGCAAAGTCAACAACTCTATGGAATCGACAGAATTCTGCTAATCACCCATTCTTTTAAGTCAGGTGTGTGGACCACCGCAGAAACACTGTCCAATTTTAACCTCAATTGCGAGACTGGGGTAGTCTGCATCAGTCTGCACAAAAATCTGTTAGTGTGAGATGGGGTGAAGACTGGAGTCTGCAAGTGTGTGAGCAGAACCAACTTAGTCTGAATGCATCTCAGTCAGTCAAACATGTTTGAAATTGCAAATGTGTGTTGCTGACAGCCAGTAAAAAAATACTCTGAATAGAAATACACTGCTCAAAAAAATAAAGGGAACACTCAAATAACACATCCTAGATCTGAATGAATGAAATATTCTCATTGAATACTTTGTTTTGTACAAAGTTGAATATGCTGACAACAAAATCACACAAAAATCATCAATGGAAATCAAATTTATTATCCATGGAGACCTGGATTAGGAGTCACACACAAACTTAAAGTGGAAAAAAAACACTACAGGCTGATCCAACTTTGATCTAATGTCCTTAAAACAAGTCAAAATGAGGCTCAGTATTGTGTGTGGCCTCCACGTGCCTGTATGACCTCCCTACAACACCTGGGCGTGCTCCTGATGAGACGGTGGATGGTCTCCTAAAGGGATCTCCTCCCAGACCTGGACTAAAGCATCCACCAACTCCTGGACAGTCTGTGGTGCAACGTGACGTTGGTGAATGGAGTGAGACATGATGTCCCAGATGTGCTCAATCGGATTCCAGTCTGGGGAACGGGCGGGCCAGTCCATAGCTTCAATGTCTTCATCTTGCAGGAACTGCTGACACACTCCAGCCACATGAGGTCTAGCATTGTCCTGCATTAGGAGGAACCCAGGGCCAACCGCACCAGCATATGGTCTCACAAGGGGTCTGAGGATCTCATCTCGGTACCTAATGACAGTCAGGCTACTCTGGCGAGCATATGGAGGGCCATGCAGCCCTCCAAAGAAATGCCACCCCACACCATTACTGACCCACTGCCAAACCGGTCATACTGAAGGATGTTGCAGGCAGCAGATCGCTCTCCACGGTGTCTCCAGACTGTCACGTCTGTCACATGTGCTCAGTGTGAACCTGCTTTCATCTGTGAAGAGCACAGGGCGCCAGTGGCGAATTTGCCAATCCTGGTGTTCTCTGGCAAATGCCAAGCGTCCTGCACGGTGTTGGGCTGTGAGCACAACCCCCATTTGTGGACGTCGGGCCCTCATACCATCCTCACGGAGTCGGTTTCTAACCGTTTGTGCAGACACATGCACATTTGTGGCCTGCTGGAGGTCATTTTGCAGGGCTCTGGCAGTGCTCCTCCTGTTCCTCCTTGCACAGAGGCGGAGGTAGCGGTCCTGCTGCTGTGTTGTTGCCCTCCTACCGCCTCCTCCACGTCTCCTGGTGTACTGGCCTGTCTCCTGGTAGCGCCTCCAGGCTCTGGACACTACGCTGACAGACACAGCAAACCTTCTTGCCACAGCTCGCATTGATGTGCCATCCTGGATGAGCTGCACTACCTGAGCCACTTGTGTGGGTGGTAGAGTCCATCTCATGCTACCACGAGTGTGACAGCACCACCAACATTCAAAAGTGACCAAAACATCAGCCAGAAAGCATAGGTACTGAGAAGTGGTCTGTGGTCCCCACCTGCAGAACCACTCCTTTATTGAGTGTGTCTTGCTATTCGCCAAAGATTTCCCCCTTTTGTCTATTCCATTTGCACAACAGCATGTGAAATTGATTGTCAATCAGTGTTGCTTCCTAAGTGAACAGTTTGATTTCACAGAAGTTTGATTTACTTGGAGTTATATTGTGTTGTTTAAGTGTTCCCTTTGCTTTTTTGAGCAGTGTATAAAACCAGCACTTCTTGTTGCTCTCAGTTTTCATGAGCTGGACACAAATATCTATGATTTTTTCTATGTGCACAAAAAGTGCACATACTAATTCTCTCATATATTTTGGTTCTGTGTTAGTGAGCACTTCTTTGCTGAGATAATTCATCCACCTCACAGATGTGGCATGTCAAGATGCTGATTAGACAGCATGATTATTGCACAGTTGTGCCTTAGGCTGGCCACAATAAACAAAATTTGAGGTTTTATCACACAATGCCACATATGTCTCAAGTTTTGAGGGAGGGGTCCATTGTTGGGCCACAACATCACCTCATGTTGCATTATCATAATGCATGGCACCATGTTTTAAGGATCTGCACACAAATCCTAGAAGCTGAAAACATCCCACTTCTTGCATGGCCAGCATTTTCACAGGACATGTCACCCATTGAGCATGTTTAGGATGCTCTGGATTGGTGCATACAACAGCGTGTTTAGTTCCTGAGGTGGATAGATTATTTTAGCAAAGGAGAAGTGCTCAAAAACACAGATTTAGACAGATTTGTGAACAATATTTTAGAGAAATGGGCTTTTTGTGTACTTAAATCTTTGGGATCATGAAAAATGGGAGCAACAACAAACAGTGGCAAGCAAACTTTTTTGTCCTGGCCATAAAAACAAGCTATCACCTTAATAATTAGAATTACATATTGCTAAAAAAACTAACAAAACTAAAGCGATATTAAGGACTAAAACAGTAAATATTGAAAGGTCTTACTGAAATAAATCTTTACTACCTTTATGTTCAATAAATGTATTGATGGGTAAATGTAGGGGACTTAATTTAACAAATTGACTTTTCTGAATGAAATATTTTTTATTAACACGAGACGGCTGAGCTGGGGTTTGCTTGTTGCCCCCCAGCTCAGCCATCTCTTGATGTGGTTTACCCCAGTGGATGAGAGGGTCGCATCCCTGCGCCTTCGGGTTGGGGACAGGACTGTCGTTTCGGCCTACGGGCCGAGCGACAGTGCAGAGCACCCGACCTTCTTGGCGTCCCTGTCGGGGGTGCTGGATAGTGCCCCTCCCTGGGACTCCTTATTCTGCTGGGGGACTTCGACGCCCACGTGGGAAACGACGGTGACACCTGGAGAGGCGTGATCGGGAGGATTGGCCTCCCCAAACTGAATCCGAGTGGTGTTTCGTTAATGGACTTCTGTGCTAGTCACAGATTGTCCATAATGAATACCATGTTCAAGCAGAAGGGTGTCCATCAGTGCACTTGGCACCAGGACACCCTAGGCAGGAGTTCGATGATCGACTTTGTTGTCGTGTCGTCAGACGCATGTTTTGGACACTCGGGTGAAGAGAGGGGCTGAGCTGTCCACTGATCACCACCTGGTGGCGAGTTGGATCCGCTGGAAGAGGAGAAAGCCGGACAGACTTGGCAGGCCCAAGCGCATAGTGAGGGTCTGCTGGGAACGTCTGGCAGAGCCCTTGGCCAGGGATGTATTCAACTTCCACCTCTGGGAGAGCTCTGACCAGATTCCGGGAGATGTTGGAGACATAAGAGTCTGAGTGGACTATGTTCTCTGTAGTCACGGTGGCAATCCCCGAAACCCGGTGGTGGACACCGGCAGTAAGGGACGCTGTCAAGCTGAAGAAGGAGTCCTATCGGCTGTGGTTGGCTTGCGGGACTCCTGAGGCGGCTGACGGGTACCGTGAGGCCAAGCGTGCCGTGGCCCGTGCCGTGGCCCGGGCTGTGGCAGAGGCAAAAAATCTGCCTGGGAGGAGTTCAGTGAGGCCATGGAGAAGGACTACCAGTTGACCTCGAAGTGATTCTGGCAAACCGTCCGGTGCCTCAGGAGGGGGAAGCAGTGCGTCGCCAACACTGTTTACATTGGGGGGTGGGAGGCTGCTGACCTTGACTGGGGACATTATCGGGCAGTGGAAGGAGTACTTCGAGGATCTCCTCAATCCTGCCATGACGCATTCCCCGGTGGAAGCAGAGGCTGGGGACCCATCACCCTGGCTGAAGTCACCAAGGTGGTTGAAAAGGTCCAGGGTGGCAGGGCTTCAGGGGTGGATGAGATCCGCCCTGAGTACCTCAAGTCTCTGGATGTTGTGGGGCTGTCATGGTTGACACGCCTCTTAAACATTCCGTGGCGGTCGGGGACAGTGCCTCTGGACTGGCAGACTGGGGGGGTGGTCCCCCTTCATAAGAAGGGTGACTGGAGGGTGTGTTCCAACTACACTCCTCAGCCTCCCTGGTAAGGCCTACGCCAGGGTATTGGAGAGGGGACTCTGGCCGATAGTCGAACCTCTGCTTCAGGAGGAGCAGTGTGGTTTTTGTCCCAGCTGTGGAACACTGGACCAGCTCTATACCCTCTACAGGGTACTCGAGGGTTCATGGGAGTTTGCCCAACCGGTCCACATGTGTTTTGTGGACCTGGAGAAGGCATTCGACTGTGTCCCTTGTGGTGCCCTGTGGGGGGTGCTCCAGGAGTATGGAATCGGGGGCCCTTTATTAGGGGCCATCCGCTCTCTGTACAAGTGGAGCAGGAGTTTGGTCCGCATTGCCAGCACCAAGTCGGACCTGTTCCCGCTGCATGTTGGACTCTGGCAGGGCTACCCTTTGTCACCGGTCCTGTTCATAACTTTTATGGACAGGATTTCTAGCCGCAGTCAAGGGCCGGAGGGGGTCTGGTTTGGGAACCAGTTGATTTCGTCTCTTCTTTTTGCAGATGGCGTAGTCCTGCTGGCCCCCTCTAGCCAAGACCTACAGCATGCGCTGGGGCGGTTCGTAGCCAAGTGTGAAACGGCTGGCATTAAGATTAACTCCTCCAAGTCCAAGGCCATGGTTGTCGACCGGAAAAGGGTGGCTTGTCCTCTTCAGGTTGGAGGGGAGTTCCTCCCTCAAGTGGAGGAGTTCAAGTATCTTGTTCATGAGTGAGGGAAGATCGGCAGCGGGAGATCGACAGACGGATTGGTGAGGCTGCCGGTCTGTTGTGGTGAAGAGAGAGCTGAGCCGAAAAGCGAAGCTCTCGATTTACCGGCCGGTCTACGTTCCTACCCTCACCTATGGCCATGAACTTTGGGTCATGACCGAGAAAACGAGATCCCGGATACAAGCGGCTGAAATGAGCTTCCTCTGTAGGGTGGACAGGCACTCCCTTAGAGATAGGGTGAGGAGCTCGGCCATCCGGGAGGGGCTCGGAGTAGAGCCGCTGCTCCCCACATTGAGAGGAGCCAGTTGAGGCAGGTCGGGCATCTATACCGGATGCCTCCTGGACGCCTTCCTCGGGAGGAGTTCCTGGCACATCCCACCGGAAGGAGGCCCAGGGAACGCCTTGGGCTCCCCCTGGAGCTGCTGGAGGAGGTATCTGGGGAGATGGACGTCTGGGTGTCTCTGCTGAGTCTGCTGCCCCCGCGACCCGGTCCCGGATAAAGCGGAAGACAACGAGTGCGGGAGTAAGATATTTTTCATGTAGAATAAACTTATCTATCATACATTATTTGTGCGATGCAGCCCAAATATGATATTGTTGTCTGTCAAGATAGAAAAAACATTTTTAGATTACAGGACACATTAATGGCCATTTCAAAACCCGCAAACAACCTCAACAAACACACTTTCGTTTTGGTGTAAGATACCTTCTTTTCAAGTCAAAGGGCTCAAGGTCCAGGTGAAGTCATAATCATAGGTGTGAAAGTCCTAGTCAAGTTTAAAGTCTTTTATGAAACCATCAAGTCGAGTTTAAAGTCTTTTTGACTTGAGCCTAACTCAATTACAAGTCACATGACTCGAATCCACAACTCTGTTATTTTATGGATATAAATTTGATCTGTTCATCTTGTGACGTGCTTTGGGTTGACATCTGTGGTGAGTTGTATGTAACAGTTCTATGTAAATAAAGTTCTATGTAAACAAACTGACTTAATTTGAAACAAAAAATAAAACAAATGACCGAAGATTAACCAAATCCTTAAAATTTCCAACCTATCTTTAGCTGAAAGAAACAGGTATCCTAATTGTTACGCTAACATTAAGCATACTTCAGTTCCTTAATTATCTTTTATTCATCATTCCTTGTGTAAGTTTAAGCGATAAAAGGAGGTTAGATAGTGTTGCCTGTCTACTTTAGTTTTCCTTTCACGTGCTTTCCAAACAAACTTTTTTTATTTGATCAGCTTGTAATCAGGCAAATTACAAAATATACAATCTTGCTATGTGTTGGGATGCAGGTCTCTGACTTTAAACTATGGGGTAATTAATTTTGGTCCATCAGCATTGTATCTTAACCAGCGGACATCTAATGTACCTGACTTCTTTTATTTAAACTGGTGTAAAACTTATACAGCCTGGAACACAGTCTGGCTTATTTAACTTTATTGCTTTCTAGTAAGCTAAGTACTTACATTTATTGACATATCAGTACTGGCTGCATAAAATTACTTTTATAGTTTTTACTGTTTTAAAATGTGTATTAAAAGGACATGTGTTGATTCTTTTACCTGGATCACTGGGAAAATGTGAATGAAATCTAAGCCTTGGATCTGATGGGGTTCAAGGCGATGAGGACACTTCATCTTTGGTAAAACAGAAACAATTTTCTCTGTCAGGGCTCTAAAAAAAATAAAGCAGAACATGCATTAGCAATAGCAAAACTTGCATGCAAGATAAACTGCCTTCTTAAAACTATTCAACTTTAAAAGTACAAAAAAAAATCTTTCTCCTGCAACTAGTAGCCTTCATTTCACAAAGCACACAGAGAGAAAATGGACAGAGAGAGAAGGGGGGGAAAGATGCGGTAAAGGTCCCGGGGTCAAGAATCGAACCACACACAGCTGCGTTGAGGACTCATAGCCTCTGTATATGTTGCATGCGCTCTACCACTACAACACACGCTGTGCCCGTCATTTTCCATAAAAAAAAAAAATTTAAAAATCACCTGAAAGATATGACACAAAATTAAATTAATTGAAGAAACAACCAACGCAAATGTAATATCTGTCACTCATGACACAAATGCTGTCAGTTCTAGAATAGAACAGATTCTAGAATTGCACCGCTCAAGAAACTCAATTCTTTCTAAGATCTCAAATTCCTCCTGTGGTGGAAAAAATTGTGTTTTTGGACCATCTTATCGGATGCTGTGCAGCTGGATGGGTTTTTGCTACTTTTTTACATTTGTTATAAAGCGTCACCATGGCTTTTTTTTTTTTTTTTACAACCGGGAACAGCTGATTAATATCTCAAAAGCTCAAATAATACTTCAACTACAACCCCAAATCCCCGTTGGGTTGAAAAGGAGGCACTGCGGATGCAGAGCAGGAGAAAAGAAAAGAGAGAGAAGGAGGAAGTTCAAACCATCTCTACCATCGATCATAAAGGAAAATGTGAGATCGAAAACAAGTTGGATGACCTCCTAGCCCTACAAAGGACCCTGGCAGAGTATCAGGATTGCAGTATTATGTTTTTCACTGAGACATGGCTGCAGGATCATATCCCTGACCCCAGCGTCTCTCTGCCAGGCTTTTTGACCAAATGAGCAAACAGAGACTTAAAGAGGAGCGGCAAACGCAAAGGACGTGGACTGGCAGTACTTGTGAACAACAGATGGTGTTATCCAGGACATGTTGCTGTGAAATGTCGTCTCTGCAGTCAAGATATTGAACTGTTAGCAGTAAGTTTTCATCCATACTATTTACCCAGAGAGTTCTCTGTTATTTTGGCAACAGTATACGTTCCCCCATTAGCTGTTGCAGGCACTGCATGTGATGCCATCAGCTCAGTTGGTGCTAAACTACAGACACAACACCCCAATACGTTTGTGGCAATATCTGGTGATTTTAACCATGCTTCACTTTCTGCTACACTTCCAACATTTCAACAGTTTGTCAGCTGCTCTACCAGAAAAAACAAAATGTTGGATTTGTTTTATGCAAATTTCAAGGACTCATACAACTTTAAAGCAAGACCTCCTCTAAGCAAATCTAATCACAAACTTGTTTTTTCTCTGCTCGAAATATAAGCCCCTTGTTCAGGGGCAACCTCTAATAAAGAGAACTGTGAGAAGATGGTCACAGGACGTTGAAGCCCTGCGAGGTTGCTTTGAGGCTACAGACTGGGATGCACTCTGCCAGCCATATGGAGAGGACATCAGTGCCATGACTGGATGTGTAACAGACTATATAAACGTTTGTGTGGATAGCATCATCCCCACCAGAACGATGAGATGCTTCCCCAGTAACAAGCTGTAGAGCAGCTCCAGCAAAACAATATCAGAGATGTGTGGTCAGGGATGAAGAAGATCACAGGCTTCAAGCTGAAGGATTATCAGACTGATGGATTTCTAGACAGAGCCAATTAACTAAACACATTCTTCAATAGGTTCGGTTCAGAAGCAAGCTCAGCATCCTCCTCTCCTGCTCACAGCCAGACATCCCACCCTCCTTTTACCTACCTCAACCATGGACCCTTCTGCTTCTACATGTTTGCCTTCAACCAAATCAGAAGATGCTAATGCTCCCTTTTCCTTCCCCTCTTTCACCTGTGTGTCTCAAAAAGTCAGATGAAGAGACAACTGGAGAGACTGAACCGGAATTAGGGTTGGAGGTTCAGATCGTGTCAGCCCTAGAGTCCTGAAGGCCTGTGCAGAGCAGCTCTGTAGGATTCTGCAGCACCTCTTTAACTTTAGCGTTGCCCAGAAGAAAGTTCCAGTGCTGTCAAAGACCTCCTGTCTTGTTCCAGTACCAAAGAAAACCAACCAGCCAGTCCTCAATGACTAAAGACCTGTTGCCCTGACATCCCACATCAAGAAGGTCATAGAGTCCTGTTGGTCCACCTGAGTAAGCAAACAATAAACTATCAAGACCCCCTTCAGTTTGCTTATCGCGGGGGAGTTGAAGATGCCATCATACCCCTGATTCAACAAATCCACTGTCATCTAGACAAAGCCAGCAGCACTGTGATGATCATGTTCTTTGATTTCTCCAGTGCATTTAACACAATTCAACCTGATTTGCTTTGTCAGAAACTCCAGAAAACTCAGGTGGAGGCCTCAACAACCTCCTGGATCAAAGACTACCCGACAAACAGACCACAGTTTGTGAGACTGAATGGTTCTGTGTCTAACCAGGTAGTCAGTAGCACAGGAGCACCACGGGGGACTGTACTCTCACCATTCATTTTCACTCTGTACACCTCAGACTTCCAGGACCAGACAGACTCCTTTCATCTGCAGAAACACTCAGATGATTCTACAGTCATGAGGTGGATCAGAGATGGACATAAAGCTGAGTACAGGGAGCTGGTGGACCACTTTGTGGCATGGTGTGGAAACAATCATCTCATCTTGAACATAAATAAAACAAGGAGATGATTGTACAGGGTGGGCCATTTGTATGGATACACCTTAATAAAATGGGAATGGTTGGTCATGTTAACTTCCTGTTTGTGGCACATTAGTATATGTGAGGGGGGAAACTTTTCAAGATGGGTGGTGGCCATGGTGGCCATTTTGAATCCAACTTTTGTTTTTTCGATAGGAAGAGGGTCATGTGACACATCAAACCTAATGGGAATTTCACAAGAAAAACAATGGTGTGCTTGGTTTTAACATAACTTTATTCTTTCATGAGTTATTTACAAGTTTCTGACCACTTATAAAATGTGTTCAATGTGCTGTCCATTGTGTTGGATTGTCAATGCAACCCTCTTCTCTCACTCTTCACACACTGATAGCAACACCGCAGGAGAAATGCTAGCACAGGCTTCCAGTATCCGTAGTCTCAGGTGCTGCACATCTCGTATCTTCACAGCATAGACAATTGCCTTCAGATGACCCCAAAGATAAAAGTCTAAAGGGGGTCAGATCGGGAGACCTTGGGGGCCTTTCAACTGGCCCACGACGACCAATCCACTTTCCAGGAAACTGTTCATCTAAGAATGCTCGGACCTGACACCCATAATGTGGTGGTGCACCATCTTGCTGGAAAACGTCAGGGAACGTGCCAGCTTCAGTGCATAAAGAGGGAAACACATCATCATGTAGCAATTTTGCATATCCAGTGGCCTTGAGGTTTCCATTGATGAAGAATGGCACCACTATCTTTGTTAACCTTGGCGAAATGTCAATGGCTGTAAACAATGAGAAACTTGTAAATAACTCATGAAAGAATAAAGTTATGTTAAAACCAAGCACACCATTGTTTTTCTTGTGAAATTCCCAATAGGTTTGATGTGTCACATGACCCACTTCCTATTGAAAAAACAAAAGTTGGACTCAAAATGGCCAACTTCAAAATGGCTACCATGGCCACCACCCATCTTGAAAAGTTTCCCCCCTCACATATACTAATGTGCCACAAACAGGAAGGTAATATGACCAACCATTCCCTTTGTATTAAGGTGTATCAATATAAATGGCCCACCTTGTAGATTTCAAGAGAAAGAGGAAAAGGTCAAACACTATATTCCATCATGGGAGAAGAACTGGAGATGGTGGAGGAGTATAAATACCTCGGTGTTCACCTGGACAACAGACTGGAGTGGAGATGCAACTGTGAAGCCATCTACAAGAAGGGACAGAGCAGACTGTACTTCTTGAGGAAGCTTAGGTCCTTCAGTGTTTCCAGCAAGATGCTGCATATCTTCTTTTAAATCTGTTGTGGAGAGTGTGATCTCTTCTGCCATCATCTCCTGCGGTAGCAGCACCAGAGCCAGGGGCTTAAAGCTCAACAAGCTAATAAAGAAGGCTGGCTCTGTTCTGGGGACTGATCTGAAACATCTGGAGATCATTGTGCAAAGAACGATTCCTCTTAAAATGAAGAACATTATGGAGAACCCTGAGCATCCTCTTCGTGAGACTGTTGTACAACAATAGTGTCTTCAGTCAGAGGCTTCTTCAGATCTGCTCCAAGACAGACCGCTACAGGAGATCATTCCTGCCCACAGCCATCAGCATCTACAACGGCTCTTCGAAGAAACCTGCACAATGCCCCGCCCTCCTGGTCGTGGAACACTGGGCCAGCTCTACACCCTCAGCAGGGTCCTGGAGAGTGCATGGGAGGTCACCCAACCAGTCTACATGTGCTTTGTGGACTTGGAGAAGGCGTTTGACCGTGTCCCTCTGGGAATCCTGTCAGGGGTATGGGTTACCAGGCCCTTTGATATGGGTGGTTAGGTCCCTGTATGACTGGTGTCAGAGTTAGGTCCGCATTGCTGGCAGTAAGTCAGACTCGTTTCCGGTGAGGGTTGGACTCCCCCAAGCATTTACAATGGTTCTTTGAAGAAACCTGTATAATATGAGCTACAACAATTAATTTCCCTTTGGGATGAATAAAGTATTTTTCAATTTGAATTGAATAGTTTTACATTTTACAACCCCCCCCCCTCCCAAAATAACAAATACATCATGCATTTGATTTAGCAGTGATTTTGTTCTCACTGTAAGACATTTCATTTTTTGATGACTCAAGAACAAGGTGTAGATCAAAAATGGAAATCAGTTAAAACACAAAGAGAAGAACATTTTGATCCTTAACAGAAATCCTTTATCTGAGCACCAGATTTAAGAGCAAGGACCTTTCCACATTACGCCATCTGACAGTCAACACAAAACCGATTAAAGAAACTGCCACCATCATATCACTTACATTTTCTGACCAATGGTGGAGTTTTCTTGGAACAGCAGATCCACATCTATGTCAAAGTTACAAGTGGTAATGCACCAAGTCATTCCACCAACAACCTGTGGAGAAGCAAAGGAAGAACAGGATCAGAAAGGATGGGCTGATAAAATAAAACAGCACTTCTGAAAGGGGAACTCATGAAAATGAACAACGAACAAGGTTCTTTTTCCAAAGCCTTGTCAAGTTACAGAAGAAAAACACCTAGAAAGAATTTATAATCTAGGTTAAGAGTTTCTGCTCATATAAGTGTTTGGCAAAGGTTTCAGTTTTGTGCCGACAGTTTTCGTTTTTAGTTTATTGTGCGGAGTGATGGAATGTGGTCTAATTTATTGCAAAGAGCTTTTATTTCATAACAAAAACAGCCTTTTTCTTACTGGTTTGTTACCCAGCCACAACATGATCACTAACTTAATGTCGGTATGTTCACAAGGTCAGCACTGGTAAGGCAGTGAAAGAGTCTAGCAGAAATATCTTTCAATCTAATGAGCAGACCGACTGCTATAAAAGGGGAATGGATGCCCTGAAATTAGTCTAATTGCGCATACTGTTCCATGCCTGCTCCACCTGTGAGATCTTTCTTTTCTAGTTTCAGTGTTCAAACCATAAATGAAAAAACCTCCATTATCCATCATTCAGAAATTCCAGAGGAGTCCCCAGAACAGAGCCAGCCTTCTTTGTTAGCTTGTTGAGCTTTTTTAAGTCCCTGGCTCTGGTGCTGCTACCACAGGAGATGATGGCAGAAGAGAACACACTCTCCACAACAGACTTGTAGATTTGCACCATTTTGCAAACACTGAAGGTCTTAAGCTTCCTCAAGAAGGGCAGTCTGATCTGATTTTTTTTTTTGTTGCTCTGATATTGTTTTGCTGGAACTTGCTCTCCAGCTTCTTCTTCTTGTACACCCCCTTGTTGTCTCTTATCTTGACTTTAAGTTGCTTCTGCATACCCCTCAATTATTCCCCGTCTCCCTCTCAGAAGGCTCTTTTTTTCTTGTTGAGCAGGTCCTTCAGGTCACTGGTAATCCATGGTCTGTTGTTGGCGATGCATCTCACCATTCTGGTGGGAATGGTGTTGCCCACACAGAAGTTTATGTAACTTTACACACTCAGTCATGGCATTGATGTCCTCTCCATGTGGCTGGCAATGTGCGTTCCACTCTGTAGCCTCAAAGCAAACCTCGCAGGGCTTCTTCAGCTTCCTGTGGCCATCTTCTCACAGTTCTCTTTATTAGAGGTTGCCTCTGAACAACGGGCTTATATTTCGAACAGAGAAAAACAAGATTGTGATCTGATTTGCCTAGAGGAGGTATTGCTTTAAAGATGTTTGAGCAATTTAGAGAGACCAATTAACCTAACAGGCATGTCTTTGGACTGTGGAAAGAAGCCGGAGTACCCGGTGAGAACCCACACATGCACGGGGAGAACATGCAAACTCCATGCAGAAAGACCCCCGCCGGGAGTCGAACCTTGCAGCAACAGTGCTACCAACTGCCCCACTGTGCAGCCCCATCACTAAGAGTCATTAACCTAAAAATGTGTTCATACTTACAGAATGTTTTTTGTTTCACAGCTTTGTTTCAAACATTTAACGAGCCTGCTGAAGGATAACAGACCAGAGGATTTGTCAAACCAACTAAAGCCATCTGAGTGCATCAAACTCTCCCCTGGGGACAGTCTCAAGGAACAAACATGTTAGTAGTTGGCGATAACAAATAAGAAAATTGAACTGAAAATATTTATGTGCCACTCTCCTTAAAAATGAAAGAGATGCAATTTAAAATGTTTTAAGTTTAACCTACAAGTGAACATGATTTGGAGAGTGTTGACTGTATTCTTCGTTATACTCAGAGTTTAAAACATGCTGTGACTTTGTTTGTAAGATTGTCAATCTGAAAGTGTTATTTTCTAACTATTATGCCCCAAGGTTGAGAAACTCATTTTTTAGCTCACTGAAAGCCTGTGGTTAGTTAGAAGGCAGGAGCTAACAACCTGGATCACCTCCAAGATTCACGGAGACATGAATGGCTCTCTATCAATCAGGATTCAGCTCAGGAGCCTATACCCCAGCATGTCAGAAAGAATTACAGACGTTACAGATCAGCCCCAGCACTTCGTCGAGTTTCTAGATAAATCTGATACCAGCCTTTGAAGCCAGACAAATTGTTTGACTGTTCTTTGGGAAGCAATAGGAACATCAACAGAATTGTAAAACTACTGAGGCTACAAACGTGTGTCAGAGGTAAACCTGGTTGGATAGAGCACCTTATCAAACGGGGACAGGCCTTTGATACGGGCCCGGAAGTAGCCTGCAGCCAGCAGCAGCTCCAGGATTTCCGCCAGCTTCACGCTCTGCTCCTCATCCTCTCTGCTCTCCACCTGAAAAAAGTAACTCAATTCAGAAAACCGCGTGTTAACTTAGGTTAGCTGCCATGCGATCAAACCTTCCCTCATCCACCATGTTCTCTCTGTCTTTTCTGATGTTTTAAGCTAAACTAGATGGAGCCTATCCGCCCGGGCCAGGCTACCATTAATAAGTCCGGACAAGTTCCTTTACTCTACCTGGATCAGCTGGCCATCCTGGTCGTAAAGTGCGCCAGGTTTCGATACTGTTCTTACTCTATGGAAGACAGACGCAGTCGCCGCCATAATGGATGGAGTGGAGATGCTAGGTCACATGACTTCTTCTTCTGCTTTCTTTATAATGGCGGTTGGCAAGCAATAAAATTGGTGCATTACCACCACCTATTGGTATGGAGTGTGAACCAGACTGTCTCTCACGAAATAAATTGTATTGTACAGCTGTTATTTTTAGATAACGAAATATTATCTGATAAATGTTACTTTTTGAATTACTTCTAAATAAATCAACTAAATTTGATTTAATTCTATTTAAATTTTTAATTAATTGTCTCTCTTCCTCATATTTTTTACAGTGCAACATAACATGCTCTATGGTTTCATCTATTCCACAGTATTCACATTTACCATTACAATGTTTCCCTAAAAGGGAGGAGCGAAGATGGCGGAGTGAGTGGGGTGTTTTCAACAGGCTCTGCATTTACTTCTTTCCAGCCAAGTTTTAATAAAATAGACAATTCAATTCAGTTTATTTATATAGCGCCAATTCACAACACATGTCGTTTCAAGGCACTTCACAAAAGTCAGGTACATACATTCCAATTAATCTTAATCATTGAACAGTGCAGCCAGATTCTGTTATTTATTCAAATTGGATAAAAAATGTTTCTATCTAAGGAAACCCAGCAGATTGCATCGAGTCAGTGACTTGCAGCATTCACTCCTCCCGGATGAACATGTAGAGACAGTGGACAGTCACTGGCGTTGACTTTGCAGCAATCCCTCATACTGAGCATGCATGTAGCGGACAGTGGAGAGGAAAAAAACTCCCTTTTAACAGAAAGAAACCTCCAGCAGAACCAGGCTCAGTGTGGCGGGAACCATCTGCCAACACCGAATGGAGGAATTGAGAGAACAGAGCAGAGACAGAAAAAAGAACACAGAAGCACTGATCCAGGAGTACTTTCTATGGGAATGAAAACTAAATGTTTAATGGATGTAGCTTTCTTAGTGGTTTCATTCTAAGAAGAAAAAAACAGTAAAAACTCAGTAGATATGTCTAGGAGAAAAATAGGGTTAAAAACCACTGAAGACAGGGCCAAAGTGCTATCATCGGTAGAAGGTGAGCATTAAAAGTTGTTGCCAGCACAGAAGCTTGGAGCATGCCCTCTCCAGAAAAGGTGTGTACAGGTCTAGACACAGAGTCAGGCCAGGTGTAGCTTCTAATCGGAAGAGAAACCAAGAGAGAGGAACCAAAGTTAAAAGCTGAAAATTTAATAGCAAATAATACAAAATTGAAGAGTAGTGTGAGAAAGTAGCCGAAGAGGGTGAAAGTGGTCATTATGTCCTCCAGGCAAGCCTAATGCCTATAGCAGGCATAACTACAGAGATAGCTCAGGATAACCTAAGCCCAACTCTTAACTATAAGCTTTATCAAAAAAGGAAAGTTTTTAAAACACCTAGCCTTAAAGTAGGCAGTTTGTCCATCTAGAGCCCCCCACTGATTGGCCATTGTTATACTTAAAAACCACAATAAAAGTGGATACCCCCCCTCTCTCTGTCAGATTGACCATAAAACCAAAGGAAAAAGAGAGGGGGATCATACAGGTAGCAGAAATGGAGGGTGCGTTTGGCACCTCAACCATAACTGAGGCCGGTTTAGGCTAAACTGACCCCCCTTACTCATTCCAAACACTGGGGAGGAAGAAGACGGAGCAAAAATAATAGGAAGAGAGCTCAGGACTAACCTAAGCCACTCTAAACTATAAAGCCTTTATCAAAAAGGAAAGTTTTAAGCCTAGCCTTAAAAGTAGACAGGGTGTCTGCCTCACACGGGTCTAAAAAACTGGGAGCTCGGTTCCCACAGGAGAGGAGCCTGAACAAACTTAATGATCTGCCTCCCATTTCTACTTCTAGAGACTCTAGGACACCAACTAGTAAACCTGCCAGTCTGAGAACGGAATCGATGCTCTGTTAGGAACCGTATGGTAATAATCAGATCTCTGATTTATGATGGAGCAAGCTAGATTCATTAAAGGGCTTTATATGTGAGGAGGGAGAATTTTAAAACATTC
Source organism: Crenichthys baileyi (assembly GCA_036173005.1). NCBI lineage: Eukaryota > Metazoa > Chordata > Actinopteri > Cyprinodontiformes > Goodeidae > Crenichthys > Crenichthys baileyi. Next base: position 254,569 of record JAHHUM010001481.1, read on the forward strand.
TATTGTGGATTTTAACAGGGAGCCAATGAAAAGGGAAGCTAAAGTAGGGGAAAAAATATGATCTATCTTTTTAATTTTCATCAGAACTCTTGCGGCAGCATTTTGAATCAGCTGAAGGCTTTTAACTGCATTTTGTGGTGATAGTAAAGAATTACAATAGTCCAGCCTTGAAGTAACAAATTGCATGGGGACTAGTTTTTTCCAGCATCAATCCTGCACAGGATATTTCTAATTTTGGCAACTGTTCCGGAGATGGAAAAAAGGAAAAATCCTAGAAAACCTGTTTCATATGGGATTTAAATGACATGTCCCTGGTCAAAAATAAACACCCCAAGGTTTTTTACTTTATTATCGGAGGTCAATTTAATGCCAATCCAGGTTAAGTGATTGACTAAGCAGTTTCTTTTTTAAAGACTCCGGTCCAAAGACGACAACTTCTGTCTTGTCTGAATTTTAGAAGCAAACAATTTAAAGTCATCCAAGTTTTTTATGTCCTTCAAGGACATGCTTTGTAGTCTATCTAAAACTGGTTGGGCTCATCAGGATTTATGGATTAAGCAAAGCTGCGTATCATCAGCGTAACAGTGAAAAAACTATATCCTATGCTGCCTGATAATTTTTACCTATTGGAAAGCATATATATAGTAAAGAGAATTGGCCCAAGTACTGAATCCTGTGGTACTCCACAAATTAACCCTGGAGTTTAAAGATGATTTATCATTTACATGCACAAAAACTTGGAATCTGTCAGACCAATAAGATTTAAACCAGCCTAGCGCTGTTCCCCATGATCCCTAACAGCATATTCCAGCCTTTCTAAGAGAATAATTATGATTCGACTGTATAAAATGCCAAGCACTGAGATCTAACAGAAACAGTACACTGACACAAGTCCATTAATCTGAGGGCAATAAGGAATATCATTAGTGACTTTCAGCAGAGCCTGTTTCAGTGCAATGATGAGCTCTGAAACCTGACTGAAAAACTCTTCAAACAGGTCATTGCTGTGTAAAATGCTCACACATTTTGAGAGCAAAAACTATTTTCTCAAGAAATTTTAGATAAGAATGGAAGATTGGAATCGGTCTGTAATTTATTAAGTCATCTCGATCAAGCGAAGGTTTCTTAAGCAAAGTTTAATTAACAGCTACCTTAAAAGCTTGTGGTACATCCCCATTTAAAAAGAAAAATTAATCATGTCTAAAATAGGGCTGGAAATCGGGGGAACATTTCCTTAAAAAATTTTGGGTTGGGATTGGGGTCTAACATACAAGTTGAAGGTTTAGATGAAGCTAATATTTCTGATAACTCAGGAAGCTCCACAGGATCAAGGCAGTCTAAGCACAGATCAGTTCTACAGTTACTTCCAAGTTGTCTCGCTTGTTGAGGATGAAGAAATCATTTTTTGGGGGTATGTCAAAGATTTTCTTCTTAATAGAACCAATTTTATTTTGGAAGAATCCCAAAAAAGTCATGACTGCTGAGAGCTAAGGGAATGGATGGCTCAACGAAGCTATGACTCTGTGTAAGTTAGCAACTGTACTAAAGAGAAACCTAGGATTATTCTTTTTTCTCTTATTAAGGATGAAAAAATAAGCTGTTCTAGCTTGGTGAAGTGTCTTTTTTAAACAGTAGGCTATTTTTTCCAGTTTAAGTAGGAATCCTCTGGGTGTGTAGAGTGCCATTTTTTCTCCAAATTTTCAAACTTTTGTGCTTTAAAAGACCGCTCAAATTAAATCAGGGAGCTAGCCTCCTATGAATAATTTTTTCTTTTTTCAAGGGGGCTGCATTGTCTAATGCCCACGCAATGATGAAGTAACACTCTGAACAAGAAAATAAATTTGTGAAGGGGAAGAAAAAAAATTATTGCCCTCCACTGTGCTTTTCTGTGATAACGAGGAAATTAAAAGTGGAACAGATTCTTTAAAGGTTGTTACAGCATTGTCTGATAATGATCTACTATAATGAAATTTTCTTTCAGGTGTGGAGTACTCTGTTAAATTAAACTCAAAGGTTATTAAAAAATGGTCAGACAGCACAGGGTTGTGAGAAAATATTGTTATGTCTTTACACTCAATGCCATATGTCAGCACAAGGTCCAGAGAATGAAGACAAACGTGGGTAGGTTTGTTAATGTTTTGAGTAAAGCCAATTGAGTCTAAGATACCATTAAAGGCTATATTTAAGCTATCACTTTCAGTGTCACATGAATGTTAAAATCCCCCACTATAATAACTTTATCTGTATTTAACACTAAATCAGATAAAAGGTCTGAAAACTGATCAAAAATTGAGAGTAAGGGCCTGGTGGACGGTACAAAACAACAAACAGAAATGGTTTTAGTGCTTTGCAATTTGGATGAGGAAAACTGAGGATTAAATATTCAAAAGAGTTGTAGCTATTGATTGGTCTGGGACTAATCAATAAATCGGACTGAAAGTTGGTTGCTACTCCTCCTCCTCGCCCAGTATTTCAAGGAATGTGAAAATTTAAATAATTAGTAGGAGTCGACTCATTTATAGTAACATAATCCTCTTGCTGCAGCCAGGTTTCTGTGAGACAAAATAAATCAATCTGATTGTCACAAATCAGGTCACTAACTAGCAAAGTCTTTGAAGAGAGAGATCTTATGTTCAGTAAGCCACATTTAATTGTTTTATTTTTATTTTTAGTCTGAGTTGTGTTTATTTTTATTAGATTTTCCTGATTTCCTCTTTTTAGATAATTTTTAATCTATTCAATTTTGGCCGTGGGCGAGACACTATCTTAATAGGGTAATGGGTGGGTAGCAGTACAGAAGCTGCAGAGAGGAGTATTAAACTATGACCCTGCTTCCTGGTCTGAACCCTGGGTTGTCAGAGTTTTGGAGAACTAATAAATTCGGCCAGATTCCTAGAAAGAAGAGCTGCTCCATCCAAAATGGGATGGATGCCGTCTCTCCGGATCAGACCAGGTTTTCCCCAAAATGTTCGCCAGTTATCAATGTAGCCCACAATCAGACTGAACTTCTGAAAAGTATTGAAAAGCGCATTGAGAACAATACCAGTGCTATTGAGGTAAACAAAAAGGCCATCTTGGAACTTCAGTCTACGGTTGACCTTCTGAAAAATGAAAATGCAGCAATAAAAGCCAGCTGTGAAGATCATTCGCGTTACAAGAGACGATGGAACTTACGAGAGTCTATCATTGGAATCCTCATGCGAAATATCCCTATGTCCGTGGATCACCTGAGAGTCACGGTTGACACCGTGCATTGGTTGGGAAGGAAGGCCAACCCCGTTTGGTATGCGCACTGTACGAGATGAGGTCTGGAAGAAGTCCAAAGATGTGAAGGTTTGCAAGGATCTTCACATCAGCTTCAAAGAGGACTTTTCCAAAGAGGACAGACTTGCCCGAGCCAAGTTATGGCCATTGGTCCAGGAGCCAGGAGCAGGGGCCGACGTGCGTACCTGAAGGAAGGTTATGCCCTCATCAACAACCAAAGAGTGGATCCCGAGTGATTATTAATGATTATTTTACATTTTATTCCTTATTCTCCTTACGAGATATGTTATGTTTCTTCTTAGCAATGATGCTTTTCACTATTTGTTATTGACAGTTATTGGCTACGTTATTTTACTCATTCCTGCTCATCGTTCCCAAGGTGTTTACACATTTATTCTGTTTAATCCATGTTGTCTTTATTATCTTTAAATACTACGGGATTAAAAGATAACGTTAAACGTAAGACTACTTTTCTATACTGCAAGGAGCAAAAGGCAAATTGTTTTCTCTTACAAGAAACACATTCATCTAATGAGGTAACAACATTTTGGAAACTTCAATGGGGAGATTTAATTTACTTTAGTCATGGCACATCTCATTCTGCTGGGGTTATGATCTTCTTTTTTAGGTTTCCAGGTTCTATCTTGGAGCATATTAGTGATAAAAATGGTCATTGGATTACTGTTATAGTGGAAATTGACGGACTAAAAATAATTCTAGTATGTGTGTATGGGTATAATAGTAAAGCGATTAATAAAATATTTTACACAGATCTTGTTGAGAAAATACAACAGTGGAAGTTCAAGTATTTTACTGATCAGGTTATCATAGGAGGTGACTTTAATGTAGCTCCTAATGAATTCACTGATCGTATCCCCTCTAGAGAGCAACATCCTTTCCTTAATGATATTTTTGTGAACTTAGTCTCCAGTATTAATCTGACAGATTGTTGGCAGATAATTCCTCCAAAAATGGCCAGTGTTCTAGTTTAGACTATTGGTTAATTCCTCACAATATGATACATAATATTTTAAGCTGTGTAATATCACCATCCCCTTTAACTGATCATTGCTTAGTTACCTTGTTCATCTCTTTGACAAAATTCAAACCATCTTCAGCCCTTATTTGGAAATTTAATAGCAACCTTTTGCTCAATAAGGATTTTTGCACCGAAGTTATTAATCTCATTGAGGATATCTCTTTGATGGAACGTTCACCCTTGAGTAAATGGGAATGGCTTAAATTTAGTGTTAGGGCAGCTGCAATTAGGATCAGTAAACAGGCTTCAAAACTGAGGAGAGAAAAACAAATTCAACTTGTTAGTAATATTAGTAATTTATGTGGAAAACAAGATATATCACCAGAGGAGCAGCTTCAACTTGAGGATTTTAAAACTCAACTGGATAACATATTTCTTGACGCAAGGCCATCCCCCAGTGGGCCCACCACCTGCAGGGGAACCGTGAGGGACGGTGCAAAGAGGATTGGGTGGCGGACGAAGGCGGAGACCTCGGCGGACCGATCCCCGGATGCTTAGGCTGGCTCTAGGGACGTGGAATGTCACCTCGCTGGGGGGGAAGGAGCCTTAGCTTGTGCGGGAGGTCGAGAGATATCGACTAGAAATAGTAGGGCTCACCTCCACGCACATCATAGGCTCTGGAACCCATCTCCTTGAGAGGGGCTGGACTCTCTTCTACTCTAGAGTGGCCCACGGGGAGAGGCGGCGGGCTGGTGTGGGTTGACTTGTTGCCACCCAGCTCAGCCGTCTCGTGTTGGGGTTTACCCCAGTGGATGAGAGGGTCGCATCCCTGCGCCTTCGTGTTGGGCATAGGTCTCTGACTGTAGTTTCGGCCTCCGCGGTAGTGCGGAGTACCCGGCCTTCTTGGTGTCCCTGTCGGGGGTGCTGGATAGTGCCCCTCCCGGGGACTCCATTATTCTGCTGGGGGACTTCAACGCCCATATGAGAAACGACAGTGACACCTGGAGAGGCGTGATCAGGAGGAATGGCCTCCCTGATATGAATCCGAGTGGTGCTTTGTTATTGGACTTCTGTGCTAGTCATGGATTGTCCATAATGAACACCATGTTCAAACATAAGGGTGTCCACCAGTGCACTTGGCACCAGGACACCCTAGGCAGGAGGTCAATGATCGACTTTGTTGTTGTATCATCAGACCTTCGGCCGCATGTTTTGGACACTCGGGTGAAGAGAGGGGCTGAGCTGTCCACTAATCACCATCTGGTGGTGAGTTTGATCCGCTGGAGGAGGAGAAAGCCGGACAGACTTGGCAGGCCCAAGCGCATAATGAGGGTCTGCTGGGAACGTCTGGCAGAGCCCTCGGCCAGGGATGTATTCAACTCCCACCTCCGGGAGAGCTTTGACCAGATTCCGGGGGATGTTGGAGACATAGAGTCCGAGTGGACCATGTTCTCCGCATCTATTGTCGATGCTGTTGCCCGTAGCTGCGGCCGTAAGGTCTGCGGTGCCTGTCATGGCGGCAATCCCAGAACCCAGTGGTGGACACCGGCAGTAAGGGATGCTGTCAAGCTGAAGAAGGAGTCCTATCGGCTGTGGTTGGCTTGTGGGACTCCTGAGGCGGCTGACGGGTACCATGAGGCCAAGTGTGCCGTGGCCCGGGCTGTGGCAGAGGCAAAAACTTGGGCCTGGGAGGAGTTCGGTGAGGCCATGGAGAAGGACTACCGGTTGGCCTCGAAGCGATTCTGGCAAACTGTCCGGCGCCTCAGGAGGGGGAAGCAGTGCTTCGCCAACACTGTTTATAGTGGGGTGGGAGGCTGCTGACCTCGACTGAGGACATTATCGGGCGGTGGAAGGAGTAGTTCGAGGATCTCCTCAATCCTGCCATCATGCATTCCCTGGTGGAAACAGAGGCTGGGGACTCGGGGTTGGACTCTTTCATCACCCAGGCTGAAGTCACCGAGGTAGTTAAAAAGCTCCGCGGTGGCAAGGCTTCGGGGGTGGATGAGATCCGCCCTGAGTACCTCAAATCTCTGGATGTTGTAGGGCTGTCATGGTTGACACGCTTCTTCAACATTGCATGGCGGTCGGGGACAGTGCCTCTAGACTGGCAGACAGGGGTGGTGGTCCCCTTTCATAAGAAGGGTGACCGGAGGGTGTGTTCCAACTACAGGGGGATCACACTCCTCAGCCTCCCTGATAAGGCCTACGCCAGGGTATTGGAGAGGAGAGTCCGGCCGATAGTCGAACCTCGGCTTCAGGAGGAGCAGTGTGGTTTTCGTCCCGGCCGTGGAACACTGGACAAGCTCTATACCCTCTACAGGGTACTCGAGGGTTCATGGGAGTTTGCCCAACCGGTCAACATGTGTTTTGTGGACCTGGAGAAGGCATTCGACTGTGTCCCTCGTGATGCCCTGTGGGGGGTGCTCCAGGAGTATGGAATCGGGGGCCCTTTATTAGGGGCCATCCGGTCCCTGTACGAGCGGAGCAGGAGTTTGGTCCGCATTGCCGGACCTGTTCCCGGTGCATGTTGGACTCCGGCAGGGCTGCCCTTTGTCACCGGTCCTTTTCATAACTTTTATGGACAGGATTTCTAGACGCAGCCAAGGGCCGGATGGGGTCTGGTTTGGGGACCAGTGGATTTCGTGTCTTCTTTTTGCAGATGACGTGGTCTTGCTGGCCCCCTCTAGCCAAGACCTACAGCATGCGCTGGGGCGGTTCGCAGCTGAGTGTGAAGCGGCTGGGATAAAGATCAGCTCCTCCAAGTCAGAGGCCATGGTACTCGACCGGAAAAGGGTGGATTGTCCTTTTCAGGTTGGAGGAGAGTTCCTGCCTCAAGTGGAGGTGTTCAAGTATCTCGGGGTCTTGAGTGAGGGAAGAATGGAGCGGGAGATCAACAGACGGATCGGTGCGGCTGCCGCAGTAATGGGGGCACTGTGTCGGTCCATTGTGGTGAAGAGAGAGCTGAGCCGAAAAGCGAAGCTCTCGATTTACCGGTCGGTCTACGTTCCAACCCTCACCTATGGCCATGAACTTTGGGTCATGACCGAAAGACCGAGATCCCGGATACAAGCGGCTGAAATGAGCTTCCTCCGTAGGGTGGCCGGGCACTCCCTTAGAGATAGGGTGAGGAGCTCGGCCATCCGGGAGGGGCTCGGAGTAGAGCCGCTGCTCCTCAACATCGAGAGGAGCCAGTTGAGGTGGCTCGGGCATCTATATCGGATGCCTCCTGGACGCCTTCCTCGGGAGTTGTTTCAGGCACGTCCCACCGGGAGGAGGCCCAGGGGACGGCCCAGGACATGCTGGAGGGACTATGTCTCTCGGCTGGCCTGGGAACGCCTTGGGCTCCCCCTGGAGGAGCTGGAGGAGGTGTCTGGGGAGAGGGACGTCTGGGTGTCTCTGCTTAGTCTGCTGCCCTCGCGACCCGGTCCTGGATAAGCGGAAGACGACGAGTACGAGGTATTTTTACGGATGACTCTGAATTAATAAACAAAACAATTCAAACATTTTATAGTAAACTGTATTCTTCCAATTATTCTGAATCTAATTACCAATCTTTCTTTGTACAAATTAAGGACTCTATTGAAACTATTGACTCTGATTTTCGAAACCTAATGGACGAGGATTTAAAAATTAAAGAGTTAGACAAAGCAATACCTCAAATGGCTAAGGGTAAATCTCCAGGACTTGATGGTTTAACCGTTGAGTTTTATCAGTTTATTTGGAATGATTTAAGAAAACTTTTATTAGATGCCCTTCTAGAATGTATTTCCAATAACAATCTCTCACCTACCATGAAACAAGGTCTCATCACTTTGATCCTCAAGGCCAACAAAGACCCCTTGTCCTTAGAAAATTGGAGACCCATTATTATGCACAGACTATAAAATACACGCTTATGTTACTGCTTAAATAGTGGGTTAGCGACTGTTATAAATAAATTTCAGTCTGCGTTCATAAAGGGAAGAAATATTCATCATCATACAAGACTTATTCTTGACATGCTTGATTATCGACACTTTATTAATAGTGACAGGTTGATGTTATTCCTTGACCTCTACAAGGCGTTTGACTCGCTTAAGCATCACTTTATTATGCAAACCTTAAAATGTTTTGGCTTTGGGGAAAAACTTTGAAATTTAATTAAACTGCTTTATACTGACATAAGTAGTTCAGTTTCCCTTGGCACAAATTTGACCCCCAGCTTTACTATGTCAAGAGGCATTCGGCAAGGGTGTCCAATTTCCCCTAAACTTTTCATACTGACAACCCAAATGCTTACCTTATTAATATCTTAAAATCCAATCTTGGATGGAATTACAATCTTTGACAACGAAATTAAAATAGGTCAATTTACTGACAACACAGCCATTTTACTATATGACAAAACTATGATTGATATTGCCCTAAAATCCATTTTAACCTTTTCTGATGTTGGACCATGTTTTGCTGAATATTGTACCATTTGCACGCTGCTGGACACAACCAGGCCTTCCGACGTCATCGGCCATTTTGTATCCAGTATAGTCCGCCACTACAAATCCCAGCGGGCACTGCGGCTGATAGGACGGGGACGTCCCAAGTCTGACGTCACACGAGGTTATATGGGAAGGCGGACGCTTTAAACATTGCTTTCAGCTTGGGACCTCAACACGGTTACCACGCAACTGGAGCACCAACTCTGGAGAAAGAAAGCCCACGTTTCGAGGATTTCATTTTGTTTCTTTTGTTTCTGTTTGCTTTCTCCGTTGGCCAACGAAAAGAAGGTTCATGACAGAAATTCTGGAATAAGAAGGCCAGAAATTTCAACTTTACCGATCGAAGGCGTGGGTTTAACACGCAACCAAAAAACCACAGAGTTTCAAGGAGACGCAATTTTCCCTCCTTGTTTTGTACCAGTCGAATAATGACGGTCCGTCATAAATTTCTACCTTTCTGCCACAGAGGCCACCAAGGAAGAAAACGGACTGTTTTGCTGAGTATTCAAGGACGCGTGAACTCGCTTCCCCCCACCCTTTTTTTCTTCACTCGCTGCTCAGACAAGGAAGACCCCACAAAGTAAAAACCATCCTTTATTTTCTTTTACTTCTTTATTAGGAATAGTCTGGGCAGGGTAGAGAGAGATAGGATTGTAGTGCGATCAGAATCACCAATTATAGTCTGATGTGTTCTGAATTGTATGTGCATACAACATTGTATTGAAACTTTGATGTGCTGTGTTGAACTCTGAAGCCGCCGCGCTTCTCAAGTTGTGTTTTTACTGTGTGACACCTGGCGCAGCTGCGCGGTAGAAATGGACTGCGATAATAACCTCATGGTGAAATTCACTATTTTCTTTGTCTCAAACTTTACTGCTTTACTACTTGCCGCCAAAAAGTTTATGATCCTTTGTCTAAGCTAAGTTTACAACTTTGCTTGGGGGGTTTTATGACAGCCCGTGTCCCGCTGGGCTACACTTTCTGGCGGGCTGCTCCCAAACTCCGTTCAATACCATATTCCTTTGTCGTATTACCATTTTTGCCATAACTGCTGGTTGATTCTATACACACACACTGCTGTTTTGCTTTATTTGTTAGTTAGATATTTTACCCTTTTGTGTAGAACTTTGCATGTTTGAGTAGGTGAAGATTATTGAATCGGAGAGTTGATTGTTATCAGGCTGATTGATTTAATAAATTTTCACGTAGATAAAGAGAAGGCGTTTTGTGTTTATTTTGTGCAAGAGTGATTTGTCAGTCAAAATAAGGCAAAGTTCCCCACGTTTCGACCTTGAGCCATAAATACAACACCAGAGGACAGCTCTGGTTTCAATTCATAAATGAGGATTTTGGTTAGGAAATTAATTTAGTCAGATTATGATTTTCAATTATAATTCTTGATAAATATTAATTAATCAATAATCATAATTTCAACACTGAAGCATCTGGCCTGTCTCTAAATACTGATAAGTGTGAACTTCTTCCGATCTATTCCAGCTCTGAAAAGTCTGTTTCCTCCATTAAAGTTAAATCTGAATATCTGGGAATAAGAATTTACAAAGATCTTATTAAAAGAGAGGAGGAGAATATTGGTAAATGTATGGGTGACATGAAAAAATCCTTAAACCACTGGTTATTTCGAGATCTCACTATTTTTGGGCGAGTTCTTTTATCAAAGGCTGAGGGTGTGTCCAAATTGGTTTACTCATGTCAATCTGTGTTCATCTCTGAGAGAAGTATTAAGACGGCAAATTCAATAAAACCCTTAGACTTTGAAGCCCTAATAGGTACATTTAGAATAAACTGGCTAAAAGCCTATTTTTCACTCCCCAACTCTGTGTGGTTTCATATCCCTAGAGCTCTATTTGATAAGCTTGGTGGCCTGGATTTTTTGCTTAAATGTGACTTTAATTTAACCAAGATTCCTATCCAACTGTTTAACTTTCACAAACAAATTTTGTTTTTTTGGAAAATGATATTCAGTCACAATTTTACCCCACACAGCTCTGTATTGTGAAATAATAGGACAATAGTTGTCAACAGGAAGTCAGTTTTTAAATCTGATTAGTATAGAAAAAGGATTTTGTTTGTAACTGACTTAATGGACAGCAATGGAGTCTTGTTAGACCACGATGAATTTGTTAACAAGTTTAATCTGAACTGTACCAGTCATGAATATCTGAAAGTTTATAAAGCTATTCCGGTCCCCCTTATTCATCTTATACAAAACACTTAAAGGTATTCTAGAGTCACTCCAACTCTACCCAAACTGGTTGTAAACGACATCGATTTAACTGATAGGAAACTCAATAATGTTGTACTCACATCTGCATTTAAATCAAAATTATTCAATGATTACAAGAGAAGAATACCATCTGTGGATTCGAATATAGCTGAAAAAGCTTTATCCAGATACATTAAATGGCCAGTTCCACCTAAGGCGAAAGAGACTCACTTTAAAATTTGTCATAAAATTTACCCAGTTGCTTTTTTTTTACACAAATGCTTTAAATTTGATCTAGTTGGATGTGCCTTCTGCAATTGTCCTGTTGAAACCCTTGAACACCTCTTTTTTACTTGCTTTATCTCAAGTAAATTCTGGAATGACATCAAAGAATGGTTGTCACTGAAAATACCGAATATCCCCGAGTTTTCCTTTGACCATATTGTGCATTGCTTTGACGGTCCTGATAGCCAAACATCTAATGTTGTAAATATTGTTTTGTTGCTTGCTAAGTACCACATACACTGCTGTAAGTGGAGAGGCTCTGCCCCTTCATCTTTTATTTTAAGTAATTATTCCATTACATTTATGTGCCTTACTGTTTTTCTTTTCACTATAATCCCAGGTTCTTGTATTTTCTTTTCTTTAACTTGTTGCACTGTTACTTAACCCTCTACAAGATATTGTATTATAATCCTTGTAAATAAAAAAAATGTTTCCCTAAAATAAAAAGATTACTATTAAACCTAGTATGCCCAAATCTGAGACGAGAATTAACTGTTTCTTCCCTCCTTGCCCTTCCTGTTCTTCTCATTTCTCTTCTTTTGAATTTTATAAAACCAACGTCCTTTCTTTTCTTTCTCCCATTCCTTTTGCCACTTATCCTTCATTTTCTGTTTAATTTAGGTCACATGACTCCATATTCTTCTGGTGTTTTTTTGGCTGTTGGCAAAAAATTTGAGCTGGGACCAACTGGTATGGAGTGTGACTCATGATGGATTAATATCTAAATTACATAATATGTAATCAAATTCTATTAAATAATTCAGTTCTTTTTTTTGTATCTGTTTGCTTCCTAATTTCCTTTGTAATATATCTATTATATTAAACATTTCTTAAATTTGTTCAAATTCTCTCATGTATCTTTCTATTTCATATTTCTGGCAATGTAATAGAACATGTTCTATTGTTTCATTTTCCCACCAGTGGTCATATTTTCCTGTGTTCCTTTTTTCGTATTTTAAAAAGTGTATTTTTCATGTTTCATGTATATTTTATGTGTGTCCAAATCTTATTACCCTTTCCTCCTTTCTGCTCCCGCTTCCAGATTTTTTCTCCAACTAATTTTATGATCCTATAAAACCATCTTCCTTTACTTACCCTATGCCACCTTTTCTGCCATTCTTTCTTCAATTTATATTTGATAATACTTCCTGCCTCTGATTTACTGATGTGAACTGTAAAATTTATTTGGTTATGAGTTTTTTTTCTTTCTTTTCTTATATTTTCATCCGTTATTGTTATGCACCATTTACGGGGATGATAATAATAATAATGCACTCCCCATACAACCTCTATACTCCCAGGTCCAGGTGCCGATACCCCATAGGGACAACCAGCCCCCGGAGCCAGGAGGTGGTCCCCTTCCCTCCGGGGGTGGAGAAAGGCAGACCGCCCCAGCACCTGAACCTGGTCCGGACCCCAACCCCCCGCCCCGACCCCAGTCTCTAACGACCCCCATCCTCATCCTGAGAGGTGTCCATGTACAAAAGAGGGGTCTACATGGTCCAAACCAGCCCGCCAACCAGAGCCGCCAAAGAATAAAATAGTCCCAACCCCCTAATGAATTTATGAATTCCGATCCCAACCCCATAGCCCCCCACCCTCAATGAACCCCGACATGAATTTCCCCAAAGGGCCACCCCCAACCAGGACAGAGATATCAAACACATGCTCCCGAATACAAGCGCCATGAATTCCCTCCCCACAGCACATGGTCACACCCCCACAGGTGAGCTTCATTCCCGACAAGCCGACGAAGCAACATCCACACAGCGCAAGCTCCACACACAGCCCCGCTCCAAGCCCCCCTGCCCACAGGCGCAACAGGGCAGACACCGTGGAGCGCCGAGCCCACAACGGAGCCCCCAACCCCACACCAAGAAGGCACAAACTCACCTGGCAAGAGGTCCACTGCCAGCAGCAAGCACTCGGGGCGGGCGTCCCCCACCACACCCCTGCAACTACACAGACACACCACATCACTGCCACTACAACGTTAGCCCAGGTAGAAAAAATTATCCAGGTCTGCTCTGCCATCGCTGCTCAGTCGATCCAGATGCCTGTGACCCCACATCCAAGAAGAGGACACGACCCCCCCACCCCACATGCTGCAGCCCCCCACGCCACCCTCTAGCCCGCCGCCTCGAGCCCATCAGTTCGTGAGAGGGACACATGCACCAGCTGGGTAAGCCAGACCAAGCCCCAGTGCACACACAAGACATGCTCCACCGCCCCACCCACCCGACCGCCATCCATAGTCCTGCCCCCGGCCAGGGGCAAGAGCCACAGAAGGAAGCATTGGAGTAATGCCACCACAGCACGCCAAGGACCGGGCACCCCGCCGACCCCACACTCAAACCCCGGAGGTGCCCCAGGATGCCGGCCACCCACCCTCCCGCACAGCACACCTGGCCGCACCAAGCAGGCTGGCCAGCCCCTCCACCAAAGCGAGGCCACATCTCAATCAACACAGCACACCGCCCGGCCAAGACCACCTCATCGGAGCCCGGCGCCCCCCCAACCGGCAGACCAGGCACTGAAGCCAGGGACCGAGATCCAAGGCAATCCGAACGATCCCGAGAGGGCCGAAAAGCCAGCCCCAGCACCAGACAACCCCCAAGACCCGAACTCCAACCCCAGCCCAGATCCCGGCCTCCGACCCCAGACGACAAACAGCAAACGGGGCTGTGAAAAGACCACAAGCCTACCTTCGCCCGCTCAAATGTGGTGTTGATGCGTGTTGTTGTAGTGTACATTTCAAAAGAATTATGTTTTAGAGTAATCGATACAGAACCTGAATCTGAACAAAATATTTTGTTTTTAATGGTCTAATGTCCTCCACCCACTGTACTGCCAACAAAACTGCTAACATTTCTCCTGTATACACAGATTGTCAGGATCTGGGTTTTGTTTTGTGTTTTGTGCTTGCTACATGTGCTCAGTGTTTCAGACGGTGCTGGAGTTCTCAGGTGTGCTGGGTTACAGGTGCGACTCATTCTACTGATTACTTTGGGGAGTACTTAAGCAGGAGGCTGCCAGCACTTCGATGCCAGAGTGTTTTGCCCTCAGTGGTAACAAGCTCCAGCCAAGCTCTAACTCTATGTTTTGTTTTTTGACCTTTTGGTAATTTTGTGTATGCTCCTTCGCAGGCTAAGTAAACCTGAACCTTGGGCTCATGTCAACAGATACCGACTAAGTATTTGGAAACCTTTTCTGGATGTACAAGGCTATCTACGCTATGAGGATTACTTTCCTTATCTTCTGACTTCGTTTGGATTCACATCTAGCTGGCAGCTTCCTACTATCTTTGCTTCCTCTAACAAGCCACAAGTGTACCCTGTTCCACCCTCCAACGTCAGCATCTGCACACTGAACTCATTATTGCTCCGAGCTCACACTGAACAATACCTGAAGAGAACTTCTGCAAGGCCGGATCCTGAATGCCTCTTCCCCTGGCGACCTGACCACGCCTATCTAGTAAGCTGCCCTAGTTTCCACGTAAAGTCCCTGCTCTTAGTTAAGTATCATTTAGTTCCCTGTTCTCACTGTTTATCTTCCCTTCTTTTCATACAGTTGGAGAATCATCTGTTACGTCAACTGATTATCTTTGTCACAATAAACATTTTATTTATATTTCTTCGTTTTTCCGGAGTGCTCTCTGTATGCGAGTCAGATCTATTACGAAAATGACACAGATAAACCATTTCTGATTCATTTTCCAATCCCCACCTGAAACTCGGGTACCATGACTGCCACTCCTATTTTTCATTTATTTTTGATGCATCTGTAAAAATCTGAATGAACTGATAATGGCTGTTTATATATTTCTGTATTGTATGTGAATCTTTACTTTTTTCTTTCCAATAAATTCACTACTGTTGCTTCTGGTAAAATCCAGGGTGGTATAACAGCCAGAGGTAGTGTTGGACTTATTTCTATATTTTGTACTTGAAATTTTACTGTCATCCTTCCAATAAGCCATCCAAAATTTTTTTTATCGTTTTCTTTATCCCAGCATGGCTTTAAGATGTCACGTGTTGGATGATCCGGGTTATTGCCATGTAAATTTAACCAGTAATTTATTGCTAATTGTGTTCTTTTGAAATCTAACGGCATTTCTACCTCCAGTCCTGTTGCTGGGGTTGTTCTGAAAGTTGTACAAAACCTTAATACTTAATGTTGTCTAATTTTTCCAGATGAGTCTTTGCTGCTGAATTATCATTTATACACCCGTAATCTATATTTGATCCGATCAGTCCTGTTTTGTTTTAAACCTTCTTGATCTGCTCCCCAGTCACTGCCAGCCAAACACCTCATATTTAAGACTTTTTTTTACATTTATTTTTCACTTTTTGTAAATGTATATTCCATGTGATTTTGTCATTAAACCATATTCCTAAATACTTTTTACTGGTTCTAATTCTTGATTTTAGAACTTTAATTATATACCCTCTCAATTTTTTAATTCTTTTTTTTTTTCAAATGAGAACTTGAATCCTCAGTGGTATGCACATTTCTCTATCCTAACAATCCCAACCTGTATTTACCTTACAATAAACTATTTTTCAACCCCTGATTTCCATATGGAAAATATGGATCCATCATCAGCAAATAATGAACATCCTATTTCTTTCCCAATGTCTGTGAATACATTAGTCATTATAGAAAATAATAGTGGACTTATGTTACCTTGTGGTGTTTTATTTTCTACCAGATATTTTCTTGATAATTCTTGATCAATTCTGATTTGTATGGATCTATTCATCAAAAAGGTTTTTCTCATGTTAAACGTTTTCCCATTAATTCCCATTTTATTTAACTTAAATAGTAAACTTTCAACCCACATGTCATATGCCTTCTCTATATCAAAAAATACAGCAACTACACTTTATTTACTTCCGCTCTTCTTAGTTCATGTTCTAAACACAATGTTGGATCATTGTATTAGTATTTCTCCCCTTTCTAAAACCACTTTAAAACTTAGAAATGTACTTTTTAATATTCAAATAATATTTTACTCTGTTCTTTATCATTTTTTCCATTATTTTGCATATATTAGACATTAAAGCAATGGGTCGATAATTTTCTGGTTTTGAGTTATCTTTCCCTGGTTTTGCCATTGGAACAACTGACTCCTTCCAGCTCTGTGGCAGCCCCTATTCTGTGGAATTTCCATATTCTTTCTTAATACCAGTCATTCTTTTAATCATTTCCCACATTCTATCTTCTATCAATTTTTGTTTCTCTCCCTACTGTATTACAAACGTTTCTCCAATATTCTGTTTTTGCATTTTTAATGATTTTCCTCACCATTGCTTGTTTTCTTTTATATCAATTAATTTCTGAAACACTGAATTTCTTTTAATGAATTTAAATGCTTTATTTCTTAATTGTATTACTTCTCTACATTCATTTGTCCACCATTATATCAATCTCTTATCACACTGTCTTCCTGCTTTCTTTATTGGTTTTTCTGGGGCTTCTATAATTATTTCACAAACACATAAATTTATATTATTTAGATCCATTGTCATTTCAAATTTTTGAAGATTCTGTTGACTCAAATATTTAAATTTAATTCAGTCTGCCTTATTAAAATTCCATTTCTTATTTATCATTATATTCTTAACACTTAAAGTAAAATTTGTTCGGAACATAATGGGATAATGATCACTACCT
This sequence comes from Crenichthys baileyi, assembly GCA_036173005.1. Classification (NCBI taxonomy): domain Eukaryota; kingdom Metazoa; phylum Chordata; class Actinopteri; order Cyprinodontiformes; family Goodeidae; genus Crenichthys; species Crenichthys baileyi. Next base: position 271,472 of record JAHHUM010001481.1, read on the forward strand.
ATTGTTGTGTTTTTATCTATTTCCCACTCACAGACACCAGCTAATTAATTTGAAACAAAGGTTAAATCAATTACTGACTCTGTGCCTGTTCTGACATTAATTTGTGTTTCCCATCATTAATACGTAACAAATCTTTTATTTCTATCAATTATTCTATGACCTGTCCATTTTTACCATTAAATTAACTTATATAGCGCTTTTCCAGTCATACAGACCGCTCAAAGCTCTTTACACTAGAGCCACATTCACCCAATCGCACTCACTAACGCTCACACATTCATACACCGATACGCAGATCGGTAGGACACACTATATGTACACTCTTCAATCAAACGAGGTGTAAAAATTTTGACAGGTGGCGGGACTTCCGGTGGCGGGACTTCCGGTAGTGTAACCGGATATGGTCATTAATCGGATGTTGTCCCTCACAAAAAGCAAAAACTTTCTAATTGTATGTTTTTTTAGATTTTTTTTTTGTTTTTTAACCAGGGGGTTTTTTTAATGGGTGTTTTTTCATCTACAAAACAAGGAAGGCAAAAAAGTAGATAAAAAACCTTTCTTCCTCTCTCAAAAGTTTAGTAATCTAATCTGCACCAGCAACTTTTTAAATTGTCTAAAAACGGAAACAAAAAGAACTGAAAAAATAGTTTTTAAAAATTACTGTAGAAGCGCGCTTAGAAATTTTCTATACTAAAAAACTTTTTGTTGGGAATCATGAAGACTCCTTTGTAAAATGGATGAAAATTTAGTTACCTTAAACTTCTCTTTTTCATTTAGAGCAATAGTTATTGGGGTTTAGAAAAAACTTTTTTTCCTCATCCCCGGGGGACCAAGAGGTTGTACCTGTAGGGTGGTCTATTTTAAACTCTCAGAAACTGAAAAAAAAAAAATTTTAAAAAGTCCTATACATGTCACTGTTTATTAAATTTAAGGCAGAAATGTGAGTGTTTCTTGTGTATTATCTAAACAAAGTCTTCACACGACTGTAGTAGAGAAATTAAGCTGACCGTGCTCCTTCCTGCCCCAAATGTCGGCTTTGTCTCTGAAAATTCCACCCTGTCTATTGAATTATGTGTTGGGCTTTGCTGAGGTGCTGGGGGGGGTGGATAAAGGGGTGGCCCTGCACACTGATCTTTTTGTCGCATTAGGGGGCGAATCTAGAATAACGATTAAAAAAAACGGGGGGGGCGTGCTTCAGTGTTTTTTTTTAAATACTAGCAGAAAACGCTGCAATTTTACTTGCAACTTTCACTGGAAAAGAACCTCGTTGAACAATGGTAGAGTTTTAAAAGAGTTTTTTATCAAACCGGGAGAAAAGCAAGGCGTGCCGAGATGATGAAAAACCATCTACATCTCTATTCCTCATCTGAGATACCTATCGGAATTTTCCACTAACATCCTGCAGATGATATCCCACTTCACCAACAACAAAAGGGTGAAAAACAGGCCTCGGTAGCTAAGACGTACGTCTTTCTGTGTGAAACCCCAGTAACCTCTACAGGGATACCGCCGTGATTGGATGCCCGAAGAAACAACATATTTCCTAGCAAGGGTTTCAAAGGCCTCCCTTTTTAACGCTGCAGGAAGAGTGGTCTTTGGGAACCCTATGGACCCTTTTTGGTAGCTGGGGGGATATTTTTATGTCCCAAATAGGAGAGCTCTCCCGTATCAGTTGGATCAAGATGAGGTATTTTAAAGGATCATTTGGCCTGTGTTTCTCTCACCCCACAACGCTGGGCTTTGGGGCGGCGGGGAAACCCACACCTTAACGATAACCCCCCAATCAGTCTCAGTGTAAGGGGAGGGGGGATGAAGTGAAAAAATTCCCCGACCAGCCCAAAAAAGGTGAGAATGTGTCCCCATCCTTCCCCTGTTGAAAAAACTGGCCGAGAGAACCTCTCCCTTTGTGGGAAAGGGGGAGATCCAAAAAACCCAAAACAAAAAAGGGCCGCTGGTCTTTTCAAAGGCAGCAAACGCCCAAAAAAACCCGACGATCCCCCCAGATTTTGTTTGGGGTTGGAGGGGATTTAATCAGAAAATGCGGTGGATTCAAGGGCAGTGCTGGCCCCTACCTTTGAGCTTGGGCTTTAGAAGATGAATGACCCAGAAAAAACCCCCCCCTGGTTTAAACGTTTAAGGGAAAAGGTTTAAAAAAGGTTTTTAAAAAACGAATAGGGGAGTTCCATGATTTAAAATTTTTTACATGTTTTGTCAGCGGAAGTCCTTTTAATTTTCGTCCTGTAGCCGTAAACAAGTTGTAATACTTTTCTCACTGAATTGCCCCCGGGTTAAAAAAATTGGGGTGGAAGGGCCCTTTGCAGGGGAAATTTTTTTTCCCTCCATGGGTATGAAATTCTGCTAGGGCAAAAAAAAACCCGCCAAATTTGGGTTCTAAAAAAATTTGGCTAAAATTTTTCACGGAAAACTTTAACTGGGATTATTTTTAAAACCTCCTTGCTAGGGTTAGAGGGAAGGGGAAAAGTAAAAACCCGGGATCCTCCACCTTGCTTTTCCCTGGGTGCTGTATGAATCATAAAAATTTAAACGCGCCCCATATTTTATTTTCGTTTTCGAAGTTCATCAAAACCCGACCAACTGTTGAATTTCTCAGGCCCTTTTTTTCCCGCCCTACAAAAAAACCTATTTGAAATCCCTTTACGTGCGGGCGATTTAATATTTTCTCCACTTGTACATCTTGGGCCTTAAATAAATTTTTACTTTTTGAAGTTTCTGCGTAAAAAAATCCCCCCCGATAGGTTCTCCCCATCAAACTTTTAGTTTTTTATTAACCCGAAAAGACGGGTGTCCGCTCATAAAAATGTAAACACTTTATCGTAAAGCCCCCTGTTGGGATTTTTGCAAAAAAACCCCCACGTTCCTTTTGGGTATTTGACAAGATCCCCCTTTTTTTAAACATTGTCCCGAGGCCCTTTCAATTTTCTGGTTTTGGGGGTAACAGCGTACAGATTCTGGGAAAAAAACTAGGAAGGGGATTTTTGAGGTCAATTCCATAGGGCTCATTTTTAAAGCCGGGGTGGGAGCTGTGGTTTTAGTTTAAAAATACATTTTGCAGGAAAACAAGGGACCCCGGGGTTGTTAGGTGTAAAATATCTCCAAATTCCCCTTTTTTTTAAATGGGGTTTAAAACCCCTCAAGCACGGAGGGCCTTTACTTAAATTTGCCGTGGGAAAATGGGTTTAATTTTCCCTGTTTCTCCCCTTAGAAGCTTTAAAATTTTTTGTTTTAAAAAATTCTTTACCTGCATCAGTCTGAAGTTTTTTAAGGAACCCGACTTTTTTAAAAACTTTATCAAAAAACCTTTAGCACCTCTGCCAAACAGTTTTCCTCTTTAAAACCCCCCAAAAACCCCTCTTTGAAAAGATTGGGGCAATGACTGTTAAAAAAATAAAAATTTTAAAAACCCTCATTTTTTTTGGGCCCGAGATGCATGTCACAAAGATCGGGTTGGAAAACCGTCTCAGGGGTTCTTTGGGGACAAAAAAATCTGTTTCTTGGGAACTTTATTTGCAGGTTTTTGTAAAATATAGGATTTTCCCCAAAAAAAAAATCTTTAACTTTTTCCCCAAACCCCTACCTTCTTTTCTGTTTCCCCTCTTGAAAACCCTCCTCAACCTTTCTAACCCTAAAAAATTTCCGGATTTTAGGGTTTTAATTTTACTTCTTTTATCAACCTTTTTTTCAACCCTCCCGATTATGCTCACCGGGGTGACCCCACTTTTAAATAAGGGAAAAAAACAAACACCCCGAAGGGGATATTTAAAACTTCTTTTTTTTTTTTACCCGTATTTAATAGAGGAAAAAGAAAAAACACATTTAAAATAATAAAAAATCAATTCAAAAAATTGCAAACTTTAAAAAACAAATAAAAAACAAAAAACAAACCCGTGTATACCAGAGAAAGCAGAGAGAGGAAAACAAAAAAAGGGCCCCCAATAGGTCATCAAACATCTGAGGGCCCGGGTCGTTTGCACTCTGAAAAGAGTTTAAAAGGCTTGAGGGCAGTCATTTAAACCCCCTAAACTTTTCGTACAAATCGTGATTTCACTAAAGGAAAAACCTTTAAACCCATTTCAGTTCAAAATAAAAACCGTCTCTGCAATGTTTTCACTCTGAATTTCCTCGCTTGAGGGGTCGAAGGGTCAAAGGTTTTTGAAAAGCAGGAAGGGGGCTTTGGGTTTATGGAGTTTGGGCACGAGCGGTTTAAAAATTTATTTGGGAAACTCCTCCCCAAATTCCAGCATGATTTTGTTTTTGGCCCCAGGGGGTTTGTTTTGCACCCCGTAACAAAACCTTTTTTGAAAATACTTTTAAAAAGGTTTTGTTGAATAAATGAAGTATCGCTGTTTTCAACGTATTGATGAGAGCGGGTTTAAAATCCAGCCGTCAATTTAAACAAACCCTGGTTTTCTCCTCCCCCTTCGGTGAAGGTGAGAGGTAGGTATTTGGGTCTGGAAATTTTTGGGGGAGGGGGGATGCTGATGGTTGCCTGTCCTCCACAATCACCCTTGGTTTTTCAGGTTGGATATCTGTGTGTACAGACTCAAACCACGCATAGCGGGAAATAGAGGTCGGGGAGAAGGCGGAGGATATGATCTGAGGGTTTGTATCCCGGGAGGGTGCCTGGACTGAAGAGGGATTCAGAGAGAAGCAACGATGAGGTGGCTGGTGAGTAGAAGGTCTGGAGTAGGGGGTGGATACGGCCCCGGTGTTGAAAGCTTTCCATCATGCTAGGGAGAAGAGGGCGCTTTCTTTGGTGGTTGTAAAAAGAGGGGGCCCCAGTTTTGTGTTTTCCCCTTAAACGGTTTCCAAACATTTCAAGGTCTGCTACCTGCCGTTTTGAAAAAAAGAGTCTTTAGCTCGTAGTTAGACCCTGATACAGGGCCTTGCGAAAGTACTCGGCCCCTTTGAAAAATGGTCAAAAACCCCCTTGCCAAATTTCAGGCTTCAAACATAAAGTATAAAAATTCCAAAAATTTTTTTTGTGAAGAATCAACAAGTGGCACACAATTGTGAAGTGGAATGAAATTTATTGGATGTGACAAACCTTTTTAACAAATAAAAAACTGAAAAGTGGGGCGTGCAATATTATTCGGCCCCTTTACTTTCAGTGCAGCAAACTCACTCCAGAAGTTCAGTGAGGATCCAATGTTGTCCCAAGTGACTGATGATGATAAATAGAATCCACCTGTGTGTAATCAAGTTCCGTAAAAATGCACCTGCTCTGTGATAGTCTCAGGGTTCTGTTCAAAGCACAGAGAGCATCATGAAGACCAAGGAACACACCAGGCAGGTCCGAGATACTGTTGTGGAGAAGTATCTCGGACCTGCCTGGTGTGTTCCGAGATACTTCTCCACAACAGTATCTCGGACCTGCCTGGTGTGTTCGAGATACTGTTGTGGAGAAGTTTAAAGCCGGATTTGGATACAAAAAGATTTCCCAAGCTTTAAACATCCCAAGGAGCACTGTGCAAGCAATCATATTGAAATGGAAGGAGTATCAGACCACTGCAAATCTACCAAGACCCGGCCGTCCCTCTAAACTCTCATCTCGAACAAGGAGAAGACTGATCAGAGATGCAGCCAAGAGGCCCATGATCACTCTGGATGAACTGCAGAGATCTACAGCTGAGGTGGGAGAGTCTGTCCATAGGACAACAATCAGTCGTACACTGCACAAATTTGGCCTTTATGGAAGAGTGACAAGAAGAAAGCCATTTCTCAAAGATATCCATAAAAAGTCTCGTTTAAAGTTTGCCACAAGCCACCTGGGAGACAGACCAAACATGTGGAAGAAGGTGCTCTGGTCAGATGAAACCGAAATCGAACTGTTTGGCCACAATGCAAAACGATATGTTTGGCGTAAAAGCAACACAGCTCATCACCCTGAACACACCATCCCCACTATCAAACATGGTGCTGGCAGCATCATGGTTTGGGCCTGCTTTTCGTCAGCAGGGACAGAGAAGATGGCCAAAATTGATGGGAAGATGGATGGGGCCGAATACAGGACCATTCTGGAAGAAAACCTGTTGGAGTCTGCAAGAGACCTGAGACTGGGACGGAGATTTATCTTCCAACAAGACAATGATCCAAAACATAAAGCCAAATCTACAATGGAAGGGTTCACAAATAAACGTATCCAGGTGTTGGAATGGCCAAGTCAAAGTCCAGACCTGAATCCAATCGAGAATCTGTGGAAAGAGCTGAAGACTGCTGTTCACGAACACTCTCCATCCAACCTCACTGAGCTCGAGCTGTTTTGCAAGGAAGAATGGGCGAGAATTTCAGTCTCTCGATGTGCAAAACTGATAGAGACATACCCCAAGCGACTTGCAGCTTTAATTGCAGCAAAGGGTGGGCTACAAAGTATTAACGCAAGGGGGCCGAATAATATTGCAAGCCCCACTTTTAAGTTTTTTATTTGTTAAAAAAGTTTGACACATCCACTAAATTTCATTCCACTTCACGATTGTGTCCCACTTGTTGTTGATTCTTCACAAAAAATTAGAATTTTTTATTTTTAGGTTTGAAACCTGAAATGTGGCAAGAGGTTGACCAGTTCAAGGGGGCCGAGTACTTTCGCAAGGCACTGTATATAGCGCAGGAAGGGGGAGGGTCCTCAAAAGAGGGTGGGCTTTAGATCCACAACAGGGAACGTCAGCATTCTTTTCACTGACATAACATCAGTCCAGCAGCGTGAGTTTCAGAAATGGTTGGAAAGACGTTGTCCAATTTCATTCATCTTCTCAGCCCAAGCATCAAACGGTAGAGCCAGCACTGTCTTGAATACACCGCAGTTCTGATTGAATGCCTCCAACACAAACAGATCTGAGGGGATCGTCTGGTTGTTCTTGCATTTGCTGGCCTGAAAAGACCAGCGGCCATTTGCTGTGGTTTTTGATCCCCACACTGCACTAAAGAGAGGTTCTGTTGCAGCTATTTCAACATGGGAAGGATGAGGACACATTCTCATCCTTTTTGCTGGTCGAGGAGAGCTTTCATCTTCATCCTCCCTCTCGTACACTGAGACTGATTCAGGGTTATCGTTAAAGTGTGGAATTGCCAGCCGTAACACAGCCCAGTCGTTGTGGGTGAGAGTACACAGAGCCAATGATCCATTAAATGCCTCGTCTTGATCCAACTGATACAGGCAGAGCTCTCCTATTTCGTACATGAAAATATACCCCCAGCTACCACTCAGGCCATATGGTTCCAAAGACCACTCTTCCTGCAGAGTGTCGAACGGAGACCTTTGTACCTTGCATAGGTAATATGTTGATTTCTTCGGGGCATCCAATTCACGGCGCGTATGCCTGTAGACGGTTACTGGGGTTTCACACAGAAGAGACGTACGTCTTAGCTGATCTGAGGCCTGTTTTTCATCCATTGTTGTTGGTGAAGTTGGATCATCATCTGCAGAGTATGTTACGATAGGAATTCCGATAGGTATCTCAGATGAGGAAGTAGATGATGTAAATGCTTGTTCATCATCTTGGCATGACTTGCTTTTCTCCCCGGTTTGATGAAAAACTCTCTTAACTCTAACCATCTCTACAAGTTGCTGGTGCAGATTAGATTACTCAAACATTTGAGCAGAGGAAGAAAGGTTCTGTATCTACTTTTTGTCTTCCTTGTTTTGTAGATGTAAAAACATCCATCTAAATAACCCCTGTGTTAAAAAACAAAATGAAATCTAAAAAACATACAATTAGAAAGATTTGCTTCCTTGTGATGACCATATCCGGTTACTCTACTGGAAGTCCCGCCACCGGAAGTCCCGCCTACCTGTCAAACTTTTTACACCTCGTTTGATTGAAGGGTGTACATATAATGTGTGGTAGGCAACTTGAGGTTAAGTGCCTTGCCCAGGGGCACATCGACATATGGTAGGAGGAAGCTGGAATCGAACCCCCAACCTTTTGACGACCAAGACGACTACTCTTCCCACTGAGCCACAGTCGCCTCATTTCCCGCCCATTACATTTCCCCCATACTGTGCTATTAGCATTAAACTCCCCACATCATACAACTTTCCCTTCCAGATAACCCAACAACTCATCCATCAATTCAATTGCTAATGTTTTTGTCTCAAATTTCAACAACTGTTTACTCAAAATCTTTACCTTTTCCTAATATTTAATATTGAATCATTCCTTTATAAAAATCCTACATCTTCCGCCACTTCCTTTTGGTCGATCCCTTATCAAACTATCGAATCCATCCATCCATCCATTCATCCATCCATTGTCTTCCACTTATCCGGGGTCGGGTCGCGGGGGCAGCAGCCTAAGCAGAGAGACCCAGACTTCCCTCTCCACAGCCACTTGGGCCAGCTCGTCGGGGGGAATCCCAAGGCGTTCCCAGGCCAGCCGAGAAACATAGTCCCTCCAGCGTGTCCTGGGTCTTCCTCTGGGCCTCCTCCCAGTGGGACCTGCCTGGAACACCTTACCAGGGAGGCATCCAGGAGACATCCTAACCAGATGCCCGAGCCACCTCAACTGGCTCCTCTCGACCTGGAGAAGCAGCGGCTCTACTCTGAGTCCCTCCCAGATGACTGAGCTTCTCATCCTATCTCTAAGGGAGACCCCAGACACCCTGAGGAGGAAACTCATTTCGGCCACTTGTATCCGTGATCTCGTTCTTTCGGTCACGACCCAAAGCTCATGACCATAGATGAGGGTAGGAACATATATCAAGAAATTGGGTGGATACTGTTCTTATTTAGATTAAACTTTTCTTACAGATGGCAATTGTAGTCATGGAGGCATTTCCAGACAAGCCAAGAATGACGTTTTCAACCATAAAACTGGATATCATCAGGTAATTGGGTAATTTTCATTTTTTTTCCCATGTGATATTCATTTATGTAGAAAAATATACACTTTAATTTAAGCTTTTGACATGGACAACTGTGCTATGTGCTCAACATCCAAACCACCAATGCTGGGGCCAGCTGTCACTGACTGGGTGAGTGTTGTAGAACCCATAGTATTTTTGGAGCGACATTTAATAAATGTTTATCAAGAACATAAAAGTGCAACGCCATTGATAGATGATTTATAACATTTGAATCACATGCACGTATCCGTCAATATTTTTAAATTGCCTATAATTCTGTGCAGGGTTGCTGGGAGGCTGGTGCCTACCTCAAGCAAAAATTTGTGTTAAAGAGTGGGCACACCTATAAAATGACCAAAAAGAAACTTACAATGAATATTAACATGAACTTAACATTTGTGTGGGATTATTTACAGATTCAGTGTGACTCATGCATTCGCTGGTACCATTTACAATGCATGAACGTGGATCTTGCAGGGGTGCCAGGAAGGGCAAAAACAGCATGGGACTGCCCGCTGAGTCACTAACAAAAGTGTTAATTGTTTTTGGGTTTGGAAGTTGTTGGTTAGTTAGATTTAGATCAATTTTCGGTTTGATACTGTTGTTCTGTTTTTATTAATACATTTCAGTTTCTTAAATACAAAGTTTGAAAATTTGTTCAATATTAAAAGCTATGTGTCATAACGGATAGTTTTAAGACTCTGATAAACACAATCATGAGGAAACCAGGACAGCGTTTAAACAGTTTATTTATTCACAAATGTAAGTTCATTCTGGAATCCGGACTGGGTCAGTGGACAGGATTGGGATCCCACTGAGGGAGAAGAAAAGAGACTCGAGAGTGTTTAAGAAAAGGTGGATCAATAATACTGAAATCCATCAGGGTTAAACTTACAGCAAATAAGCCCTTAGCCAGGTCAGGGAGGATTAAGTCTTTACCACGATGGTTGAGATTGACAGGAGAGTGCAGCAGCGGAGAAAAGTACTTCCTTGTTCTTCTGACTTTGTGCTTTACTCCATTCAGCGGGCCCCATAGGGAAACGATTGTCTGGTTCAAACAACCTATAATACTTATAACATCACAAAAAGAAGAGAAAGACAAAGAATTAGTTTCTTAGTTTCTTACTTGCTGCAAGGAGAACGGACAGAGATGTGCTTCAGTTACAAATCTACTACCGCTCTGAAAACACATCTGTCCGATACTCTCTTTTTATTATCTTAAGGGTGGTCCCTAGTTACAATATACGTTGCTGCTCTGAAGGGTGTGATAAACAGCTGCAACGTAAACAGGTCATATACACCATTATCTGTAACAGCACACTTCCACAGTCTCCCCCATCTTAAGATCTGTGTGTCCTTTGTTCAGCACAATCAGCCACCATCTTTATGACATCCTCAACTGTGACTGCTTCCTTCCCGGCTCCATCCTTTGATCCTTGCCTGGAAACAACTCATCACATCCTTACTCACACATACTTGAAAGGTTATAAAGATCAAATAGTAAAGTAAAGAAAAGGAAAAATATAAGATAAATCTATATACAATTATTCCAACATTTCCCCCCTGTTTATCTTATATTTGCTCATATTCTCATATCACATATCACAGCCACTTCTTTTGGATTTTTAACTGTAAGATCATTTTTCATGAGCACAAATATAATTAAAGCTGCAAGCAGCCTTGAAGGCCCTCACACCTCAGCGCACTTTGGCCTGTCCAGCGACCGGGGGAGCCTGGCATCGCCGCCTGCGCATGACCGACGAGGCTGCCCTTCAATACCACACATCGCCACTAGGACGGACTGTGAGCGACATGTTATATAATGTGCGGACATGCAGAGTTGTCATCTGGCGAGAACCATTTAAAATTTGGGTGAAATCCGACCTTCCAGATGGAAGCTGCACTCACTTGTTTACTAGTGGGTGGGGCTGAAATGATGTCATAAACTGACGCTTTCATGTATCAAAAAGCTTTTGATAACTTTTGATCCCCACTGCCTTAAGAGTATACTGTGTGATTTTCAAGTCTCTAAGTCAAAAGCTGTAGGAGGAGTTCGCTCAGATATGCGGGCTAGAAACGCCCAAAACAGGGTCAAAATGGCAACTTCGATCCAAAATGGCCGACTTCCTGTAGGGTTTGGACCAATGCTCCAAGAGAGTGTTTTGTAGGTCCTGAGATGTTACATATGTGTACCAAATTTCAGATTCCTGGGTCAAAGCGTGGCTTGGGGCTGATTTTTTTTTTTTTGTAGGGGGCGCTGTGGACGAATTAGGCCACGCCCACCAAATATGTCATCAGATCTCTGTTGGGTACTGGACTAGGATCAATCACATTGAATTTGGTGCAGATGAGATGATGTATGTGGAAATTAAGGCCAAACGTATGGCCATGGCGTGACGTCAAACTTCGCCGCGCCACCACGCCCACGAAGTTAGAACCACTAGCTAAGTTCAGTCACCTGACACAGTTTTAAGTGGATTGGGTCAAGAGGGTCAGAGAGGCACCTTTCCAAGTGAAAAAAGTGACTTCCTGTTCTCAGGGGGCATGGCTTTGATGATGTCAGCATATGACCCCATAGGTTCGTCGGGAACCCGAAGGTCCTCCTTCAAGCCAACTTTGGTATGATTTGGCGTTTTTTTGGGAAAGTTATTGCATTTTTTCACTTTGAGCGCGAACGCCAAGTTTGTGTCCCGGCCACGCCCCCTAAACATGGCCGAAAACTCACGAATTTGATAACTTTTAATCCCCCATGCCTTATCTGCGTATTAACCAAATATGAAGCCGATAGCTCAAAATCCCTAGGAGGAGTTCGTAAAAGTTCGAGGTGAGTAAAAGTGAAAAACGGCCAAAAATTGCCCTTTGACCCAAAATGGTCGACTTCCTAATAAGAAACCTTGCAATTACAATAGGCCCTTGCTGTTTTCCTGCTCGGGCCTAATTACACTCAGAGGCACTTACTGACATTTAAACCACAGAATCATATAGAGATGGATCTGGGTACAGGTCAGAAAAGCGGTCGGTCGGATCTCCATCATCCTCATCATCCTGATGTTTAAGTAACAGATAGAGCTGGGTAACTATGTCTTTCATAGGAGAAATAGCTGTGGTGATGAGACGGTTAAGAAGAGAACGAAGACAGGGAATACAACAACATCCACACAATGTCAAAATTGCCGAAAAAACACTGCAAAGGAAATCATTACTGATGATACTAAAACCTTTATACTTCCCCAAAACACATCCACTAGGACTCCCACATCGAGCTTTTCTACCCCAGAATGCCCCCCTTCGTTTTGCCATTTAGAGATCTAAAACCTTTATGGCTTTGGTTAGGCTCCCGTCAGCAGCAGTGTTGGGGTTAGGTATGAATGTGCAGGCATTTTTTCCCCAAAAAATTGAAAAAAAAACTCCTTTTTTTCAGCTAACAACATGTCAAAAAGCAATTCTATTCTGGAATGCCATCAGGGAAGCTGAAGCCAAATTTGGTCATGGGACAGCTTAAAAAAACCCCTTTGTGTCCAATTTCCTAGTTTTTTGAACATTGTAGTGGATATAGTTTTGATCCCGGTCTAAAATTTTTTTTTCATTGTACCACAACCAACAGATTACTTGATTCAAATCCTGCGACTACTTTATCAGCCCATTTAAATGAAATTTGGGAACCCCCCCCTAGGTTTCAAACCTATAGCATTGATGGGGCATATGGGCTTTTTCAGTCTTCCAAGCTGCAGCTCTTAACGTTTTCTATTACGCCAGTCATGTGGTATTAACACTAGATAGTCCCCGTGTTACCTCATCTACTGACATAGGATATACTGAAACTGGTAACAATAAAGTAAATAGAGCACCGATTTCCCCTTCACATTTGAAGGTAATCAATCAAATAACCTGTCATCACCACACCACCACCAAATGTCTCCCTCTAGAACCCGGTTTTTTAAAAAACTTTTTTATTACTTTTACAATTGTAAATCAACCATTACTGCAGTGAGATTTCCCCCAATTTTATTGCCTCTCTTTGCCATATTTATACATGTGTAGTTCCCGGGTTGACCCGTTTAATGGAATACTGGTTTGTTCTTATCTGCTGTAGTTTACAGGAAAAACAGAATCCCAGTGCTGACACATTTCATTAGGATTAGTTTGATTCATCACTTCCATCATACAGGGGTTTTGGTATCACAGTTGGAATTACTTTTTTAACAAAGGCCCCGGGGACTCATACACACAACACAATCTTTTTTTAGTCATGTTAGCCCTTTTAAACCAAAAAAAAAATAACCGTTTATTTGTTCCTGATAATCCAGTAAAAACCTAGAACCAAGTCATCTGCGGGGTTGAGTTTTCCTAGCATAAATTTTTTCTCTCTTTGCTGTGGCTTAGGGGAAGAGGTTTTTTTCAGTTTTTACTTCCCCACAAAAAAAAAGGTCCAAGGTTGGGTCAGCCCCTGAAACTCAAGCCCAAGGAGAAAACCTCAAAAAATTTTCCTCCTGATGAAAAGTTTCAGGAGGGAAATCGAGAGTTTAATGCGTTGAGGTTTTAAAGGTTACCTGGATTGCATTATCAGCTTTATGGAGTCTAAAAAACTTCTTTTTTAGACTAGCCAATAAGCAGGGGGTGCCCCCACTTTGGGTTTCCCAATTGTTTCCCTTTATCAGCTACCATCGTGGACCATGAGGTGTCTCTTCTGTCATTAGTCAAGTAACCATTTATAATTTTTTAAAATCCTGGCCCTTTTCCTTCCTCGTTTGGTCAAGCTAATGAGTGGGATCAGCACTACAGCTGTGGTATTAGATTTCACGCACACTTGAATGCCATAAGTATAAGAAGTTTGTTAAGTACACATAGTTGGGTTATCTTGCCTTCCTTGGTTTAGCGCTACTCGTTTAATATGACTCATAGCAGGTGTTGTTACATTTTGATTTATCTTGTCTGGTTCCCAGAGGTACCAGAAAAAGAAGAAAATCAATATGAGGAAAAAAATACATGCCCAGCTACGGACTGCATCGCTAATCCATCTAAGAGTCGTTTTGGCTGAAATTTTGACTCCTCTAAGTGGTTCCAGTGTCTTAATGTTCTTTACTGACTTTCGGGTCTCTCCAGCCTCTAAATGTCTGGGTCCACCCTATTATCAGGCTGTAAGGCACTTCCCCTGGCGGAGTTTTCAATGGAAATTATCTTTTTACAATGTGTAAGGTGAATCCAGGTTGAGCTGTCAACTATTTTTACTGCTGTAGGAGTGGTTAGTAATACCTGATATGGGCCCTCCCACTTAGGTGAATACCAATGTTTCTTCTTTAAACTCATAATTAACACCTAGTCTCCTGGTTCCACTAGTTGGTTTTCCTGCTGGGAAATAGAACATTTCTCATTAGTTTGATTTTGTTTCTGTTGCTTTTCTAACATACTCCTCATATAATCAGCTAGGTTGGCTTCTTCATCTAACTCCCACTGATTTTTGAACTGTGGTAATCTGTATGGTCTTCCAAATAATATATTATATATAAGCGTAAATACAGTAAGATTGTTATTCACGCTGGCGGTAATGACACCCGGTTACGTGAATCAGTGGTCAACAAAGTTAGAGTTGCTTCGGTGTGTAAGTTTTCCAAAACAATGTCGGACTCCGTAATTTTCTCTGGTCTCCTCCCCGATTTAACCAGTGACAACATGTTTAGCCGCATGCTGTCATTCAACCGCTGGCTGTCTAGGTGGTGTCCAGAAAACAATGTGGATTGATAACTGGCGAACATTTTGGGGAAAACCTGGTCTGATACGGAGAGACGGCATCCATCCCACTTTGGATGGAGCAGCTCTTCTTTCTAGGAATCTGTCCGAATTTATTAGTTGTCCAAAACTCTGACAACCCAGGGTTCAGACCAGGAAGCAGGGTCGTAGTTTAACATTCCTCTCTGCAGTTTCTGTACTGCTACACACCCATTAACCTATTAAGACAGTGTCTCGCCCACGGCCAAGATTGAATAGATTAAAAAATAATCTAAAACGAGAAATCAGGAAAATCTAATAAAAATAAACACAACTCAGACTAAGAAGAAAAATAAAACTATCAAATGTGGCTTAATGAACATAAGATCTCTCTCTTCAAAGACTTTGCTAGTTAGTGACCTGATTTGTGACAATCAGATTGATTTATTTTGTCTCACAGAAACCTGGCTGCAGCAAGAGGATTATGTTACTATAAATGAATCAACTCCTAAAAATTATTTAAATTTTCACATTTCTCGAAATACTGGGCGAGGAGGAGGAGTAGCAACCATCTTTCAGTCTGATTTATTGATTAGTCCCAGACCAATCAATAGCTACAACTCTTTTGAATATTTAATCCTCAGTTTTCCTCATCCAAATTGCAAAGCACTAAAACCACTTCTGTTTGTTGTTTTGTACCGTCCACCAGGCCCTTACTCTCAACTTTTAGATCAGTTTTCAGACCTTTTATCTGATTTAGTGTTAAATACAGATAAGGTTATTATAGTGGGGGATTTTAACATTCATGTTGACACTGAAAGTGATAGCCTAAATATAGCCTTTAATGCTATCTTAGACTCAACTGGCTTTGCTCAAAACATTAACACACCTACCCACGTTTGTCTTCATTCTCTGGACCTTGTGCTGACATATGCCATTGAGTGTAAAGACATAACAATATTTTCTCATAACCCTGTCCTGTCTGACCATTTTTTAATAACCTTTGAGTTTAATTTAACTGAGTATTCCACACCTAAAAGAAAATTTCATTATAGTAGATCATTATCAGACAATGCTGTAACAATCTTCAAAGAATCTGTTCCACTTTTGATTTCCTCATTATCACAGAAAAACACAGTGGAGTGCAATAATTTTGTTTCTTCCCCTTCACAAATTGATTCTCTTGTTCATAGTGTTACTTCATCATTGCGTAGTGCATTAGACAATGCAGCCCCCTTGAAAAAGAAGGTAATTATTCATAGGAGGCAGTCTCCCTGGTTTAATTCAGAGCTGCGTACTTTAAAGCACAATGTTAGAAAATTGGAGAGAAAATGGCACTCTACACACCTAGAAGATTTCTACTTAATCTGGAAAAATAGCCTACTGTTGTATAAAAAGACACTTCGCCAAGCCAGAACAGCTTATTTCTCATCATTAATAGAAGGGAACAAGAATAATCCTACGTTTCTCTTTAGTACAGTTGCTAAACCTTAGCTCTTAGCAGTCATGAGTTTATGGGAATCTTTTTAAATAAAATTGATTCTATTAAAAAGAAAATCTTTGATATACTCCCGAAGATGATTACTTCATCCTCAGCAAGTGAGACAGCATTGAAAGTAACTGTAGAACCTGATCTGTGCTTGGACTGCTTTGATCCTGTGGAGCTTCCTGAGTTATCAGAAATATTAGCTTCATCTAAATCTTCAACTTGTATGTTAGACCCAATCCCAACCAAATTATTTAAGGAAGTGTTTCCTCTGATTACCAGCCCCATTTTAGATATGATTAATTTATCCTTAGTAAATGGATATGTACCACAAGCTTTTAAGGTAGCTGTAATTAAACCTTTGCTTAAGAAACCTTCACTTGATTGAGATGACTTAAAAAAATTACAGACCTATATCCAATCTTCCATTCTTATCTAAAATTCTTGAGAAAATAGTTGCTAATCAAATGTGTGAGCATTTACACAGCAATGACCTGTTTGAAGAGTTTCAGTCAGGCTTCCGAGCTCATCATTGCACTGAAACAGCTCTGCTGAAAGTCACTAATGATATTCTCCTAGCCTCAGATAATGGACTTGTGTCTGTACTTGTCCTGTTAGATCTCAGTGCTGCATTTGATACAGTCGATCACAATATTCTCTTAGAAAGGCTGGAATATGCTGTAGGGATCAGGCGAACAGCACTAGGCTGGTTTAAATCTTATTTGTCTGACAGATTTCAGTTTGTTCATGTAAATGATAAATCATCTTTAAACTCCAGGGTTAATTGTGGAGTACCACAGGGTTCAGTACTTGGGCCAATTCTCTTTACTATATATATGCTTCCAATAGGTCAAATTATCAGGCAGCATAGAATAAATTTTCACTGTTACGCTGATGATACTCAGCTTTACTTATCCATAAATCCTGATGAGCCCAACCAGTTAGATAGACTACAAGCATGTCTTGAAGACATAAAAACTTGGATGACCTTAAATTTTCTGCTTCTAAATTCAGACAAGACAGAAGTTGTCGTCTTTGGACCGGAGTCTTTAAAAAAGAAACTGCTTAGCCAATCACTTAACCTGGATGGCATTAAATTGACCTCCGATAATAAAGTAAAAAACCTTGGTGTTATTTTTGACCAGGACATGTCATTTAAATCCCATATTAAACAGGTTTCTAGGATTTTCTTCCTTCATCTCCGGAACATTGCCAAAATTAGAAATATCCTGTCCAGAAGTGACGCTGAAAAACTAGTCCATGCATTTGTTACTTCAAGGCTGGACTATTGTAATTCTTTACTATCAGGATGTCCATAAAATGCAGTTAAAAGCCTTCAGCTGATTTAAAATGCTGCAGCAAGAGTTCTGATGAAAATTAAAAAGATAGATCATATTTCCCCTACTTTAGCTTCCCTTCATTGGCTACCTGTTGAATCCAGAATAGAATTTAAAATTCTCCTTCTCACATATAAAGCCCTTAATGATCTAGCTCCATCATACATCAGAGATCTGATTGTTCCATACGTTCCAAACAGAGCACTTCGTTCTCAGACTGCAGGTTTACTGGTGGTTCCTAGAGTCTCTAGAAGTAAAATGGGAGGCAGATCCTTTAGTTATCAGGCTCCCCTCCTGTGGAACCTGCTCCCAGTTTTAGACACCCTGTCTACTTTTAAAGCTAGGCTTAAAACTTTCCTTTTTGATAAAGCTTATAGTTAGAGTGGCTTAGGTTATCCTGAGCTATCTTCTTTATTTTTACCTCCGTCTTCTTTCCTCCCTGTTGGATGGAGTAAGGGGGAGTCAGGTTTAGCCTAAACCGGCTCTGTTACGGTTGAGGTGCAAACACACCCTCCATTTCTGCTACTTGTATGACCCCCTCTCTTTTCCAATAGTTATAATCAATCTGAAAGAGAGAGGTATCCCAATCGTGGTTTTTAGTATAACAATGGCCATCAGTGGGCTCTAGATGGACAAACTGTCTACTTTTAAGGCTAGGTTTAAAACTTTCCTTTTTGATAAAGCTTATAGTTAGAGTGGCTTAAGTTATCCTGAGCTATCTCTGTAGTTATGCTGCTATAGGCTTAGGCTGCTGGAGGACATAATGACCACTCTCACCCTCTTCTCTACATTCTCACACTACTCTCCAATTTTGCATTATTTGCTGTTATTTCAGCATTTAGCTTTATGTTCTCTCTCTTTTCTCTTCCTAGAAGGTACACCTGGCCTGACTCTGTGTCTACCTGTGACACCTTTCTGGAGAGGGGCATTGTCCAAGCTTCTGCTGGCAACAACTTAATGCTCACCCTCTACTGATGATCCACATGGCCATGTCTTTCAGCGTTTAACCCTTTCTCTCTCCTAGACATGGCAATTGACTGAGCTTTTGCTGTTACTAACTCTATGTGCTCTCTTTCAGACTCTAACCTTGAAAACTGGCTCAGAGTTCATCTGTTCTTTCTTTCTAGGTGAAACGACTAAAGGAGCTACATCCATTAACATTTACTTTTCCTTCCCATAGAAAGGACTCCTGGATCAGTGCTTCTTTCTTCTCTTTGTGTCTCTGCTCTGTTCTCTCTAACCCCCAGTCGGTCGTGGCAGATGGCCGCTCACACTGAGCCTGGTTCTGCTGGATGTTTCTTCCTGTTAAAAGGGAGTTTTTCCTCTCCACTGTCGCTACATGCATGCTCAGTATGAGGGATTGCTGCAAAGTCAACGCCAGTGACTGTCCACTATCTCTACATGCTCATCCGGGAGGAGTGACTACTACAAATTTCAATAAATTTCAATAAATAACTGAATCTGACTGCACTGTTCAATGGTTAGGACTAATTGGAATGTATGTACCCGAGTTTTGTGAAGTGCCTTGGGATGACGTGTTGTGAATTGGCGCTATATAAATAAACTGAACTAGAACCAGACACTGAGTCCAAGATCTTCCTTTCTCTTCAATACACTTTTTCAGGCGGTTCTTTATAGTCCCATTCATTCTTTCCACTAATCCAGTGCTTTGAGGGTGGTAAGTGCAATGGTTTCTTAGACTTATGTGAAACATAATTCCTATTTTCTTTATTATATGATTTACAAAATGAGCTCCATTGTCACTATATATTTTCTCAGGAATCCCATATCTGGGAATGATATCTTTACACAGTGCTTTTGCTACAGTTAAGGCATCTGGATGTTTAGTTGGAAATAGTTCTATCCATTTAGACAATGCATCTATAATGACTAAACATAACTTTTTCCCTTCACTGTGGTTTAGCTCAATAAAATCCATATGGATTGTTTGGAAAGGGTATTTTGGTTTTGGAATTTGTCCCCTTCGTGGTCTTAAATTCCCTTGTGGATTATGTTTTGCACATGTTAAACATGTTCTACAAAAATTTTTTGAATAAGAGTTAAATCCATGTCATATAATATTAATGTATCTGTCCTACCATACCCCCTGTTGAGACATGTGAAACACCATGGCCCAATATTGCCGCCCATTTGTATAGGTTTTTTGGTAAGATAGTTTTATTATCTGGTCAAATATAGATTGTCTTTTAATGCAGCTCCATGTTTTTTCCACATTGCTATCTCCTGTGGTGGGCTTTGTTGATGCATTTCTTTTCACACAATATTGTCTATACAATGCTGTTTTTCCATGACTAATATTTTGATTTGTCCTGCTGTAGCTGCTTTTGCTGTCTTATCTGCAAATGCATTTCCTTTTATGACATCATTTGTGCCAGAAGTGTGAGCTGAACACTTAAAGACTGTTAATTTTCTAGGGAGGTGTACTGATTTCAGTAAGTTTTTTAACAAATCAGCATGCCTTGCTGGTTTCCCAGTAGACGTTACCATGCCTCTATTTTTCCAATATTGAGCAAATGTATGCACTGTTGCAAATGCATATTGACTATCAGTATAAATAGTTACTTCCTCATCTGCAAATAGTTTGCAGGCCTCAGTTAGCACAATAAGTTCTGCTGTAGAGGCTGACATTTTTTCGGGAATCCCACGGGTCACGGGATTCCCATGGGAATCCCGCAGGATGGGAGACAGCATTAGTAAAGATCACGTGATTTGGACGGTACAGGATAAAAAATTAAAGGGAGCAGACGGGAGCGGGAGCTAATCAATAGGGGGGGAAACAAACTAGGATCAGTTGTCTTTGGAAATGTAAAACTGAGACTTCGTTATAAACTTAAAGAAATAAAAAACTTGGATCGATACCGCCATAGTGTAGTTTTTTTTCCAAGAAGCATATACTATAATGCGAGGCAAACGAACTACACGACCCACAAGCCAACAGTGCTTCAGATCTATGTTTTCCACCTGCGTTCAGAATGCAGAGAGCAAACACAGGTGGAGAACTGGAGGTGGCAAAATTGGATTTGCAAATTAAAGTCAGAAGTAAGGACTTATCTATTAAACTCATAGAGGTGACAGGAAAGTCACAAATATTACCGAACTTCAGGAGAGTTGAATGCAGCGGTGTTAACACGCAGTAAGCTGCTTGTAAAACGTGTTTAGTTGTAATCAAGTACACCAGTGATTAAAGGACACTTGTAAGGCAAATTCTGGATTGAATCAGCCCTGCATCTCTTGGTCAAACCAAAAGTATCATCACGAGTCAAGTCTCATCTAACCAACAAAGCTGCTGCATGCGCACTAAAGATTTAAGAGCCTTTGCCACAGTAGAGGGGAAAGGTACGGAGCCCGCGAGGGGACATGGGGGATTTTTTTGTTTGCGTCCCCACGTAATACTTTTGCATTCACTCGCAAAAGTTGTTAATCGCCTTGAGAAAGCTGTGCATTTTGGAACAGCACCACAGATGACAAACTGCTCACAAAACAAACAGCACTGATATGGCATTGACATGGTTTATTTGTCATATGCAGGTTAATACCAGTCAACAATGCGATTAAATGCTTAGGAAAAGAAGAACCGTTCAAATCATGATAAAAATAAAAGCACTAATGGCGTGCAAAAAAAAAAAGTACACATTTTGCAGCAGTAATAAGCAAATAAAGTGTCACAGATGTGGTTTCGTGCAGTATTATTGTCCAGAGTTCAGTAGTTTGACAGCATGTGGATAATAACTTTAAGTCTGATTGAAGATCCTTTTTTTAAGGCTGATTTCAAAATAAAACTCAATAAATCTCAAAAACAGGTCTAGTGTTTGTTCCATTTTTGCAGTTATCTGGTTTGGAAACTATCCCGCAAAGTTTTGCGAGATAACGCAAAGACTATTGCGTGAGAACGGAAAAGTATTGCGTGGGCATGCAAAAGACAAAAATTCCCCCATGTCCCCTCGCGGGCTCTGTATAGAAAGGCTTCATCAAGGGAAGATATTATATAAATATGTTGTGAAATAGAAAAAAATGTAATGTACCATTAAATGTACAATTTATTTTAATACATCATTAAATATTAAGTGTACCACTAATGACGTCATGTCTTTAAAATTATACGTAATTATTCAGTGGCACATTTAATTGCATAATAGTCAATTTCATGATATAATAGTACATTTATTGTTTCTAATGATGTATTAAATAAATAAATGGTACCTTTAATTTAATGGCACATTTAATGTTACATTTCTTTCATGTTACATTTACTTCACTTATGGGACATTCACAACATTTATTTATTTAATGATGATTTTATTGTATTAATTTTGTCCAGTTTGACCCTCCATTCTTGATGCCTATATTGGAGGTCATGTCAGAATTTGAATCAAGTGCACTGGAGCAGATACGCATCTAAAACTTGCAGGGAAGGGGTCCCTGAGGACCAGGGCTGTGAACCATTGAGATACAGTTTCTAAATTTTGAAGGTAATGCCTTTTTACCCTTTTGTTTACCAAGTACAGTTCTCTTGCTAGGTGCATTTTTCTTTTGTTTCAGCAATTTGAAACATAAAAGTAATGTCGTTGTTCAAAGGAAACAATCACTTAATAAATGAGTAAAATACAACTATGTACATTTTGTTTATTCAGCTAAGATAGGCATGGTCTGTTTCCTTGTTTGATATTTTATTATTTCTTCATTATTATTCTTTTTACTTTACTACAGCTTTACAACAGCTAAAAACAGGGACCTAACTGGTCCTTCAAAGAAATTGCCAAAAGACTAAATGAAGAAAATAAAAATGGGAGTGGCACAGGAGTGGGAGTCATTCTAAATGGGAGCGGGATGGGAGTGGGAGTCAATTTACCAGGAGTGGGATGGGACAGGATTTTTTTTTTATGCTGGCCTGAGATTGGGATGGGACAAGACATTTTTCTGTGGGAGCGGGATGGGACAGGAGAGAAATCCACTCCCGTGTCACCCTCTATTCTGCAGCCTGTGCAGAATAATGTGAAGGTAATTGCTCCGCTTTTAACACTGTATCTTTCGTCACTACTGCATATCCTGTTTGTGTCTTCCCTCTCATCTTTTCTGGAGGAACCATCTACATAAACTATTTTGCCCCGTACCAGGGGTTGATCCTGCAAATCATTTCTAGTTTTTGCTTCTTTTTCTGCCAATTCTTGACAATCATGTTGAATTCCATCTTCAGGTGTGGGTAACAATGTTGCTGAGTTTAAAGTGGTGCACCTTTCTATAGTTAAGTGTGGTTGTGACAGTAAGTTTGACATGCAGGACAAATGTCTAGCAGGTGATAGAAAGGTCATATTTGTTTGCAGTAATAATGCTGAAACTGCATGGGGAACTCTTAAAATTAAAGGGTGAAATAAAACTATTGTGGCACTGACTTCAACTGCCATTGAGGCTGCAATTACAGCTCTCACACAATATGGTTGCGGACATGCAACACTGTCTAGTTTTGAAGAGAAATAGGCTATTGGTTTCATTTTATCTCCATGTTGTTAAACCAAAACTGAATTCATAAAATATCCCTTGCAATCTACCATCTGAACAAACGGTTTACTATAGTCTGGTAATGCTAAAGCAGTACTGGAAACTAGAACTTGTTTTATGTTGGTAAATGCTTCTTCAGCTTTTACACTCCATTTTAGTTCAGACGTCATTTTCAGCTCTTCCTCATACATTAGTTTGTTTAATGGAGCTACTATTTATGCATAATTTCGCAAGTTCTGTTTAAGCTGGAGTCGGGAAGTGACTCGCCTAGCCTCTGACAGCCTACATCCAGAAGTCTCGCCCTTCTTCAACAGGAGGTCTGGACGACTGAGTAGCCTACCGCAGTCATTCACAGTCCGACAGTCTCTTCTGTTAACGGCTGCTCATTCCCTAATATTACAACTGACTCTTGGTATATGGGCTCGGCACGAGCCTCAAGAGCGTTGTTCTAACAAACTTGGCTAAGGCAACCTATAAAAACCTCCTATAATTTCTTAGAACCAGGCAACAAGACTTTTTACCACCAATGAAAAACCAAAAATACGGTGACTCAAATAATTGAATGTCCACGATTTAACTAGAATTTTATATGCTTTCTTTAATTAGTAACGCTTTTGCAATGGTCCGTAACAGCTTAAATTCAGCAACACAATAAATTCAATAATATGAATAAATCAATCAACTCAACCTGTCTTTCCCTGATGGTGAAACTAGTGAGTTTGGAGAGGTTTTGAAGACGGAGGCTCGTCCATGCACCCGATGGAGCTGTTCCTTCGGGTAAGAACGAGTGGTTTCTTGAGGGGAATACGACTTAATCTTCAGTTTTCTTCCTTTAAGTGGCAGGCACTGATGCTCCAGGCTTCGATGTTTAAACAGAAACTTTGTTGTCATATGTCTCAGGAGACAATAGCTTCCAGAGGTTGAATAGTTTAAGGAAACCCCGGGGACATAATTGAGGTTGATTCAGGACTTCCAGAAGCATGAAACTTAGAGCAATCAGCTGTTCACCGATCAAGTTCACTTCTGTTGTCTGGATGAAAAGGTTGTAGATGAAATCAGATTCTTAATCTTGAGGCACAGTCATTCTAGGGCACACGGGTTGATCCTCTTTTTAAGGCAGTCGATCAGCTGGGCTGTGTCTCTGTTCCTTTTCCATCTGAGCTTCTTTTCTCCGTCCAGTCTGGTTCGCTGGTCTTCTGTGAGGAAACAATCCAGTTCCTTCCTTCAACTTTGCCTTTATAGTGCTTGATGGTTTCACAAGTCAGCTCCTTATTAGGCTTTCCAGTTATTGCTCAAACTATTCAGCTCAACTTCTTGGTTATTGCGCAATACTTTAGTCATGGTCATTGTCACCTACTGGTTCCTGCTTTTCGGCCTTGGAGATGTCGTTAATAGCCACGTAGCTGGCTGTAGTCGCATCTTCCCTTCCTCCCGTTGGCCTTTAAAGGTTTTCTGTCAGCATCCAGCTGGCTCTCATCACTCTTGGTCATCCTGCACTTCTCTCCCTAATCTGCTCAGTCTTAAACTTTTAACAGTATCACACATTCCATTCTCAGCTTTATACATTTACTTTAAGACAGTTATAAAATCATCACTTCATTCTTTTTATTCATACATCACTAATAATCAACATTATGTCTTTCATATATGGTTGATTGAGAATTTTAAACCTTAATGTTTTGTATTTATTATCAGTTCTCAATCATATTTCAATCATATGTGTTCTAACTTGAAAATCAAAGATTACTCGTTTCATTTATTACTTGTAAAAGAATGGAAAATCATCATAATTCATTTCTTTGGATAAACTTGTTTATATTTCTGCAAAAGATAAGACAGTTAATATTTATCTCCACACAGGCGTCTCCAGTCTTCTCAGTTCCAGAATATGAGAACATGCTTGTTTCACTCTCCACTGCTTCAACTGTATATTTTAATAATTGTTGCATGGATTACACAGAAATATATCTATTGTAGATTTTTTGGATTTAAGTGTGAGTACTTAATGAATGCTGCATGGATTACATGGAAAGATCTCACCTTATTTTGACACCAGGAGGTGACCCCCTCCACCCCATCCATTTTATACTTACAGGTACAGTGGCCCCGGTCATGGAGGCGGATGGCATGTTGGTGGTCAACGTGGTGGTGGTGGATGGCGTGGAGCACCCAGAGGAAGGGGTGGAGCCAGCAGAGCACTGGAAGATGTGTGCTACAACTGCGGTCAGTCTGGACAATTGGGCACGCACCTGCCCCACCTGGGGGTCACAGCGGGGAATAAGGGTACCTCCTAATGCAGGTATGGCACCTCCTCCCCCCCACAGGGCAGTAATCCACAGATGGGTGGATATCCTTCTTTAAGTCCATACTGAAAACCCCTGAGGAGGACCCAAGGCAGCGTGGGCACGGGAGATCCCATGTTGCCTGCACAGGTGGGAGATAAACTGTCTGAATTTTTTTAGTGGACACTGGGGCAAATTATTCCACCATACCAGCAACCCCTAAACCACTGCTCTCTACCGAGACTTTTTCTGTGATGGGCTTCTCAGGGGCTGCACAAATTCTGCCCTTGACTGTAAACCACTTCCTGTTCAGATTGGGACTCAAAGTAAACTCACCCTTTTGTGTGCTCACCCAGCACACCTGTCAATTTGCTGGTCAGAGACTTATTAGTGAAGCTGGGAGCCTCAGTGCTATGTGGTCCTGATGGGTTAACAGTAACTTTTCCAGATGGTTCCTCTTCGGCATGTGGACAAATACTTCAGCATGGACAATATCTTTTACAGCCAGTTGCAGAGGAATATGCTGACAACTACTGGGGACTGCTGACTGCAACTTCTTCTCCAAACAGCATCTACTCTGTGTATCAGCTGTGGAAACCCTGGATTCAAAGTCTCTGCCCCTACCTCTCCGCCTGACCCACCCCATGTCACTCTGTTCTACGACCGTTGTCACACTGAATGGTACCAAGATTTGTTTAATGAAACAGTAGAAGGTAGACATGGTTTATTTCATCCAAAAATATTTATGTGGCTCCTGAGGGTGTGGCTGCAACAGTTGATTTAAAACCCTGACCAAGCAGAATGGTATTTAATGTCAGATGGAGCTGTTCCTTATGTTTTCTCTTCCTTTGCATCCTGAGCATCAAGCTAAGGAATTGGGCGGAGTGGTAAAGCGCTCTCTGGCGGCTGAGGGACTGGCAGGACACCTCAGTCACCAACTTAAGGGTTTCTAACAGCACAGACACATACTGTATAAAATGTACAGCTACTGACGAAGTCCCTTTTTGCAGCATGAGATGCTCACACGTCATCGTAGAGAAAAAAACCGATCATCCCCAAACTGCAGCTCTTTTGCAGAGCCTACCTTATCAGTTATGGGCTGAGGGGCCCACAGATGTAGGATTAACCCCCTGCGCCCCAGTCTCTTTTCAGGGTTCATCTCCCCGCCTATTTGAGTTCCACAGTATCCACACAAAAAACAAGCTCAGGGAAAGGCATCAAAAAACACCATTGAAAGCCTGAAGGCAGCAGGTGTGTTAGAACCCTCAGCCTCATCATGGAACACACCCATCCTTCCTGTAGAGAAAAAAGGTACTGGGAAAATAGTGCATGGCACATGATTTAAGAGCAATAAATTCAGTTCTGGTGACTCCTACTGTTCCTCTCCCAAATCCCTATGTTGCTCTCTCCAACCTTTAAACTTCACAGCATGGTACACATGCATTGATCAAACTAATGCATTTTTCTGTTTGCCATTAGCGAAAAGGGCAGAGACATTTTTTCTTTTTCCCCCTTGGGGGGAGCAGGGGGCCTACACCCTTCCTCCACAAGGGTTCGCCTTT
Organism: Crenichthys baileyi; assembly: GCA_036173005.1. NCBI lineage: Eukaryota > Metazoa > Chordata > Actinopteri > Cyprinodontiformes > Goodeidae > Crenichthys > Crenichthys baileyi. The sequence goes on from JAHHUM010001481.1 coordinate 298,221, forward strand.
TCCCAGGTATATTTAACCAGGTTTTGAAAGATGTGTTACAGACTTGCCCCCTCCCACAGAATGTGACTCTCATTCAGTACGTGGATGACGTACTACTGGCAGCATCTACAGCGGAGCTCTGTTTGCAATCTACAGAACTCGTGCTGAGACATCTGCATAAACATGGATTCAAGGTGATAGAGATATTTATTAAATAGTCAAGCTCAGAGGAACGACACAGAATCTGTTCAATTTCTTGCAAGCAAGGGTAGGCCAGACTCAGCAGTGCAGAACTACAAAGAGCAGACGCCTTTCCCCTTTATTTTATAGCACAAACATTTTTGAGTGTGTGTGGTGTGTTACAAAGGTGAGAGTGTAAAAAAAAACAGTTGGTTTCCCAAAGATACAGTTGGTTTCGGGGAGTATGCATTCCTTAAAAGGAGATAACAGAACTCAGCCTCGCACAGTCTGCATGCTGAGTTCACATAAAGGACAGACATACATAGTTTACATGAGTAAAAAGAACAAAAAATAATTTTTTCCACCCAACATCCCCCCTTCTTATCATGAATATAGTATGATTAAACATATTAAACATTAAAAAGCACTCTGTGTGAGCATGATTATGTTTGCGGGAAAAATACTCACACGGCTCCCCCCCACCCACCCACCCATCCCCCCGCCCCCCCGTCCAGGGCGACAACGGCAGAGTGTACAAAATATCAAATGTGTCTTGTATTATTAAAATCAGGGAAAATAAAAAATGGAATAATACAAAAATAAATGAGATAATAAGAATAAGATAAATAGAACATAAAAATGAGCCTTGTTTATATCAACACCTGTACTTTTCTCATTTCCCTTTGAACAGCAACTTTTTTCGATTTCTGCTACAAGATCATTTTATGAAGTACAGATATGAGTACACTCGGGAATCAGCATGGTTAGTATCAGTATGCATTTACATCATTGCGTGGTAAGAGTCAACATGTCCTTGTTGAGGTTCAGTAAAATAATCTTTCTCTGCATCATCATATGCATCTTCGACTGGGTTTTGTAGAGTTTCAATTTGACTCAAAAAATACATATGCAGTAGTAAGGGTTGTTACTTTTTTATTATCATGCATTTGCAACAGGGAAAACCCCAAATGAAAAAAAACCTAAGATGATCAGAAAGGCTATAATAGCCAAAAAAACATTTTAATCCAATTCATCCACCCCCCCCTGGAATATCAATCAACCAGGAAGGTAGGGGGCAGCATAATCATCTGTCATTACCTTTTTGGGAAATTTTTAAATTTTTGTAATGCTTCTTTTCAATTTGAAAAATGTATGTTATCTGGTATATTTTACAGCAGGTGTTGTTTAATAGAACACAAACCCCCCTGATGAAGCTGTCAAGATGTCTAAAACGCCATGCGATTTTTGGACTCCCAGGCTCTCATAGCACTCATCTCTGTGTTCTGGCCGTCTTCTATTATTATGGAATTATTTATGAACAATCCGAATGGGAATTTAGGGTTTTCTACGTGCAACATTATTTTTCCTACTCCAACCCAGGGGGGGAAAGGGCGTCCCCAATTTTTTTCACCTGTTGTCAAGATTTAAACTCATCAGGTACATTAGTTCTCCATATGGGATCGTGTGGTTTTATACCAAGGATTTTCAGTCTATTAGTGGAAGTGGAGTTGTCTAGTGCTTTTATAATGATTACTGTATGGTCAGATGTGAAAACGGGAGCACAAGTACCATACCAGTTAGGGGGAAGCACAAAATAAGCATTATTTCCACACAACCATGCTATACCCTTTAAACCCGTAGGTGCCATTATGAACCATATTTCCCCTTGCAACCCATGTATTAGAGCACTGAGTGGGGTTCCAAGATATACAGAGGGTATTTTTTTTTTTACTCTACTAAACAGTCATGATGTTTATTTTTTCCATTTTAAAGTGCTTCAAAAGGTTTATTCTTCCCTTGATGTTCAAACGCTGCCATTGTTTGCATCACAAGTGCAGTCGGGGTCACATGCATATTTTTAATGTGTAGTTATACCAGGTGTAAGTGCTATTGTCTTTACCAGTCATCTGGATACCCTTTCCTTGTGTTAGGTTCTAGCCCGGGATGATAAAGAGTGTGCGGTCTAAAAAACCCCATACTCCAATGGAGAGAGCGCAGGCTGCTTCTGTGAAATTCATTGCTGTAAAAAACACTGTAGGACCTTGCGAGTGAACTGGCATTATAGAGCACAAAAAACAATCAGTTTTTTTCTGTGCTCTAGCTGTGTCGTACACGTAACGATACCAGAAATGTTTTAGGAATGGATGTGCTTCATGCTCCTCGTCAGCGGGCCGAGATGTGTCCCGTCTGATGTCCATCTTTCTTCTGCACTTCCTCCTCCTGGGGATCCCTTTAGCAGAAGAAAGGAAAAAGCACTGCTGCCAGCATTAGGCTCAGGCTTATCAGTCCTGTCCACAGGTTACAGAGAGCCATATTATAAGTAGGTGCAGATCAGCTGTTTTCTTCACCGGTTTGAGACGCTGGGCCTATGGGTCACCAGCTTCGTAGCCGGGCTTCCTCTGCTACCCCGTCGGTTGGTTTGGCTCCTGTAATGGTAATACTGGCTTACAGTGACTTTTATGGATCCAGGAAGGTCTTTCTGCTATTTTCAGAGCTGTGGGCGTCGTCAGGAGCACCTGGAACGGTCCTTCCCAGCGAGGAGTAATCCAATCTTTTCTGTGGAGTGTCTTAATCAGGACCAGGTCTCCAGGCCTCAGGTCGTTCTGTGGAATAGGAGCCATTCAATTCAATTCAATTCAGTTTATTTATATAGCGCCAATTCACAACACATGTCGTCTCAAGGCACTTCACAAAAGTCAGGTACATGCATTACAATTAATCCGAATTATTGAACAGTGCAGTCAGATTCTGTTTTTTATTCAAATTGGATAAAAAAAAAAAAGTTTTTCATTAAAGGAAAAAAAAACCCAGCAGATTGCATCCATTCAGTGACTTGCAGCATTCACCCTCCCCGGATGAGCATGTAGAGACAGTGGACAGTCACTGGCGTTGACTTTGCAGCAATCCCTCATACTGAGCATGCATGTAGCGACAGTGGAGAGGAAAAACTCCCTTTAACGGGAGAAAAACCTCCAGCAGAACCAGGCTCAGTGTGAGCGGCCATCTGCCATGACCGACTGGGTGTTAGAGAGAACAGATCAGAGACAAAAAAGAGAAAAAGAAAGCACTGATCCAGGAAGGTACTTTCTATGGGAAGGAAAAGGTAAATGTTAATGGATGTAGCTCCTTTAGTCGTTTCACCTGGAAAGAAAGAACAGATAAACTCTGAGCCAGTTTTCAATGTTAGAGTCTGAAGAGAGCACATAGAGTTAGTTACAGTAAAAGCTCAGTCAGTAGCTATGTCTAGGAGAGAGAAAGGGTTAAACACTGAAAGACAGGGCCATGTGGATCATCGGTAGAGGGTGAGCATTAAGTTGTTGCCAGCAGAAGCTCGGACGATGCCCCTCTCCAGAAAGGTGTTACAGGTAGACACAGAGTCAGGCCAGGTGTAGCAGAATTTACTGGCAGACTACTGGACAACTGTGTCTCTTTTTCCTGTAACATTTTATTCATCCATTCAGCTAATAATGTTTCCTGTTGTGCTTTATCTATGTCATTCATTTCTGATGGCAGTGGAAAAGGTCTTCCATGTACTATTTCAAATGGAGTAAGACCAGTTTGATTTGAAGTTATTCTCATCCATAAACTTAACCAGAATCAGAATCAGAATCAGAATCAGCTTTATTGCCAAGTTGGTACATACAAACAAGGAATTTGAGTCCGGTAGACTTTGCTCTTTGGTTTTTGTTTTTGTATTACAGAATATACATATTTACAATGTACAAATATACACATATATAAATAAATAAAAAGGTGCATTTGCAACATCTGTATGCTGTTGTTTTGTACTCTATTGAATGTTCAACAGAGAAACAGCCTGGGGGAAGAAACTGTCTCTGTGGCGGCTGGTTTTAGTTAACAGCGCTCTGTTGCGTCGGCCTGAAGGCAGAACTCTAAACAGTGTATGTGCAAGCTGTGTGGGGTCTGCAGAGATTTTAACAGCTCTAGAGTGAAAGTGAAAGACATTCCAGCCACGGTCTACCCGTCTCCTCCACCGTTTTTTTTAGCCTGTTCTTTATTGTCCCATTTGTTCGTTCAATGAGACCTGGACTTTTTGGGTGATAAGAGCAGTGATTTTTTAGCTGGAATCCTAAGACTTTAGAGCATAATTCTATAACACTATTTACAAAGTGAGTCCCATTATCTGACCTGATGATTTGAGGATTCCATAAGTTGGGAAAAAATGTGCCACTAGGTTTTTTGCTACTGTGATTGCATCACAGTGTTTTGCTGGGTATATTTCAACCCATTTTGAAAATGCATCTATGATCACTAGACAGTATTTCTTTCCCTGTGACCATGACAGTTCTATGTAATCCATATGTATGGTATGGAATGGATGTGCAGGTGCTGGGAATTGCCCTCTCTTGGGTCGCATATTCCCTTGGGGGTTACTGTGTGTTTACAACAAATTATGCAGGATCTGCAAAAGTTTTTTGCATAATCAGAAAAATTTATTGTATAAAAATGATGGTTTATTAGATGTTCCATTCCTCCCCTTGACACATGGGTTTTTCCATGTGACACTGTTGCGGCTGTTTTATATACATTTTTTGGTAGAATTGGTTGTTTTCTAATTGGTAGATTTCATCTTTCTTCTTTGCTCCTCTCTTTAACCATGCAGTTATTTCTGTGCTTGGTGCTGGTCGTTGTGCATCTTTCAGCACTTCTGCGTCTATAAACAGGATGTCTGACATCTTGAGTGTTAAAGGTAGTTTCGCAGCTGCTTTGGCGGAAATGTCAGCAAAGTTGTTCGCCTTTGTTTCCTCACTGTCATCTGATTGATGGGCTTTACATTTACAGAGTGCTATTTTCTCTGGCAGTTGTATTGCTAAAAAAATCTTTTCAACAAATTAAACTGTGTTAGCTCTGTTCCTGATGATGTTTTAAAACCTCTATTTTGCCAAATTTTAGCATGGTGGTGTACTGATCCAAACACATACTGGCTGTCTGTGAAAATGGTAAGTATTTTCCGTTCATGCAATTCACAGGCTCTTACCACAGCATACAGTTCTGCTGTTTGTGCTGAGCATGTGTTTGGTAGTGATTTTGCTTCTATAATCCTATCTGTAGTTGTCACTGCATAACCAGCTCTATTTTACCCCTTCCTCATCTTTAGATGCTGAGCCATCTACAAACACCACTTGTGAGTTTAGCATTGGTGTCTGTGAAATGTCTTGTCTTCGTTTCGTGTCTTCTTCTACCTTTGTTTTACAGGAGTGTGGTTGTCCGTCATTAGATGTAGGTATGAGGGTGCTTGGATTTAAAGGACCACATCTCTGCAAAGTGATATTAGGCTGAGACAGCAACAGGGACGTTAGAGCAATATGCCTTGCATGTGTTAAGAAAGGAAGTGAGGTTTGCAGTAACTCAAGGGAAACTGTTGATGACTGTGACCAGAGGTCAAATGGGACAGCAGCTGAGCAGGATGCATGTTAACTTCCTGGCCCTCAGCTAAGCCCTGTAGGTGTCACTCTATTTCATCTAAATGTGTTTTTGGATCTACTTTGACTGTCCACCCTAAGGTGAGCTTCAGTACCCCTGTTCTGTGATCTATTTTCCAGTCAGAAGCTTCCAGTGGTTCATATTTCCCTCTTTGAGAACGCGTGGACAAAGTCTCCTGATTCTTTCTAGTGACTTCCTGGGGGCTTTGTGAATGATAGATGGGGTGTATGGCCTCGGAAACATTTTGAGTTGTTTTTCTGACAGTATGACTGAGGCAGATGACCTTCCTGTCTTAGGATCTACATAGAGATTTGAAACGGTTAGTACTGGAGTTTTTTCTCTATGAAAGTCAGTGTCATACTTATGATCAGGACCTGGAGAGTTTTTTATATCTCATGGTTACATGAAAGCTCAGGACCTGACATGTACTTTTGCTTCCTAAAAAAAAGTTTGTTTTTCTCTTGTTTTTCTTAATAGTTCTCGTGCTGTTGGTGGGAGCCTAAATCTAGGGACCAGTAGTAGTGTGGCTGTGAGGGCCCGTGGACAACGAGGGTTCCCTCTTCTACTACTGCTTTCATGGCCCGTTTCTGTGGACACTATGTTTATATGTAATTTTCTGCATGAGATCTCTCCCTAATAGGTTCACTGGGCACTTAAAAACTTATTAGTACTGGAGTCTGACATGTGAACCCTGTCTCAGGCTCCTTTTTACTGGTGACTGGCAAAACTGGAGATAATGTATCTCTGATGTGCCGGCTGCTGATCTGACATGTATGGCGGTGTCAGAATATTTTACTTTAGGTGGAGCCTCAGTTAATACAGTTCTACAAGCTCCAGTAATCACAAAAAAACAGCTATATATTTTTTGGGTTAATCATTATGTTTTTGTGGGGGAGGTCTTGTGTTTTGTGGAAAGCTTTTAGTTCCAATGCTGCTTGTATGTCCACTTCCTCAATTTTGGCTTCGTCAGCCTCATGAGTTGAGGAAGGAAGTGGGGGCTGTGGCTTTAGTTTGTCAATTTTGTGTCGAGTTGGGGTTAACACACCCGTTTCTCACTACAGTCTCTTTTGAGATGTCCAGGTTTTGGCCACAGTTCCAGCGGGTGTCATCACCTTGATTGTAACCCTGCAGGTTAGTTCGGGATTCCCTTGCATAATGCCCCATTTTACCACACCTCGAACAGACATTGTTTCGATTGTGGCTTTTGTTGCGGGCCTCCTCTTCTTCCCCACGGCCTCTAAATCCTCCTTGTCTTCTGTTTCTGTTTGTATCTAAAATGTACATTGCTATTAAGCCCCATCCTGCACCACAAATGTATCAGTCTTCTTATTTTGCTGAGTTCTGTGGGCATGTGAGCGTACTCGAGTGCTTTTGGGTGACAGTTCCTGTATTTTTGATGCACCCAATGTTTATCTATGTATTTTTCTTAGTTCTGGTTTTAATCCTTGAATAAATGCTCTCTTTAACTGCTGTTGGTATGCACTATTGGCGTCATTATCAGGTTGTATAGCTGAATTTGCTCTGAAAACTGCTCTCATTCTGTCTGAGAAATCTTGTGGATCTTCCTCATCTTTTTGTCTACACTGGGAGATTTTTCCATAATCAGCAGCTTGCCTGTATTGATTTCGGATTCTTTCATACAGTGGGTTTAAGTCATCCTGCAGCTCAGTGTGACCAGGACCATCGGGAGGAAGTGTGTCTCCGTTCCCGTCATTTCCAGTGAAATCACGATACACTCTGCACCATTTATGCCCAAATATTTGAGCCAAACAATGTAACATTTCTTTTCCGTTTAAATGGAAGCTGTCTTTTAACTCGTTTAATGCTGCCAGAAATTCATCTGTTCTGTGTTCTATAGGTGGGATGCCCTTTAACGCGGCAGATCTGTCCTCCTGAGTCCAGGGCCTGTACACAAGGATTGTTCGTGCCTTGGGATGTTGAGCATCTCCTGGAGGCCTCGGATTAGCTACTTCTACTAGAGGAAATGTGTCCTCTTCTAACTTTTTACCAGAGGGATGAAACTTATGTTCATAGGCTTTTAATTCCTGAATGGGGTAAAGGGATTCTGTTTTAGATTCAACTGTGTTTTTTCTATTCTTACTTCTTGTTTGGACTCCTTCCCAACTGTGAGAAAGTGGGGACCAGAGGTAAGGCCCTGCGGAATTATTTCCCTCCCCTGTTGTAAATGGGTTATTAGTAATTGGCCCTTGTTGTATTCTTACGCGGGTTTGAAAATTCACTCCTCCCGCAGCCCCTCCCGCTTGTGGTGCAAGTGGGGTGGCAGGAGGCTGTAAATTAGGTTGGGCTGTGGCTGAGGCTGTCTGTGGGCAACGACTGTTTCCTCATCGGGGCTTATTAACGCTGCGGCCAGCTTCTGTCTGCGTTTCTTCCCTTTATCTCTCTGCATGTCTCTTAATCTACTTTGCTCCAACCATGTGTCTGAGTGTTTATACTATATCTTTCTAAGTTCCTTTTTACGCAGGTTCTTGGTTTGAATGATTTCAAATTTTAAATCTGCCTGTAGTTTTAGAATATCTTTTGTGTCTAACCTGCCTGAGAACCCATGCTTCTCATTCCATCTGTGGCAAATTCTTCCTGCTCCTTCTACATAATTTTCCATAAACTTCATATCACCCTCTGGGTCTTTACATTTACTCTGTTCTTTCCCCATTCTCCCCGTTTTTTTATTTTTACTTTAAACAGACTACGAAATATTTCCCAGACAGAAATTCACTGGCATGAGATTCAAGGAGAGGACATTAACACCCCCTTCTACTTCAACTAGTTTGCAGCGGTGTTAATTTTCTGGGATTGAGCCCAACCTTTTTCTCCAAAAATCACCAGTACGTCTTTCTGATCAGGGCAAAGAAAAACACAGGAGTAGCAGAATCTTCCTATGATTATTTTAAAAGCTTAGTCCTTTAATCACACACAACACTAACACAGACAGTAAATTGCGGCCGACTGTCCTATTTTATTATTTATCTATTTAGACACGGTTGATTTCGGCCAACTCTAACCTATTTTATTCCCTGATAGTGGTACCACCCAGTCGTCTTTAGGATCTCCTTTCAGCGAAATCTACCAAATTTAACAGTCCCCTTTTCCAGGCGGAACAAAATCCTATCCAATTACTGACCCCTTTTGTGGCGGGTCACTACCTGCGACTGTTAATCACTTTCTTAAAACACATTTATGTTTAAAACAAAACGTCTCACCTCTGAGCTGACTTCTAGGTGACTCTTTTGGACCCCAAGAGTCACCTGGCGTCGAGCGAAGCAATAACCGGCCTGATGCGAATTCACACACCGGGGCTTTCAGCCACCGTCCTGGGGCAGCCGTACGGTAGCGCTTCCTCGGCGTCAGGCAGTCCCCGGGATCCTTAGGTCACTGTAAAAGATAGATAATCTTATTAAACAATCCGGCTCGAAGGACCAATTTAACTGGGAGCATCTACAGCGGAGCTCTGTTTGCAATCTACAGAACTTGTGCTAAGACATCTGCATAAACATGGATTCAAGGTGATAGAGATATTTATTAAATAGTCAAGCTCAGAGGAACGACAAAGAATCTGTTACATTTCTTGCAAGCAAGGGTAGGCCACACTCTGCAGTGCAGAACTAAAAAGAGCAGATGCCTTGTCTCCTTTATTTTATTGACCAAACAGTTTGAGTGTGTGTGTGTGTTACAAAGGTGTGTGTGTAAAAAGGAACAGTTGGTTTCCCAAAGATACAGTTGGTTTGGGGGAGTTTGCATTCCTTAAAAGGAGATAACAGAACTCAGCCTCGCACAGTCTGCATGCTGAGTTCACATAAAGGACAGACATACATAGTTTACATGAGTGATAAAGAACAAAAATAAGTTTTCCACCCAACACAAGGTCAGTAAAAATAAACTACAAATAGCAAGGAAGCAAGTTCCTTCCTGGGCAGAGTTATTACTGCAGGAAACACGAGCATGTCAGGTTCACATAAGCAAAGTATTTTAACACACCCTAAACCTCTTAGGGTGAAAGACATGCTGTCATTTTTGGGCCTTACAGGCTACAGCAGAAGTTACATCCCAGGTTACACCGATCTCACACAGCCCCTCAGAGACCTAGTCAGAGAACAGGGCATGCGAAATCACAACAATGTCCTTAATTGGACTCAGGAAGCAGAGGAAGCCTTTATTGCGTTAAAGCAGCTTCTCTCCAACGCGGCAGAGCTTACGCTCCCAGACTACACCATACCATTTTAAATGGATGTTTCTGTAACAAAACTGGCAGTAAATGGAATTTTGTTTCAGAAAAAAGGGGGAGAGAGGAGAGTGCTGATGTACATTTCAATAATGATGGATAACATGGAAAAACGCCACCCACAATGCACACAACATGCAGCAGGGTTGGCAAAATTAATTCAAAAAACAGCTCACTTAGTGATGGGACACCCTCTGAATGTTTTAACAATTCATAGTGTGGTGGCATATGTGAAGTTCTACCATGACAGCTCTGAGACAACACAGGCTCAGCAAAATCTTGGAGGCACCCAATATATCCTACAGTCACGAGGGCATCAACATGGAGGATGGAATAACACAGGGGGAACCACATCAATGTGAAGAGCTGGTTAGCAGGACAGAAAAGGCAAGACCAGACTTAGAAGCCAGCCCCCTTGAGACAGCTGTTCACAGATGAGTGCTGTTTTCGGCATGATGCAAAAGGGCTGAATGCTGCTTATGCTGTGGTGGAACAGACAGAATCAGGACTGGTAACAGTGGAAGCAAAAAGGTTGGAAGGACCCCAATCAGCGCAGAGAGCAGAAGGACTTAAACAAGAACTTTTTTCTGAGGCACATGGAGTAGGACACGTTGGAATTAAACAGATGCTGGAGAATCTGAAGGAGTGGTGGCATCCTTTTATGACAGACATGGTGAAACACTTTGCTAAATGCTGTACAGTGTGTGGGCAATTTAACCCAAAGAAAACTTTGACACCGTTGCAGGGAAAATTTCCTTTAATCACAAAGCCAGGAATGGAAATAATTATTGACTACACAGACATGGTGCAGTCAGTAAGAGGTTTCAGATATCTGCTTGTGGGTGTGGATGCTTTCACAGGATGGCCAGAAGCATGGCCGGGAAAAAAGGAAGATAGTAAAACTGTGGTTTAAATGTCTCATTAACTATTACATTCCAGACAGGGGTTTCCTGAAAAGATAAGGACTGACAATGGAACCCATTTTAAGAACCCAGGAGCTGAAAGTGGAGTCCAGTTTGGGGCTAAAACACAGGTTTGGCACGGTGTATCCCCCTCAGTCCCAAGAAAAGTTGAAAGAATGAATCAAACCTGAACAAAAAATTTGGAAAAATCTGTGCACAGACCAAAAAATTATCAGGGGTTGATGCGTTACCTTTTTGCTTTGATGTCAATAGGTGTTCAGTGAACTCAACCACAGGATACACTCCATACGAGCTGGAAAACGGAAGGAGTTTTCCGGGACCACGAGGAGCAGTTCTGACATCTACAGGTGATATACAGAATCTGTCACACAAAGGACTATTTTTTTTCCAGCTAAAGACGGTGGTGGAAACCTACAAAAAATTCTGGGATCTGGAGAGTCTACAGGAAACCACTTAGGACAGCTGCAAAAGAATATATCCTTGATTAGAGCCACACCAACACCTGGTGGACCTGCGAACCCCCTCATATTCACCCCCTCAATATCTGACATTTTGTCCAACTCACCCCCGAATCTCTTAAGACAAGTAATAAGTATTATTTTGTCATAGGTGTCGACAAAATCAGGAAAAAAAACCCCAAAAGGGGATATTAAGGTAAAACTAGCATCACCTACTCCCAGTCCGGGCCGTCCATTGTCCATTATGTAGATGCACATACTGTGAAGGACCTTATAACATTGGAAACAGGATTTACTGAAGCTAACCTATGGCTAGAATGGATGGCTGAGGCTGCGCAAGAAAATCATATGTCTAGCTGTGTAGCCTGAGACCCTCCCTTTACACTGAACCTGCTCCTCTGTGCCCCTCTGATACTTGGGGCTATAACTGTATGCTAAATCTAACCAAGACAGCTACACCACTAACTGTACCACACTGTATATTTTTTTCCCCCCATTAACAATAAAACTCTCGCTGGACCATTACCCCCCAAAAAAGGAAATGGAAGCTATACATGTTTCAATTTTTACCTCTCCCAAATGCTATTGTGCTCCTAGGTGAATTCCCACAGAATTGTGTAACAGAACTGAACCTGGTTCAAACATTGGATGGTGGGCTAGAGCTGGTTTATACTATTATTGTGGTGACAGGAGACTTTTGATTAGGATCCCTCAGGAAGCCGGGGGGGTGTGTGCTATGGTCAGATTACAGGGCACCATTAATTTAATTGGTGAAGCCATAAAAAGAAACTAATAACCACTCATCTACCTCTACCCTAAAAAACTCGGAGGCGCAGACGTTGTTAAGGAAGTGCGCAACTAACTCCTTTGACCTCACGCAGAAAAATTCTACCTATATTGATGCAATTGGAGTGCCTAGAAGGGTGCCAGATGAGTATAAATTAGCGAATCAAGTAGCAGCCGGCTTTGAAAATATCCCGTAATCTCAGCGTTTATTCCAAAACTCCTAACAAGAATGTAGACCACATTAATTATATTCATTTACAATGTACTACGACTGGCCAACTTAGCCCAAGATGCTGTTGAAGGGGCTCTCAAACAACTAGCCCCACCCTTATGGCCAAAAAACAGAATGGCTTGGATATGTTACTAGCTGAAAAAAGGGGGTGTCTGTGCCATGTTTTGGAGATGTGTGTTGTACTTTTACCCCCATAACACCCCTCCTGGCGGATCTGTAAGCCGAGCCTTAGATGGGTTTTGAAACTCTGAGTAAAACTATGCACGAGATTCAGGGATGACAATGCATTGGAGCAATGGTTTACTGAATTTTTTGGCAAAAGGAAAGGTTTAATTCATGTCATTAATGATTTCTATTGTTTGTTTGTTTGTTTCCATAATGGTTTTTCTGTGGTTTTTGCTGTGTACCATGCATCAGGGCTCTGATGGTTTTCATTAATCACTGCCACAATTTGAGAAAGGGGGGTGCTGAATCTAAACCTCCGACTTATCAGAGGGTTTGCTTTGACGGAGAACTTCAGGGGCTGGAGCTGGCTGCCCCCTATGTGGAGTGATCTCCTGGTGGAGACAAAAGGGGGAATTGTGGAAATAGAAAGGCCTTATTATTACTAGTGTGGAAAATATAACTTCCTTATTATTAGTGGCCCCCAAAAATAAGATATTTTGGACTTTGCAGATTGATTTTTATTAGGAGTTTGAGTTATGCTTTTCATAGTTAGAAAAAACCTTAACAGTAGCCTCTAGTATTATAGAGTCCATTTTTTACACAATGAGTGCTTATTATTCAAGGTTAAAGCTTGCAGGTGTTTTCTGTCTGTATCGTGAGAAGCCAGCAGTGTATTAGGGAGGCATGGTACTCCTCTTCCTGATGATTCCTGAAGACGCATGGGAAACAATTCTTTAATTAGATAATGAGGTGTATGACTGTTTCATTGATACTGTGGCTGGGGAGACGTCCACAGACAGAATGATTGTGTATGTAGACTGCATGGCAGCGTGGGGTATAAAATGTGATGAAACATAGCCCCAGTGAGACGACACACAGGGGTTTCCAAGGTATAGCAGTGTAAGTGTGACGTCTCCCTCTCTGAATTCAGATTGGTTTTAATAAACTTGTGGAATCTACAACTGATCTCTGACTGAGGATTGTCCTTTGGGGTGCCAAATAAAACTAGTCGATGAGAGGTGAGAAGTAATGTAGGAGTTAACGGACGGCCAGTAAAGTTTTCCTACCTCGACACTCAAAGCCCTTGATAATTACAATTATTAAATTCTCAGTAATAGTTGATAATTATTAGATGTCACTGTTTAATCAACCGTTTCTGCCGAAACGTGGGGAACTTTAACCTTATTTTGACTGACAAATCACTCTTGCACAAAATAAACACAAACGCCTTCTCTTTATCTACGTGAATATTTATTAAATCAACAGCCCTGATTCAACTTGCTCTTCCGATTCAATAATCTTCACCTAATCAAACATGCAAAGTTCTACACAAAAGGGTAAAATATCTAACTAAGCAAAATAAAACAGCATTGAGTGTGTATGAGATCAAACCAGCAGTTATGGAAAAATACAAATGGAATATGGTTGAACGAAGCTCTGGGAGGCCACTCCCAAAGTGTGGCTTAGTTAATATGGTAAGTCATAAAATATCCCCATTTCACCATGAGGTTATTATAGCAGTTCAGTTCCACAGCGCACCTGCGCTCAGGTGTTTGCACGTTAAAAACACAACTTGCGAGACTCTGCGGCCTCAGAAATCAACAGCAATCAGGTTTAAAAAAAACAATGGCATGCACTACAATTCAGAACACATTAGACTATAAGTGGCGATTCTAAATCGCACTAAAACCTACTCTATCCTGCCCACGCTATTCCTAATAAAGATAAAAGGATGGATTTTACTTGATGTTGTCTCCTCTGAGCAGAGAGAGAGAGAGAGATTGAAGAGTTCCCCGCGTCCGTGGATACTCAGCAAAGCAGTCAGTTTTTTGTGGCCTCCTTCGCAGAAAGGTGAAAAATATGACGCACCGTCACTATTCGACTGGAACAAAAAAAAAAAAGGAGGGAAAATTGCATCTCCTTGAAAACTCCGTGGTTTTTTTGGTTACGTGTTAAACCCACGTCTTCGATCGGTAAAGTTGAAAACTTATAAGCCTTCTTATTCCTGTAAGCTTAATTCGCTTAGTTTCTCATTGGCCAACGGGGAGAATGAATGAAAGTCCATGCGGGATTTCTTCTCCAGAATTGATGCTCCAGTTGCGTGATAACCGCGTCTCGGTTTCAGCTGGAAAGCACCTCCTTAAAGAGCCACCTTCCTATATAGTCTCCTGTGACGTCAGACTTTGGACACCCAGACATATCAGCCGCAGTGCCCACTGGGATTTGTAGTAGTGGACTATCCTGGGATACAAAATGGCCGATGACGCCGGAAGGCTTGGTGGTGTCCAGCAACGTGCAAATGGTCCAATATTCAGCAAACAAATGGTCCAACAGGAAAATGTTAGAAAATTATTATTTAAAGCTTTATTAGAATGCATTGATAAAATGGAATTAATGCCAAGTATGAAGCAAGGCTTGATTGTCCTGATTCCTAAACCAGGCAAAGATAAATGGATTTTAGCAACTTAAGTCCTATCACTTTGCTGAATACAGATTTCAATCCTGTAGAGACTCACAATAAGAAACACAAAATGCGATTAGAGAAGTTACACAATGGATGTTTATTTGTTTGGCGCTCAGACCCCAGAGAAAGACATGAATGCTGGTTACGCATGAACCGATGAACGTTTTAGGATTAGAATTAGAATGGTCTTCCCCCTTGTATCTGGTACTGGTGATGGAGAGGAGGCCTGATGGTAATGGAACTGAGAATCCGATGGAGGCGATGGGGTGGAGGAGGGTCGAAGCTCGACTGACAGCTGGGAGATCCATGAATGGGAGACTTTAAATGCGGAGCCTTGAAGGATCATTGGCTGAGGATTATTGCAGACTTGAAGCCGATTGGTTGGCGCGGAGACGCACGGAGAAGCCATTGGATGAAGCTGGAGGAGGGGTGAGTCTCCTAGATTGAATTTTCGTCTTTACTCCATTTCAATCCTGTAGAGACTCACAATAAGAAACACAAAATGCGATTAGAGAAGTTACACAATGGATGTTTATTTGTTTGGCGCTCAGATCCCAGAGGAAAACATGAATGCTGATAATGCATGAACTGATGAACGTCTTAGGATTAGAATTAGAATTGTCTTCCCCCAAAAAGGCCGAGGCCAAACTGAGGCTGAAATGTAATAGAATTGTTAAAAGATGACAGCAGGAGAGGAAAAGTAAAATGCCGGAGATACCGGGCTATGAAGTAGATGTAGAATGATGAGCGAGAGAATCGAGTTAGATAAAGTAAGAGCAGTGTAGGCATGAATGTAAGGAGCCACGAAGGCATGAAAATGATGGATGAGTGGATGCAAGTTTGTGAGCCTGCGTTAGGCATAGGAATGGAACATGAGCCTGTAGGTGTGTATGTAGTGGGCCACAAAGGCATGAAAATGATGAATGGATGCAGGTGGTGAGCCCGCGTTAGGCATAGGAATTGATCATGAGCCCCGTAGGTGTGTATGTAGTGGGCCACAAAGGCATGAAAATGATGAATGGATGCAGGTGGTGAGCCCGCGTTAGGCATAGGAATTGATCATGAGCCCCGTAGGTGAGAGCCCCAAAATAAATAAAAGAAACGTGAAAACGATGAATGAATGCTGGAGAGTGTGCCTCGTAGGTTTTCTCTTGCAAAGCTTGCATGTAGTGAGAGCTTCGAAGCATGTAGTGGTGCGTGAGCGTGCGAAAGATGAGTGGGCTGCTTGAAATGAATAAGACCATTCCCCAGAAGTTGTACCTGCTGGGAGAAGAATGAAAAGATGACAGGGTGGTAAGAGGATAGATGAAAGGGGCTGAAGATGCTGACAAACAGATAATAATTGAGATGAATCATACCCGAGAAGATAAAAACGATTAATTGGCCATCCATCACCAGTTATTGCATGAAATCCTACTTAGGAACTGAGAGACCGTTGAGCTGAAAACAAAAGGAAGTCTGAACATATGATGCATATGATGAAGAAGATCAGAGCCGGGTGTTGAAAGGAATCTGTAGAGAATCGTTGGGTAGATGCAGTAATGCAGCCGTAATTTAAAGTGAATGGCTAGAAAATTGACTGGGCCAGGTTTCATTGAATTAGAGTCTGTCTAAAATGTGAGAAAACAGGAGGCAGACGAAGGGCTCCTACAGAGTGAGAAAGAGAAGAATGATGGGAAATGTTTGAATGCGAATTTGATCATGGCTTGAAATTAGCTGAATGGGTCATCGAAGGGAAACTAAAGATGAAACGTGGACTTGCGTTGGCATATAGAGATGAGGTTTGAAATATCAGGGTAGACCTAAAGTCAGAGAAGACTAAATATTTAGATGGAACGAAAGTAAAAACACTTAACCTGAAACCCGTAGGGGGCTTGAATGTCCTGGAGATAAAAACCGAGGCCAAGACTGAGTAAAAGTGATATGGATGAAGGACGAGGGTGGGGAGGAAATGATAAGAGCCTAGCAGGCGAACAAGGGGAAGGACATAAATCTGGCCAAAGTCACGAGAAAGAAATTATAACAAAGTGTTGAATAAGCTAAGCTAAGCCTAACGAGTGAAGGAGAAAGATGAAGCAGACTGGCTGGTGAGGGAATGGAATAAATGCTTAGGCTGGGACGCGCCTGATGAGGCGTGGATGGGACATGATAAACCTGACTAAGCCTGGCGGATGCGAATGTGGGCGAGCCCAACAAGCGAAGGGAGAAAATAAGTTATGGCTGACGAGCAGAAGGATGAAAACTTGGTAAAGCTGACTATGCGGGCAGAGAGAAAAACTTGGTCGTGCCTGACGAACAAGTAGAGGAAGCAAGGATAAGTTAAAACTAAAAAGGCCAACCGTCACTTGTTAAAGCAAAAGCTCTACTAAGAGCTGATAGATCGTCCAGCAGAGCACAGATGGAAGTTTAGGCGCACATATGCAAAAAATGCTGAAGTTGACCAGCGGCTGAGTTGTTGTAGGGAATCTGTGGAAACTCCTTGGGCAGCTGTTGAAGTGGCTGCCCCAATTCTGAATGAGTGACCTGAGAACTGACTAGGGGGAAGGTTGCATAGAACTAAATTGCCCCACAAATTGAGAAACCAGGAGGCAATCATGGGAACTCCTCCTGAAGCAAGAAAAGAGGCATGGAGGGTGAGCTGATATATAACATTAGAGAATAAAAGAGAACATGGCTTGGGAAGGAGAAAAACAGCCATGAGGCGAGCTATGAAAAATGAAACATCTACCTTCACCTTAAACGTGATTGAGGACAAGTTGAAAGGGACTGAATAGAACTTGAGGTCTGAAAGCTGGATCTCTGGTGTGAATGAATTAGAAGAAGTAGTAAATTACTTAGTCTAAGTAAGCCATAAAGGCAAGGAGGCGCTGGAGAGAAGAGTTTCAGAAAAAGTAAAAAAAAAAAAACGATCGGAGCAAAGGATCGTAAGAAGACTCTCACAACCTGGAATCCAGGCTGTGAAATGCAATGATTTGAAATGTCTCGAGAAGAAGTTAAATGGCGTGAAGAGAGAAGAGCTCGGTGTGGGCTCAGAAAGAGGATCTTTGATAATTGATGCCTCTTAATAAGGCTGCAAATGTAGGGGAGCTTAAAACGACAATGTCAAAACACTGAGATTATAAAAAAATAAATGAGAAGTGGGTACAATGGTGAATAAAGGGAGGGCAAAATTTCCGAAGGTTTGCCGGGCGAAGAAATGGGTTTTGAAGTGGAAGGAGCTGGACCTGAGATACAACGATGTGAAACTGATAGCAACGGAGAGAGGAATAATCGGAGAAGGGTGAAAGTAACTGATGAACAAAGACGGCAAAATACCTGGAAAATAGAACGAGACAAGCATCAGGCTGAATTAACAACCTGGAACATGACAGGCCTGCCTGGAAACGATGGAGGTAAGCGCTACGTTCGTGATTTTGACTGACATGAAATGTTCATAAGTTGATATTCTGCTGCGGCAATAATGCAGTTAATGCTTGTATGTGAAAACACTAGTTCAGAAAGGTGCTGAAAATCGATTGACGCAGCTGAACAGCGCCGACCTGATCTGCCAAGAGAAAGTGTGCACCACAAATGAGAACGGGAAAGGATCATTATGAAGTATTGAAACAGTAAATGATCCTTAGCGCTTGGATGATAAGGGAACAAGGTTGGTAGAAATGTTGGAATATGTAAATGAATAATAGATATTCTACGGTGCGAAAGTTGCTTGTTATAACTAGTTTCGATTTTTAATAGCTGTGAAGTCGCAGACAAAAGAAATATTATGGCATTGATTTATGCTACAGAAAAATAAAGAAGGCTCAACTACTCAAAGGAAAAAGGCAAAAAGTTAAAACAGCATATGGTTAGAAATACGAAGGTAATAGGTTCTGTATATTCTTAGCTATAATGGTGAGTTCACGTGCGAGTTTTGAAAACAAAGGATTGTGAATCATCCGTTCGAGAGGCTGGTTTTTGGACCGGGACTAGAGACCAAAAACTGCGAGTCTGCCGGGAGAACGACGTTGCCGTAAATGAAAGAAATACCATCCAGATCAAGAGGAAACGGGCGGGAAGTCGGCAGCTCGAGATGCTGGGCAAGAGTGCTGGGAGAAAGGAAGACGAGAACAAAGAACGCTCTGATGCCTAACGAGCTTCTGGAATCAGAGGTGGTTTGCGACATGATATAACTTTCATTGATGAGAATGAACTGTTTAGCAGACTCCTGATTGCTTGAAAGAGGATGGCGCTTGACAGAGAAGGAATGTGATATAATAGAAAAATCAGGAAGCCATGTTTGAAGTGAATGTCGATGACGAGGACTGATGAGATCAAGCTTATTTAGGGTTAGGAGCAGAAGACGTCTGAAATGATTAAAGGCGGCATGAGCAGTACTTAGCAGTACGGCCAAGAGGGGAAGTGACACAGTGGTCGACCTCAGGAGATGGCAACAATGAGAGAAACCAGATTAATGAGCTGCTCTTGAAAGATATGGAGCAGAGCCTGAGTGAGATGATAGAATGCATGGGAGTAAATGATCTACCTGAATGTGAAAGAGGAGTGGAAACGCAGTGACTTGAATTGCATATGAATGCGGAATAGTTGAGAAAAGAGAATGGAGTGATACATCTCACCTTTGGAGACGAGCTAAGATGAGCGTTGCGATGGAAATGACAGTGGGAGGAGCCAAGGAACTGGTTGAGCGTCGGCAGAGCGGAGACCAGGAGGTGCTGATGTGGCAGAGATGGAAGTGAACTTCTGAAGAAGCTGAGTAATGACAGTTTTAGCGCTGGAGAGAGTCCATGAACGGAATGAACGAAGCAGGGAGGATTGAGGGAGAACCGGAGTAGAAGAAGACGAGGGAGCCTGGGGTGCCGGATGGTCGCTCGAAAGGGAAGCTGCTGCCGGGGACAACCGGGTGAAGTGGTAGCAGGAGCTGGGTTACAGGCAGAATATCTCATTGATGCTTAGAAGGAGAATCGAAGCTCGACTGACAGCTGGGAGATCTTCTTCTTCTTCTTCTTCTTCTGGTGTTTAATGGCGGTTGGCAAGAAACTGTAGGTGTGCATTACCGCCACCACTGGTATGGAGTGTGGTTCATCATGGATTAATATCTTCCTATATACTTAAATTCTATTAAATAATTTTGTTCTTTTTAGAAATCTTAAAATAATTTGTATAGGTTTGCTCCCTATTTTCTTTTGTAATGAATCTATTATACTAAACTTTTCTTTAATCCTTTCAAATTCTCTCTTCATACCTCTTCTTTCCAGCTCATATTTCTGACACTCTATAAAAATATGTTCAATTGTTTCATCCTGGGCTGCACGGTGGCGTAGTTGATAGCACTGTTGCCTTGCAGCAAGAAGGTCCTGGGTTCGATTCCTGGCCGGGGGTCTTTCTGCATGGAGTTTGCATGTTCTCCCCGTGCATGCGTGGGTTCTCACAGGGTACTCCGGCTTCCTCCTACAGTCCAACGACATGCCCGTTAGGTTATTTGGTCACTCTAAATTGCCCTTAGGTGTATGAATGAGTGTGTGCATGGTTGTTTGTGTGTTGCCCTGCGATGGACTGGCGACCTGTCCAGGATGTACCCCGCCTCCCGCCCATAGACTGCTGGAGATAGGCACCAGCTCCCCCGCGACCCACAATGGAATAAGCGGTAGAAAATGACTGACTGTCTCATCCTTCCCACTGACTGTCTCATCCTTCACATTGTCCTGTACTATGTTTATCCATTTTAAAAAGTGTATAATTGAGTCCTGTATATCCTAATCTTAGTCTTGTTATTACCCTTTCCTCCTTTCTATTCCTCCTTCCAGTTCTTTTTTCACCGACTGCCTTTTTGATCCTATAAAACCATCTTCCTTTTCTTTCTCCATCCCACCTTTTCTGCCATTCATCTTTCAATTTTTTTTTTGATGATGCTTTTTGCTTCTGATTTACTTAAAGGTACTGTAAAATTGATATGATTTTGTGTTGCCCTCTTAGCCATCTTATCTGCCATCTCATTTCCTTTAACCCCAATATGTGCTGGAATCCATAAAAATACTATTGATAAACCCATTATTTGTAGTCTGAAAAAGTATGCTGTATTTCTAGTAGAATGTCTGGCCTGCTGTAATGGTTATGTTGTAAACTCAATAATACTGAACTTGAATCTGAGCAAATTATTGTTTTTAAAGGTTTTATGTCTTCCACCTACTGTACTGCTAAAAGTATTGCTAACATTTCCCCTGTGTATACTGATAAGCCATTTGTGATTCGTTTTCCTACTCTTATTTGAAATTCCGGTATTATGAATGCTATTCCTATTTTATCATTTATTTCGATGCATCTGTATAAATCTGAAGGTATTGATAATAATTATTAACATATTCCTGTACTATATTTAACTCTAATATACATGTCCATTTCTTTTTTTCCATTAATGACATATCTACCTGTGCTTCTGGTAAGATCCAGGGTGGTACAATAGCTACTGGCAATATCAGACTTATTACTGTATTTTGTATATGAAACTGTTCTGTTATTTTTTTAATGATCCAACCAAAACTTCTTGTCTCTTTTTTTACTTTTTCCCAGTATGGCTTCAAGATGTCTCGTGTTGGATGACCCGGGTATTGCCTTGTAAGTTTATCCAGTAATTTATTGTTAATTGTGTTCTCCTCAAATCTAACGTCATTTCTCCCATTTCTACTTCGAGTGCTGCTGTTGGGGTTGTTTTGAAAGCTCCTGTACAAAGTCTTAATGCTTGATGTTGAATAATGTCTAATTTTTCCAGATGTGTCTTTGCTGCTGAACCATATATAACATTTCCATAATCTATAATTGATCTGATCAATCCTGTGTAAATTTGTTTTAACGCTTCCCTATCTACTCCCCAGTCACTGCCAGCCAAACATCTCATAATATTTAATACTTTCTTACATTTATCTATTATTTTCTGAATATGTATATTCCATAGGATTTCCTCATCAAACCATACTCCTAAAAATGTTATACATTTAACTTGTTCTAATTCTTGATTATATATTAAAATTTTATTTCCTCTCTTGTTTTTTTTTGTGTATATACCATAACTTTTGTTTTCTCGACTGAAAACTTAAATCCCCATTGAAAAGCCCACTCCTCTATCCTTTTTATCTCCGCCTGTATTTTCTTTCCAGTTATCTTTACATTTTTCCCCTTTTCCATATGGCTCCATCATCTGCAAAAAGTGAACATCCTATTTCTTTTCCAATTTCTGTAAATACGTCGTTTATCATTGTAGTAAACAATATTGGACTTACTACCTTGTGGCGTACCATTGTCTATAGCATATTTTGTTGATATTTCTTGATCTATTTTAACTTGAAGAGTTCTATTTGTTTAAAAATGTTGAATCCAGTTAAAAACTTTCCCATTGATTTTCATTTAATTTAATTTAATCAGTAATCCTTCAACCCACATAATGTCATAAGCTTTCTCTATGTAAAAAAATACAGCTACTACACTTTCTTTATTAACTTGCGTTCTTCTGATTTCATGTTCTAAACATAATGTTGGGTCATTAGTATTTCTCCCTTTTCTAAAACCACTTTGCACTTTAGTAACGTATCCGTTGTTATTCAAGTAATATGTTAATCTATTATTAAACATTTTTTTCCATTATTTTGCATACATTTGATGTTAAAGCAATAGGTCTATAATTTTCTGGTTTGTCTTTTCCTGGTTTAGCTATTGGTATGATGATTGACTCCTTCCAGCTCTGAGGCAGCTCCCCCTCCTCCCAGACTTTATTATAAAGGTCTAATATGACATCTTTAGAAGATTCAATGAGATGTTGTATCATTGTGTAACAAATCTAATCTTTACCAGGTGCCGTATTCTTAATTTTTCTAAGCACAGAGTTCAGTTCTGCTTTTGTAAACCGTTCATTCATTAAGTTATTTGTTTCTTCATTGTTCTGTAGTAAATATTTGTATTTCAGTTTTGTGGCGCACCATATTACTTTCTCCTCCAGATATTCTAACATCTCCTCCATCCACTCCATTGATAATATTTTACATGGATTATGAAAATAATTATCTTACATTTTCCTTCTTTTCCCCAAATTTCAACAACTATATACTCTACATCTTTACCTTTTCCTAATATTTGATATTGTACTCCTTCCTTTATAAATATCGCACACCCTCCTCCATTTCCTTCTGGTCGATCCCTTCTTATACTACCATACCCTTTAATAACAAAATCTAATGATGGTTTTAACCATGTCTCCTGTACACAAATCACCTCTGGTTTCTCTTCAAGTTTATCAAAATATCCTTTCAGTTCCTGTCCATTAGCCATCAGACTTCTATCATTCCATTGTAATATTCTCATATGTTATCAGCTGAGGTTCCTGGTCTCCCCTCTGTTTCCAACCTCTTGTTGATGATCTCCCAAGATCCCTCTTTGAAACCCAGAAATGTTTCTGCTCCTCTCACAATTATTTTAATTTTTTCAGTTTTATGTTTGGCCTGGTCAGTGCAATTGATGACGTGGCAATGAATAGTATTAACTTTTCTACCGATAACTCAATATTCTCCTCTGTTTGCAGTTTTTGAGGAATTTTTCTCTCTTTTTGTTCCGTCTCTCTTATCTTTTGTCCTTTCACACTTTTGACTACTTCTGCATAACTTGTGTTTTTGCTCACCTTAACATGATGGATTTCCTTTGCTGTTTTCCTCACCTCACATCCCCCATATGTAACCCTATGTTGACCTCCACAGTTACAACATTTTTCTTGCACTTCTTTACAGTCTTCTATCTTGTGGTCTTCTCCACACTTTGCACACCTCTGCTTTCCTTTGCAAACTGCTGCTATGTGTCCATATCTCTGACATTTGTAACATCTAAGTGGTGGAGGGATGTATGGTCTTACTTGGAAGCTTAAGAATCCTATTTTGATGTTTTCTGGCAAGATTGTTTCTGCAAATTCAATCATCACTGACTACTCCTACTCTTACTACTCCTACTCTTACTACTCTTACTACTCTTACTACTACTTCCTACTCTTCTCCGTAGACTGTTTTTAATAATCTTTTCAGCGAGTTCTCTTTTGCACCAGTAATGCTTCTTTTTATTTTGTCTAAATCTTCATCCTGAGGGATACCAAAAATCACCCCCCTGATTGATTTATTTTCTCCTAAAATCTGTCTCTCTACAACCATTTTTTTCCAATGCTTTCTACATGTAAAGCCTTCATTTTTTGTTCTTCATTTGTACACGTCACTAATAAGTTTCCGTCTCTTAATACTTTCACCATTTCTACATCTCCTATTTTCTTTTTTATTTCTCTAGAAATCATTATTGGGCTCAGGTTATTATGCTCCTCCTCATTCCTTAATTTTATTATTATTTTAAATTCTTCTTTAAATTCAGTATTTTCCTTTGAACTATTCTCTCTTCATCCGGGTTGCTTCCTTCCAACTCTCGCTTGTTACCCTGACTTTCAAACATCCCTACTTCCTCCTTTTTCCCACGTCCTCTTCCTCTCCCCCTACCTACCGGTGTCCATCCTAAAAAATCCATATCTTCCCCGTCTCCTACCTGGAATTCCATCCGAACCATTCACATACCAGTTTATGCATTATTCCGCCGTTTCCAATATGAAAGCATGTTTATACAGTAAGCCAAAAAAAAAAAAACCTGGTCCAGACTTCGTTTTTCCTTGCTCAGCCGTCCCCTAGCGATCACCTACTCAAAAAACGACGTGTCGTCTGGTTCCCAGCTGGGAGATCCATGAATGGGAGACTTTAAATGTGGAGGATCATTGGCTGAGGATTATTGCAGACTTGAAGGCGATTGGTTGGCGCGGAGACGCACAGAGAAGCCATTGGGTGAAGCAGGAGGAGGGGTGAGTCTCCCAGATTGAATTTTCGTCTTTACTCCATTTAAAAACTTTTTCAAGTTCTATTGCATCTGGACTGAAGAAGTAAATTTCAGACATCATTAGTGAAACTGAATCAGGCAGATCAAGTGATAATAGCATTAGACTGGTCTTAGACTATATAGATTACACTGACTTGATTGATGATAATGGGTTTGTATTATTTTTAGATTTTTACAAGGCTTTTGATTCTGTCGAACAGTCATTTGTCTTTAAAACACTTTCTTGATTTGGGTTTGGTGAAAAATTCAGGAACTTAATTAGGATGTTATATAACGACACAAATAGCTCTGTTTTTCTAAATCATGGAACATGTAACAGATTTTACATTAACCGAGGAATTCGTCAAAGTTGTGGAAGTTCGCCATTGTTATTCATTATGGCTGCAGAGATATTGTCAGTCATAATTAAAAATAGTGGAATTTCTGAAATTAATATAATGGACAAAAATATAATTATAAGTCAACTAGCTGATGACGCAACATTTTTTCTTAAAGATGAACAACAAATTCCGGTAGCTATTCAGAACATCAATCTGTTTTCCAATGCCTCTGGACTTCGATTAAATTTAAACAAATGCAAACTTTTTTATCCAGCTTATTCTCTTCCCATATCAACCAATATCATAAAGGCTATTAAAAAGTTAAATTTAAATTTTATTTTAATAAAAATCACTACATATCTAAAAATGTTTTAATCAAAAGTTATGAAGATGGTGGGGGTACTGCTATAGACTTTAAATTATGAATGGGATTTTGAAACTTAAATGGTTAAAATGTTTTCTGAATAATAATTCTTCAGTTTGGTCATAAATACCCAATTATGTGTTCAAAAAAATAGGAGGACTTCATCTTTTGTTACAATGTGATTTTGAATTAAGTAGATTGGCAGTGAAGCTTTCAAACTTTCGGAAACAGGTTCTTCTTTACTGGAAATTAATTTTCAACCATAATTTTACGCCACATAATACCCCAGTGTGGAATAATGGATATATCCTGGTAAATAGGAAATCTATTTTTATTGATGAATGGTATAAGAAAGGGACAAGGGCTATTTCACATTTTATGGACCTCCAAGGAAATATTTGACAATATCAGGAGTTCTGTCAGAAGTTTCAAATCTACTGTACAGAAAGTAAATATAATCAGATGTTAAAAGCATCTCCAAATTCGCTTTCAGCCATGGTTACACAAGTCATTTTATATTCTATTATTATTCCTAGACTTAGACAACTTTGTAGTGGTGGTGTTGCTCTTTCTAATTATCAATGTAATACCAAAATTTTTAAACATCAGATATTACTCTATTACTCTCCTAATTCACCAAAGAGAGAATATATTCTCAAAAATTTCAAGAAAAGAGGATATGATAAAGATCAGAACCAAATTTATCTCATTTCCATTCCCACCTAAAGCAAAAGCAATACAATTAAAATCATATATAAAATTTATCCAACTAACAAATTTCTTAGGAAAAAAAATTATATGGACACAGGCAATTGTGGTTTTTGTGAGTCCGAGAATGAGAACCTAGAACATTTTTTTTTTGGTTGCACAACTGCAGAATTTTTGGGTTGATTTTCAAATGTGGATTGTCAAAGTCTGTTTGTTTTCCTGTGTGAGTTCCTGTTGTTTCCCTGAAGAGTGTCTGCTGGTGGGTGTGGTGTGCAGCCCTACAGCTGCATACCTGCAGGCAATCATCTGCAGGTGCTTCTAAGGACCTGCGGGATGAGCATGTTTTGCCTGATGCTCCACGTCGAGTGGTAACTCAAGCTTCTGCACCTTAGCCTTGAACCCCCAGTGTTTTGAGACTCTGCCGAACTTTCAGTCGATCTTGTATTACCCAAGCCTGTCTTACTGCTTCCCCAGGTCTCTGTGAGCTGCAACCCTGGACTTTTTCAACCACAACCCTCCAACAGCCAAACCCTGGTCACAGTTTCTGGATCGACCTCGCAAGAGCCACCGCATCAACCTGCCTGCCCGCTCTCCATTAAGACCTTGGATAACACACTCACACGGACTGTGCACAGCCCCCAAGCCACCACCTAGGATTTTCCGGTGAGCCGCACAACAACAAAATCCTCTCTGGAGAAATAAGTTGGAAACGTTGCTGACTTTCCCTTTCATTCCCAGAACCTGGTCCCTGAGTTCCGCTGGTCAGATCCAGCCTTATTGTTTTAAATAAAACTACCAATTCTGTCTTACCTGTCCGCCTCTGATTGTTTCTGGATGTGAGTCAAGAAACTCTCGAGTAATATGTCAGGGATCCAGTCTAAAGAGATTCAGTTACATGCTCTTAGCTTTAATGATATCCTTTTTGGTATGGTTACAAAACTGGGGGGTGGTGATTATGAAATCAATATTTTGATTTTGTTAGCTAAATATTATTTACATATGAACCACTACCAGTGGTTCATATGTAATTGGTATCCTGAAAAGGAATGCTTGTAAATGTATCTTTTTCATTAATTTCTTTGGTGAAGGCCCAGGTTGATATAATGGCCTCAAGTTTTGATGCCCCTGACTTTTATTTTATTTTATCTGCTTGTTTTATCCTTTTGTTGTTTTGTGTTGCCATGAAAAATCATGTTGTGGGTACCAGTTTGTAGTGTAAATTGTTTCTTTTTCTACAATTAAAAAAATTTAATAAATATTGTAGGGCGAGCTGTGGCCTTTCTGTGGTGCCCTTCGATCTGCTGGGCTGGCGTCCCCCCAGTATGGCGCTCAATACCCAAAATGCACCAGACATGACGTCACGTGCAAAAAAGCCATTGTAACTGTAGAAGTGTGACCCTTCAAATGACGAATCCAGTTGTTCTTCTTACTAGTTAGAATTTAAATGACAATATCTTAAATTGCCATTCTGGATATTTAAATGTAGCTGTAATAAGTCAAAACATTTATTTAGATATCCAGAATGTAATTGCAGATTGTCAGATGAAGCTGATGTTAGCTACAAGAAACGTCATTGCAGGGAACAGGAGCGCTGTCGACGCAGAAGCAAAAAACAAGTCATAATTTTGACGGATTTGGAAAACTTTTCTTGAATATAGACAGAATTTTGAGAACACTATGCAGCAGATAATCTGGAGAGGAAAAAAAAAACAAAAGATGACGTCACCAAAAACACCAAAAAAAAAAAGAAAAAAAGATTAAAAGAAAAAAAAAATTGTGCGAAGACAACAAAAGTACTCAGAAGAAACGAATTAAGGGTCCAAGCCAAAAAGAAAAAACAAAAACTAAAAATGGGGAGGAAGGAGTAACAAAAGACATAAAGGTAAAAACGCCGAATAAACAAAAAAAAAAGGATAAAAGGAAACTACACAAAAAAGAGACAACAGTCCAGAGGGGGAAAACGCAGCAACAATTGGGCAAATCCAAAGGTGAAAAAAACAACACCCACCCTAACACAAGGGAACCCGCACAAAGGCGCAAGATCACATATTGTGTGTCCGACCACGTCATTGGTTACGGGAAGCCGAAATCAATACAATAAACACAACCAACACATCCCCCCACACCAATCACAACACACCCACCACAAGGTGCGACAGAGGTAAAGCAAATGCCTGAGGACCCGGAGAGAGAGGTGCCCATACCGTACAAGCACATCACTTGTTTAATTTTAGGAAGTGTCGTGGAAGAGGCATACAGACAGTTGTAGAATGGACACACAGGAGGACAATTGGGGGAGCTTTAGATTAGGACTGAGCGGCCAGTGACAGTTGTTGGCGGGGTGGTGAGGATGGGGAAAGTGTGTTAAAGCGGAAGGAAGGAAAGGACTTTGAGGACAATCCAGGAAGGGATTAACAATAAGTCTAGGGAAAGAAAACAGTTCTGAGGAAGAAGGAGAGTCGTTAGGAGGAAAATTGGAAGGGACAATTTAAATATATTAAGCGATAAAAAGATGAAGAAGACTGGAACCTGAGTCCAATTTCAATTTCTAGAAGAGATTTTAGAAAATGATGAATGTTGGAAATGGTGAGGTATTGAGAGATTGGGTAATAGATCTGGTGTCGTGTAAAACCGAGACTCAAAGAAGGAAAGGCCTTTACAGTTTAAACATTATGCAAGAGAAACAATGACAGAGATGAATGATTATATGAAAAATAAAATCATCGGGGTGTAATTTAGGCATTCACTTTGAGGAATGATACTAGGACAAAATTGTATGTACGGGTAGAAATCTCAAGAGATGTACACAAAATGTAAAACCAAAAAAGAGTAGGACTAGTCAATCATAATTGACCTGAGAGAAGACAGTGTATTTGACCACCAAATGTCAACATGAGGGATAGTCTGAGGTGTTTCCTTGTGAGTCCTTTCCATTCCCTCCACCACTAAGATGTTATAAAATGTCCAGAGATATGGCTATACATTGCAGCTGTAGGCAAAGGTAAACAAAGATGCTCCAGAAGTGTGGGGAGAAGACCGCATCGATTGAGATTGTGGGGAAATGAAGTGGGAGAAGAAGAAGCGAAGAAAAAAAGAAAAAAGAAAGAGACCGATGCAGGTCGAAATTCGGATTCCATCTTATCAACAAAGAAAATTGAAATCAGAGGAAAGTGTGACACAATGTCTGTGGAAAGACTGATATTAATTTGTAGCTTATTTACATTAACGGTGCCTGGAACATGTCTAACACAAAACAGAAGAACGATAAAATATAGTCATAAAGGAGGCAGACACAAGTTCTTAGGGTTTTAAAGTAAGATGTTGGTGAGATATGTTAATAAAGTTTGGAAAACTGATTGGAGGCGAAGGAGGTACCACCAACTGAATATAAACGCATGATATATTACAGTGGGAATGCCAGAAGCCTAGTGCGAATGGAAACAGAAGTTAAAAGTGGTTAGTAATGTGATGACAATACTGAATAATTAATATGTATACCGGAGACACATGGTTAAAGCCAAATGAGATATTTTGTTAAAGGGTACAATAGTAGAAAGAAAAATGTCAAGATATTACATATTTTATAATCCCTGTAAAACGTTAGTCATTCGTGCTTAATGGTGAATTAATGGTGTATTTGTTAGAAGGAAAAGTTATCTGGGTGTGGAAGATTTACTGCTAAAACAGCACATTATTGGGGAAGAAAAAAGGCGGTTATTGGAAGATATACTGGAATTATGAGAAAATGTGGTATGTATATAATGATGAAAGAAACAAGGAATGACTTAAACGGGTACAGGGGTCCTGGTGACTGGATTTAACCATTTTATTCGAAATTCTTGTTAAGCTTAATAACTGTAATTTGGACAATTGAGACAAACCATACAGAAGTAGTGAATGTGACGGATACATTACCCATTTAAACATTCATAACAGAAGATTAATAAATACCGAAGTGGAATCAGGATTTATAGAAGATGTAATTATAATAATGCATATTGGGAAAAATGGTAATATTGTAGTCGAAAGGAAATTGGGAGAAGTAGATGTTCGTTGATTGATAAAGAGTATTAAAATAGATATCTGTAAAAAATCTTACAAGCGTGGACAGCCTTAGGGTCCTGTTAAGTACCTTTGTAATATGGCGGGTGGTGTGTATAATGTCATGATCATAGGCACCTCGCCTTCATGTAAGTGAACTCTGTAATAAAGGAAAAGTTTTGATCTACTCTGTCTAGTGCCTCTGCTGATCCGAACTTGGTCTGCCCTTTGTCTGACAACGAGAATAGCACATTAATGGCAATTGAGGACAAAGAAACAGCCTGGTAAGAAAAGACATTAAGAATGGCAAAAGGAGAATTATTGAAGGAAGCTGTTTTAATACTAAGGCCCGTCAGGGAGAGAACAAAATTGACCAAAAAAAAAAATAAAAAAAAAAATTTGGAAACAAAAAGAATGAATGGTATTAGAAAGAATATGGATAGTCCTATATTAAAAAATAATTATACAACTATAGACGGGAGTAAAGATAAACTGAATCTTTCGGCTAAAACATTTAGTAAATTGCATAGTTTCACAGGTAATCGTTATTAAAGAGGAAGAGACAGGATAGGGATAATCAAAAGCCTGAAAGTTAGAGACTTAATGCGAATAACGTCTATACAAATAAATTTAATAAAATGATCCATTTACAGAAAGGAGAGTTGAACTTTTGTAACCAGTAAAAACCCCAATACGAACACCTTGGAAAAGATTAATGTTTGACTAATACAATGGATAGAACATCTCATGACAATGGCAAAGACAAAATATTAGAAATTTTATCAATAAGTCCTGGAGGAGGGAGAGCTACCACTGAACTGGAAGGAAGCAATAATTTCCAATAGCTAAACCATAATTGGAGGTGAAGGGTATACCCAAAACGCAGAAAATTTATAGACAATAGCATTAACATCAACATATATGTAAAATAATGCAAGATGATTATAATAGATTTAACATTATTTAAATATTAATGGGTAATATTATCTAGATTATCAAGAATGGTTTTTTCGAAAGAGGAGATAAGCACAGAATGACATTGGCGGATTAATGTTTTAGAAGGATGAATAAGGAGAGCGCCAAAATCACAAAGTGAAAATGTTGTATCTGTATTTTTTGATAGAATGGGAAAAATTTTTATGGCATGATGTGGGTTGAAGATTGTTAATTAAATTAAGTAAATTGGTGTATAATGGAAAAATTTTTACATGGGGATTAACATTTTTTATCAAATAGAAACAATACAAGTAAGAATGGGTCAAGAATTATCAGGTAAATGTATATTACAGAAAAATGGTACTCTACGAGTGAAGCATAATAAGTGCCTTATTGTTTTTCTATAATGATAAATGATGTAATTTAGAAAATCATGGTAGAGAAGTTAGGTTGCTCAGCTTTTGCAGTGAAGATTGGAGCTATATGGAAAAGGGGTCCGTTAAATAAGTCAAACTGTATTGGAAAAAAAATATATATAATATTTTCGATAGTATAACAAATGGGACATATCAATAGGGATTTAAATTCTCAGTGGAAAAAAGTTATATAGTGTTATACACAGAAAATGAATAGGAAAATCTAAACGTAGAAATTTATACAATCAGTTTTAGGAACAAGGTAAAAGTATAAAGTTTTTCAGTGGGATATAGTATTTGAGTGAAGAACTTATATGTAGATGGGTTACGTTTAGAAAAATCGTAGGTGAATGCAAAAATGTTAAATTTATGAGATGTATGGCTTGGTAATTGATTGGGAGGCGATCGATACAGGCTTAAAACTAATTATCAGGACTAATTAGATCAATTGTTGATATGGACTAGTATGAATTTATGGATCAATCAGCAAGACGCAGCATCTGTAAAAAATATAAGCCAATATACAACATCAGAATGTTTAGAATGTGAATTTTTACCAGGAGCGAATCAGAACCCTCCATAGCTGCGCTCCGGAGGTAAAGGCTGGGAGGAGATGCCATCAGATCTACAAAGGAAAGACCGGTTAGCAATAAAATTCGAGGATAAACCTTACAAGGCAATAATCCGATCATCCATACACATGATATTTTAAGGACCATGCTGGAAAAGGAAAAAAAACAAATGTAAAGTTTGGGGTGGTATTATCAATAACATAGGCGTATGAATTTACAAATTATCATATAGAAAGATAATTTCGAATGTTTCCTTTGCCAGTAGTGCCACCGTGGCTATTTGCCAGAAGCAGTGGTGGATAAATGGCCTTGATGGAAAAGAAAAGGATCCAAATTTTTTTAGATTTCAAAGTATAATACAAAATATATCAAAATTACTATCATATGTCAGATTTACACAGACGGATCACAACAGATGAAAATAGGAGTAGCATTTATATCCATAGAATTTGAAAATGAAAGTAGGAAAAAGATTGACAATGGATTATCGATATATCAGGAGAATTATTAGCAATATTTTTAGCAATGCATTGAGTGGAGGATATAAAACCATTAAAAAAAAAATAATTGTTCAATTTCCAAGTTCAGCATGATATAGTATAAAACATAATCAATCAGATGGTAGGCCAGACATTTTGTTGGGAATAAAAATATCTTTTATTCAGAATACAAGGATGGGAATTAATATTAGTATTTTTATGGATCGGCCAGCGCACGTAGGAATTGGAGGGAATGATATGGCAGACAGAGTGGCAAAGATGGCAACGCAAACCACATTGGCTTTATATAATATTAGTAGGAGATGCGAGCGATAATTCATTAAAGCATAAATCAAGATAAGAGTGGCGAAAAAGGTGGTTGTGAAGAAAGGAAAGAGAAGATGGTTTTATAGAATCCACGACATTATTAGTGGAGACGTAAGAACTGGAAGAAGGGAGCAGAAAAGAGGAAAAAGGTTAATCACAAGATTAGATTTGAGACCGTACAGGACTTAATTCTACATTGTTTTAAGATAAAGAAACATAATACAGGAAAATGTGATCATTGTGGTGAAGAATGGAGGTAAACAATAGAACCTATGTAATATTTAATGTGTCAGAAATATTGACTAGAAAGAACAATTTTGAGGAGAGAATTTGTAGGTATTAAAGAACATTTTAATTTGATAGATATACATTGCAAATAAGTTTAGGTAGCAGACATATTCAAATCATAGTTAGACTTTTCCTAAAAACTAAATTAATAAATAGAATTTGATTATTGTAATAGTAAATAAGTACATTTAAAACCATGAAGGACCACACTCCATACCAGTCGGTGGCGGTAATGCACACCTCAAAGTTATTTGCCAACCGCCAAAAAATAACAACAGAAGGAGAAGGAGGAGAAGAAGAAGAAGAAGCCGACGTTATGTTAAAACGACCTGCCATACACGGTATGATGGAAACATTTTGCGACATTCTTGCTCTCGTTACGATTACATTTTGCGACAGCGACTGTGTTTAGGGCACACGTGAGCTTGCGTTGAAGTGTGGTCTCTACCATGGCGAGAGTCTCCAGGAAAAACGGCAATAAAAATAAGTTAAAGGGGAGATGCAGCGTTCCTCTCGTCGGCTTGGGGGATCAACAGCTGCTGTATGAGGAGGAGGAGGTTAGTATAGATAGAGTTGAGGAAGACATCATCAGCAGTGAGGAAGACGAGGTCGAGCATGAGCGAAAACGCCAGAAACTGCTGGAGGGGATCAGCACTCTGGGTGGGAAAAGGAAGAGGGCGCAGGGAGAGAGGTCTGAGGCCGCGGTGCACATGTCCGAGTTCTCGGTGAACACTGACGGTGGGCCCGGTAAGGTGAAACTGTCGGATCTGATCGGGAGCTTGGAGAAGAGTCCTGCTGTCCCCGCTAAAAGCAGACAGCAACTAAAGAATCTGCAGCGCATTAAGAAAACCATTAATTCTCCTCTTAGCAAAGAGGAGACCGAGAGGATCCAGAGGGATATGGCTTTTCAGAAGGCTGCCTCAGAGGTGAGCCGCTGGGACAGCATTATCACTCAGAACCAGAGAGCCGAACAGCTGCTCTTCCCTCTCAGCCAGGAGCCGGCCGGCCCCAGGCCCGTAGAGAGACTGGTGGCGGGCTGGAATGTTCAGACTCCACTGGAGCAGGAAATCTTTGCCCTATTGTCTGCAAACAAGCAGCCCTTTACCGACCCGATCCTGACCCCTGCAGAAGAGGCTTCAGTAAGGGCCATGAGCCTGGAGGAAGCGAAAATCCGCCGTGCAGAACTGCAAAAAGCTCGGGCCCTCCAGTCATATTATGAGGCTAAGGCTCGTAGAGACAGAAAAATCAAAAGCAAGAAGTATCATAAAGTACAGATCAAGGCCAAGCGAAAAGAGTTTCTGAAGCACTTTGAACAGATGGCTAAGACGGACCCAGCAGCAGCCCTGCAGGAGCTAAATAAGATGGAGCTTGCCAGGATGCAGGAGAGGATGTCTTTAAAACACCAGAACAGCAGCAAATGGGCCAAATCAAAGGCCATAATGGCCAAATATGATGAAGAGGCTCGCAAAGCCATGCAGCAGCAGCTGGAGATGAACAGACAGCTCACTCAAAAGCTGGTGACGCCACTGAATGATGATTATGAGCAGGAGGAGGGGGACGCAGGTGAGACTGATTTGCTTTTGGACTTTGTTAATGATGCAGTGGATGGGCGAGATGCATCAAATCCTTGGATGAAAGGCAAGCTAACTGAAGAGCCAACACAGAAGCAACTGAACGACATGACGACTGAGGCAGCACAGGTAGTGTCAACCGTGGCTGCTGAGGAAGAGGAGTTGGAGGCTGAGGAAACAGAAGAGGAGGCCCTCCTCAGAGAGTTTGACAGCAATCGAAGACTGCATCAAGCTCAGGAGTCTGACATTGCAGGAGGTGTTTTTCTGGAGGAGATGACAGAGGACAGAGCTGCAGCAGAGGATTCAGAGGCTTCTGACTGTCTTTCAGAGTTCACAATCACCTCCAGAGGAAGAGAAAAAAGCTTTAAAGACACAGAAGTTTTTAACTGTGCTGACTTCACTGACGGGTCAGCTCAGCTTGATGAGAGGCTGGTGAGGATAAGGACTGTGGAGGACTTGGAGCTTCTCCATCATGACTCCTCAGCTGAGCCCAGGCATCCTCCCACTGCCAAAGACCCGCCCTCTGAGGAGAAACACATGGGCAAAAGTAAAAAGAAGAAAGGTATAGAGCTGAAAGAGGTTCTCACTAAAGAGACAAATGTTATCAAAGTTCCACTC
This sequence comes from Crenichthys baileyi, assembly GCA_036173005.1. Classification (NCBI taxonomy): domain Eukaryota; kingdom Metazoa; phylum Chordata; class Actinopteri; order Cyprinodontiformes; family Goodeidae; genus Crenichthys; species Crenichthys baileyi. The sequence goes on from JAHHUM010001481.1 coordinate 333,627, forward strand.
ACTCCAACTGTCACAGACTCTGATGATGCAGAATCTAAGCTGGACCAAAGGGAATTGATTAAGGAAGCTTTTGCTGGAGACGATGTCATCTCATCCTTTCTTAAAGATAAAAGGAGGCAGGAGGATGAAGGAAAACCAAAGGTGATAGACCTGACACTGCCCGGCTGGGGGGAGTGGGGAGGCATGGGTTTAAAGCCACCTAAAAGAAAGCGGAAACGGTTCAGAGTTAAGAGTGCTCCTCCTCCACCTAGGAAAGACCAGCATCTTCCCAGTGTCATCATCTCCGAGAAGAGGAACACCTCCCTTAGCCTCCACCAGGTTCATTCCCTGCCCTTCCCTTTTGAGGACCATGGACAGTTTGAGAGCTGCATCCGCTCACCACTGGGCCGCACTTGGAACACAGAGGAAACTGTAAAAAAATGGTGTCACCAAACCCCAGAGTTTGGGTCACCCAGCTGGGGGCCATCATTAGTCCCATGGCTGAGGAGGAACTGCTGAAGAACAACAAGAGGGCAGTTGCTAGAGAAGGTAGCTAAGTGAATTTCATGTAGAGCAGATATTGGCAGCAATAATCACTAAAATGATTTGTGATCAATGAACAGTGGTCATCAGGTGCATTTAGGTTGTGTACCGTATGACTAAGAACCCCTGTCCTTTAAAATGAGAGAATGGACATATTTGAGATGTGATTCTAACTGAAATGTAAGATTTTCAAATTATGTCCAGTACCATTTATGTTAATTTAATAATAAAATTTAAAATTTTTTTCCCAAAATTGGCATATGCCTGTATCCGTAAACAGGGAAAACTACTGAGATGGTTTACTTTTAGAAAAAAAACTTAAAAAATTTTTCTCACAGATCATCAGGTTGGTGAGTGCTGCACCACTTCTGTGATTATCTCCTCTGATTTTGTCTTGATATCTTAAAGATTTGATTTGATAACAGCAACATCTATGTAATGCTCTACAGTCATATGTTGGGTTTTTGCTAAATGCACGCAACAAACTATATGTAGTGTAAATGGAATTGAAAATTTGATGAGGCCAGATCCTTGTTGTCAAGCTGCATTAAAAAAATGTATGGTCAACATTTTAGTGTTTTTCCTGTAATCAATTCAGTAAATTTGAATAGTGCAATTTCACAACACATGTTGACTCAAGGTACTTCACAAAATCAATTCAATCAATTCATTCAGATTTTAAAAATAAAAACAGCAATGATCATGGAATACACAATATCTAGTAAGAGAAAGAGCCCAAAAAGGGTAATAAATAGGTAATTAAATTAAGCTGTATTGTAGGGATAAGTAATGTGGGTCAGATTGCAGTTGGTTATCTGGTGAAGGTCATTAAGTGATCCCATGTGACTTTAGAATTGAAATCTTGTCTTTCCAGATGTAAACATTAACTACTGAGGACTTGATAAAACTTTTACTCCCGGGGCAAAAAGCAGTAACATTTCAATTTATATTGAAAGCTATGTTATATTGACCATGTGAATATTTTTAAAAACTAAGCTCATGAAAAATATTTAGGGTTTCAGAAAAAGTAGATTGGCCTTCGTTTAGGAAAATATCTGGAAAATGTTTGGTTAAAAAAATGCACCATCTAAACCCAAACTGCAAAACTAAGATGTTAATTTAAGACTAATTAGAAAAATCCCATTTTACAAATATAGTGTTGTATATAGATTGTATATGTTGATATTTAATAAGTATAAAGAGTGAATGGTGTCCACTAAGTGTAATCAAACTCATGTTGGAGGTGTTGCAAGTACAGAGCGGTGGTGACTTTGTTAAGACACATATTTGTAATTGTGAATGACCCACTATGGAATAAGTGGTATAAAGGATAAATGAATGCACGGTGGCACAGTTGGTAGCACTGTTGCCATGCAGCAAGAACGTCCTGGGTTCGACTCCCGGCCGGGGGTCTTTCTGCATGGAGTTTGCATGTTCTCACCGGTCATATCAGACAGCTCCTCTCTTAGCTTAAAATTTATTCCAAGGAGTCTTAGTTTAAAAGTGATTCAGCTATCTGCTGAGAGCATTTCTGAGTGAGGAGATGACAAAAATTCCTATCTTAGTGAGGCGTGGTTGACCACGTTGCTAGGTGTGACGCTGTCTTCTAAGAGCTGATTGGTTGTTGAGAAATACAATAAAATAAAACAAAATGCGCTCCTCGGAATCAATGGAGAGAAACTAACCAATCATATGATTTAGAAATGTGCAAGTCATGATGATGAAACTTAGCTAAATTTAAAAAAAAATCTAAGAAAAATCATACAATTTTTAGATTTTTCTTAAAATGATGTCACTAAGAGCTACTTTTAGTGTTAGGATTCTTTGTGAATACAGGTACAGGTTTCTGATGATGAATGGGGAGCTAGGTCGTAGTTGACATGTCTTAAAGCAGCACTTTGTGATTGGGTGTTGATCTCCCTCTCTGTTCCATAGCTCCTGCTCACAGCTACTTTCAGAACATACAGGAGTGTTGAAAAGAAAAGTCATTACACTTTACACATGGGTGAGAATGGATACTTTGGCACCTGATAGACACTCTTTTAAGGTGGGCAGGATGCAATAATAGATTATGCATAGGTTCGTGTAATGATTGTCAGCCTGAATGCCCAAGAGACAATAGAGAATTCCATTAGAAGTGTTCCAGTTACAGAACCAGTCATTCTTCACTTTGCTCTCTACTGAACCACTTCTTCAGAGCAATTACTACAGCTCTATACAGCTTTGTGGAATAAAAACAGAAATAATCTTTGCATCTCCACCGAGTCCAACATGATCAGACAAGTTCACATTCAAACAGATGACAGCTGCAAAGGCTGATATAGAGCTGAGTTTCAAGGGTGAAAAGAATGAAAGAGACCATTTTCTTGTGTAATCCAAGGCCCATGTCCATTTCCACCCTGACAGGTGAAATATTAACTTGGTTAGGTGCGGAGCTACTCAAGCACACCAAATTAAATTAATGGAACAAATTTTCCTCTTAATTAAGATGAAAATACGTGTCAGTTTTAACCTTGCTGAGCACTAATTATGTACAAATGATTTATCATCGGTTTCATTCTGAAAAGCAATGGGCTCACCTCTGATAGTCCTGGCTGGCTGTTAAGAGATGGCTCTTGATTAACAGTGACAGATTTGACTGTGAAGAAGCTGCATGTCACTGGTTAACCAATCAGCAGCAGCCTGAGCTCCCTCTCTCCTCCCTTCCATTAACCTGTACTATGTGTGCAGCTGAGCAGAACCGGGCCTCAGCTGCTTCTGTCTTGTATCCTTCCTTGGAATAAAGAGAAAGAGGAGGGATGTGTGGGTGGAGAGATTAAGTGTGGGGTGGGGTTGGAGACCGGGGATTTTATCCATCCTATACCTCTTCTATACCTTGCTTGTCTTTGCAGGGGTGTGTGTGTGTGTGTGTGTGTGTGTTGGGGGGGGGTCTGGCCATGACAGGGCAACACAGAGACACATGGCACAGACAACCATGCACACACCCACATACTTAAGGGCAATTTAGAGAGACCAGCCATCTAGCAGTCATGTTTTGGAGCTGTGGGAAGAAGCCGGAGTGCCTGGAGAGAACCCATGCATGCACAGGAGAGAACATACAAACTCCATGCAGAAAGACCGCAGGCTGGGATTTGAACCAAGGATCTTCTCGCTGCAAGGCAACAGTCCTCCCGGGCTGAGGCATAGTGCAGTTTAGTATTGATTAGAGCGATAAAACAGGGCAGAAAACTTCCTACTGAGACTAAGTCAAATTGTGTTTTTATATTGTATATTTTATTCATTTAACATTTTGTTGCAGTCTGAGCCCAGCAGATGGTGCTCTAACACCACGCTTTCCACTCTCTATGAATAGCTGTGGCTAATTACAAATTAGCTGGCCGTTATATTTTCTCCTGTCTCGGAAGGAGAGATTTATTTGAGGGTGCAGCAGCTTTGATTTGCATTAGAATCACAGCCTTATGTGTGATGGTGGACACACACTCACCAGTCTGTAATCATTATTCTGCAGACTTACTCACAAGGGAAATACCAGCCTTTGTCATGATTAGTCTACATGCCACACATACGCTTCCATAGGTTTCTTGCTGGCAGCAATGGTTAATTAGCATTTTCCCCTCCCAGTCTCAAACAGTTGTGCAGTGATATTGACTTTTAGATTGTCTGTATGAGAGCTTTTAACCACTCCCCCTGCAGCGAAACAAGAGATCTTGCATTCTTTATTTTCCTGATTGATTCCATGGCTAAACGTGAATGTTATTCTACTTATGTGGCTTCAAAATATCATCAGCTCACCTGTGAGTTCTCATCAGGAATCATTTGACTTTCCATTGTAACTTAGGTTCATTAATCTGACACCTGTGATGCCACAGTGTCCGTCCTGCAAGTTCCATTGTTGTGGTAAATCAGTGTGCTGGCACTGGGGAGCTACCTGTGCTCTGTGGCTTATATCTTTGTTTTGCCTTCAGTCAGCTTGTCTGAATGAGCTTGACAATTCCCCAAGCTGTTGAAGAGACAAGGCAGCAATGAGTAGGATGCATGTCACGCACAGGTGCATGACAGAGAGAAAATGCCACACACTTTACAGCATTTTACACCTTTTTGTACTTTACAGACAACAAGAACTAAGTTGAAAATAATCTGTATTTTAATTTGGAACAATTTCCTAAGTAACATAAAAACGACTTTTAGCTGTAGTTATTTGTGTAATCTTTGCTAGACTTTAAACTGTTTCACTTTCTGCCAGGTCAAGGGACATCATTGCTTCAAAACCTAAAATATGAGAAATATCTTGAAGCAAATGAGTAGCAGCCATTTCCTTCTGTTGCTCCCATTTCATGCCTCTGCCTTAAATGAGAGAGACAGGGTCTCCTCACCATCAGGGCTGTTTGGGGTTTGGCAGATGGAGCATAGAGGGAGGGGTTCTGTGTTATTATAGACCTCAGAGAGGTCACAAGGACTATTATTTTGGAGTCAAGGACTTCAGTGGTCCAGTGACGATGACATTTACAACTTAGACCTGACTCCACCCCACCATCATCATCGTCATCAACATCCAATCCATATCCCAACTTTCACATTTACATTGACAGAGCTGATGATTGCCTGATAATGAAGAGGCCCCCAGAGTCAAAAAGGGAAGGATGATGTATTGTGTCCCTCCCTCTTCCCGGACTATGTCAGGAGCCTCAAAGTGGCCATTGACTATTAATTGAAAAACCTGCAAGGGGCCCACCCTCCCTACAAGGCTTCCTTGATCCTCATAATTACTGGGGTTAAGTGATTGTCACATGGGACTGATGATGGAAGCACAGCCAAAACAGCTTTCAGGCAGCCTAAAACTGAGTATTCTAACATGCATAGTATACTTTCTGTGCTGACGTGAACTTCTGATATTTGAATGTAACTGATTAAGCAACTCAGGAATGCATCTTTTCAAATATCCATCCATCCATCTATCCATCCATCCAGGTGCAGGAACTAAGCACACAACCTCCACCCCATTTCCTGTCAGCTCACCTTTGAAAAAAAAAGAAAAAGAAAGACCACTAGTGCTTTTGAAAAAATCCATCCAGTGTCTTCCTTCTTTACAAAACTACTTAAATCTTCAGGAGTGTGTTACCTTAGACGTGTTTAAATCTCTCCTTAGAATTATCCACATTTTTGTGGATGACTGCATGAGCTTTTGCAAAATTTCATGATCCCTTTTTAGACCTTTATGCCATTTTTATTCTCGATGCTCTTTTTTAAGGTTTTATGGTTGGAAAATCTTGATTGATTGTTGTTTTGAAACTGTGTATTTTTTGTGCTGCTGCCTGATTTGGCCAGGATACGTTAATATGTTTGATCTGAATTAATAATTTCCTGGTTAAATTATGGTTGAATACAAGTTTTAAAACTATCAAAGATCAGTTAGTAGAGAAAACACATGAAGGATGCAGACCCAAACAACTCTTTCCCCAGCCACATTCTCCACCTCATTCAGGAGGATCTCAATATGTTCCTGAAAGATGTATAATCCCACTAACGAGTTCTGAGGCCCAAAAAAAAAGGGTTGCACATTGGAGGCATTCTAATCAGATGCCTGAACCCCCTTAACTGAATTATTTTGATGAGAAGAAGAGAAGCTCTTCTCCAAATTCCTCAAGACAACAAAGCTCCATATATTAACTGAGATCAGCCACCTTACAGATGGAACTCGATTCAGCCACTTTTACCCACGATCTTGCTCTTTTGACCATAATCCATATCTCATTAACATACAGGGGTTGGACAATGAAACTGAAACACCTGTCATTTTAGTGTGGGAGGTTTCATGGCTAAATTGGACCAGCCTGGGAGCCAGTCTTCATTGATTGCACATTGCACCAGTAAGAGCAGAGTGTGAAGGTTCAATTATCAGGGTAAGAGCACAGTTTTGCTCAAAATATTGAAAAGCACACAACATTATGGGTGACATACCAGAGTTCAAAAGAGGACAAATTGTTAGTGCAGGTCTTGCTGGCGCATCTGTGACCAAGACAGCAAGTCTTTGTGATGTATCAAGAGCCACGGTATCCAGGGTAATGTCAGCATACCACCAAGAAGGACGAACCACATCCAACAGGATTAACTGTGGACGCAAGTGGAAGCTGTCTGGAAGGGATGTTCGGGTGCTAACCCGGATTGTATCCAAAAAACATAAAACCACGGCTGCCCAAATCACGGCAGAATTAAATGTGCACCTCAACTCTCCTGTTTCCACCAGAACTGTCCGTCGGGAGCTCCACAGGGTCATTATACACGGCCGGGCTGCTATAGCCAAACCTTTGGTCACTCATGCCAATGGCAAACGTCGGTTTCAATGGTGCAAGGAGCGCAAATCTTGGGCTGTGGACAATGTGAAACATCCGGGAGAGTTACGGTGTGGAGAAGCCCCAAAGAAGCGTACCACCCAGACTGTTGCATGCCCAGAGTGAAGCATGGGGGTGGATCAGTGATGGTTTGGGCTGCCATATCATGGCATTCCCTTGGCCCAATACTTGTGCTAGATGGGCGCATCACTGCCAAGGACTACCGAACCATTCTTGAGGACCATGTGCATCCAATGGTTCAAACATTGTATCCTGAAGGCGGTGCCTGTGTATCAGGATGACAATCACCAATACACACAGCAAGACTGGTGAAAGATTGGTTTGATGAACATGGAAGTGAAGTTGAACATCTCCCATGGCCTGCACAGTCACCAGATCTAAATATTATTGAGCCACTTTGGGGTGTTTTGGAGGAGCGAGTCGGGAAACATTTTCCTCCACCAGTATCACATAGTGACCTGGCCACTATCCTGCAAGAAGAATGGCTTAAAATCCCTCTGACCACTGTGCAGGACTTGTATATGTCATTCCCAAGACGAATTGACGCTGTATTGGCCGCAAAAGGAGGCCCTACACCATACTAATAAATTACTGTGGTCTAAAACCAGGTGTTTCAGTTTCATTGTCCAACCCCTGTAGATGTGAATTGGAACATTGATAGACTGGAGTGTTCAGAGCTTCGCTTTTTGGCTTTACTCCCTCCTCAACACAATAAACTGGGTCAGTGCCTGTCTTACTGCTGATAAGACCCCAATCTGTCTGACCATCTGATACTCCATCCTACTGTTATTCGTGAACAAGAATCAAGATACTTCAACTGGTCCACTTGAGGCAGACTCACCCAGACGCAGAGGGAGCAGTACAATTCTTCCAGCCCCTAATAACTGCCCTTTACATGATAAATATAATAAAACCCCTTTTCCCCAAAAACAATCCAGTTTATTTTAAAACATCTTCTATACCACTTGTTATGGCGAACCTTTTAACAAACTTAATGTATAATCAGGTTTCAGTTTTAATGTCAGTTTTATTTAACTTTTTTTTGTTGTTTTTGTTCAAATAAATAATAAACAATTATCTTTAATTGTGTTTAGAAATTTGTAATATTTTTCTGTTATGTGCTTTTAGGGCTGCACGGTGGCGCAGTTGGTAGCACTGTTGTCCGGGGGTCTTTCTGCATGGAGTTTGCATGTTCTCCATGTACATGCGGGGTTTGTGGGTTGTCTCCGGGTACTCCGGCTTCCTCCCACAGTCCAAAGACATGCCTGTTAGGTTAATTGGTCTCTCTAAATTGCCCTTAGGTGTGTGAATGAGTCCCTGCGACCCACTATGGAAAAAGCGGTATAGAAAATGACTGACTGACTTACTGACTGACTGTTTTGTATTTAAACAAGAGTTTCGTTTTTTTCAAATCAAACCGCCTAAATAAATTGAATTCCACTAAAATATCTGTCCAATTTATCTAGAAATTTTCTTTTTATTTTGTACTTTTTTAAAGGACCACTTCAGCACTAGTGGCCTTTATTTCGAAACCAGGACTAAAGCCTGCACACAAGGGGCGCCTGCTCCTTCAACTAACCAGCCTGCCCTCTGGGATTTTCTCTTGAATTTATTGAGGACCGTCAAAATGCGCTTACGTGACATGCTTGCTTTGCACAACGTATTTGCGTCATGGGTGTCGATGTGTCGATAAGCCGGAAGTCGCCGCAGTGAAGGGAGAAGCAGAAATCTTAAAAACTGCCCTCAGCTTTCTTTAATAACGAAGCGAGTCTTTGTAAAGATCTTTGCCATATGTTGTGCGAACTTCCGGGACAGAATAAGGTAAGAAGTAGGTTTAACTTCATCCAGTTTCCTATGATGGGTTAAGTTAAAAAATGCCTCCAGTAGCGAGCTGTGTTATATGTAACCCGTCCACTTTCTTCAACATTAACTAGCTTATCATGACAACCGCATGGCAATGTTCTTACTGTTTTACATGAAGCAGGTGGTGGTGAAAAAAAGTGCTGAGGTTGTTTGCCGATCAGCAGCTAGCTGATACACAACTAGGAGGCCAGAGTTGTGTCAGAACCTCTTCGCCTATTAGCTTTTATCGTTTCACTGGCGACGAGGGCAAGTGCAAACCTTGCCCCACTGTCAAAAAGCGTTATTTCAGATCATGAAGTAGATTAACTCACCACGAAGCTCAATATTCTGTTTTACATTGTACAAGCAGATTTCTGTGTATCTCATCCCATTCACAGATGGTAAGTTTATTAGATTAAATAGATTCCTCTGGAATCTGAACACTTAAAGGTCCGTTTAAATACATTCATAGTTTTGTGAGTCCGTTTACACCTGGCATCAATATGTCCTGACACGTATAAATACACTATTCACACACTCTGAAGCTTTCAAATTTTCTCACATTGCAGTCTCAAACTGAATTTTATGTTCACTTAAGTGTATGTGTATAATTGTGAAGTGGTAAAAAGGGTGGTTTACACAGCTATTAAGGACGTGTAAGTCAATGCTTTGTGTCATCACTTTTATCTGCACTTACAGCTTCAGTCTGTTTGTGTTTGTCTCTACCAGCTTTACATATCTAGAGACCAACATATTTGCCCATTCTTCTTTGCAAGATAGCACAAGCGTGTTAACATCAATTGTCAAGTCTTGGGTAAGATTCTAAATTGGATTTAGGTCTGGATTGTCACTGGACCATTCTTACATTTGAATATGTTTTGATCTATATCAGTCAGTTGGTAAAAGCTTGGGAAAATAATTTCTAACTTAGCCCTGCTTTAAACATCTGCGTAACCTCTACCCTGACCTGTCTGCAGTATTCCCGGGTCTTCATGATTCTGTTTGTTTATTGAAGTTCTCCTAACAAACCACCTGACACCATCATGGAAGAGGTGGATTCATACTGCAATTAACGGACACACAGTTGGAATCTATTTTTCTAATTAGATTAGCTCTGAAGGCAATTGGTTACAAGTTTTATGTATGGGTAAAAGTGGCAGAATAGATATTCAGGCTACACTTTTCAGAATTTTGTTTAAAAAAATACTTTTTTCCTTCCACCTTACAGTTATGTTACTTGCATGTTATGCATCTTGATAATTTAGGTAAAGAAATGACCTAAACACAAAAAAACATATATATCTAACTAAAGCCCCAGTTTCAATGAAATTGGGACGTTGTATAAAACAAAAAGAAATGGAAAACAATGATTTGCAAATCCTGTTAAATATAGAGAATACAGTAAAACACAATGTGCATTGTTTTGATTCATTTTATAACCAAAATCGTAACTAAATTGGAAGCTGCATTCTGGTTGGGACAGGACGTAGTACCTGCAGTCCGGCCAGACCCTATTTACTTTCTCAGAAACATCTTATGCTTCTGCTCCATGTTCTGTCAGCTATCCTGGCTGGAAAGGATAGATAGACATTATATTTCTAAGATAAAGCCTGTGCACTGTAAGTTCAATTAATATTTCTGTGGGATACCACTTTGTTTAAAGGGGCTAGTTGATGCACAATTGATGTGTATTCTGTGTTAAAGCAATGGATAAGAGTGTTTACATATCCAATAGAAAAACCTTCAATCTCAAGTGTTTTTGAGTTTTTAATTTCAGAGGTATTTGCTTAGATATAAAGTTAATGTCATAAAAAGCACAAATACAATCACTCTTATGCACATTCTTCACATTAGTAATGTTGAGGCCTGACGGAAAATAGAGGTCTAAGGTTTGGCCGTTTCGGTGAGTTGGTCCAGAAAAATGTTGGACAAAGTTAAAAGAATAAGTCAAGGATAACATTTCAACTGTTGAGTTTGAGGAGACATAATCATTATGAAAATCCTCAGGAATTAAAACATTCTCCAACTTGATAATTGATTTGCAGCAGGAATCCTTCCCTGTGTCAACCTGAAAGGGCAACACCAATAGGCAGTTAGCAGGGCACAGTTCATTTAGGTTAATAGTCAACATTCCTGTATGTTTCTGTGAGAAACAACAAAATGAAAGTTTTTTTCAGATGTAAAGATCCTTAAGAGAGGAAGATTTGTTGCTGAAGGTTCAGAAGGGCAATACAATTGGATGATAACAGTACAGGTTTGGCATTGGCTTGTTGCAGTGAGATTGACAGCAACCACCTTGCCAGTCATGTGCTCTCCAGCCGGGTCAGGGGAACAGCTGTAGGTTAAGTAGCGCAAGCGGCGAGAATACATTGGTCTGGCCAGCCTTAAAGCCTCCAAGACCCCATCTGGATGCCAACTCTAAAACCCCACCTCCAACCCATATCTGGGTTGGTAAAAAAAAACACTGGCTATGTAATCAGTCTATCACAGGGCAACCAACCATACACATAAACACACACACACTTAAGGGAAATTTTGGATGAAAAATTACCCCAGGTTATTAAAGACCCCAGGCTGGATTCCTTCCTGCCACAAAGAAACAGTGCTAACAAGTGTTTTACCCTGCAGCCCTAACTCCAGTTTTCTCCCCTAAAATATAGCTGTAAAAATATCATGGAAACATTTTTAAGGAAGGGTTGTGTTGAAAGCTCTACACCCTTCCTTACTATTGTTAAATTAGTCAATCTATTTTCAATTCATATAACTTGAAGCAGAAAATAATCACACTGAAAATTTAGTTGTCAATTGTATTTTGTGATAGTGGGTCTGATTCCTTTTCTGTCCAGCTTTGGTATGCCAGATGAGGACTTTGGACACAGACATGGTGGAGAAGGATACTAGCTGTTCTGATTGTGTGCATCACTGACTACTATGAGCAACAGTGCATCAACCAGTGACCAGCAGCAGGGGTCAAGATCAGGAGAGAGACGGCACCATTTGCAGGGACCCTATGTTTCATTTATCACCGACAGGTTAGCTTTTTGACTGTCTCGCATTACTCTGATGTTTGACCGGCCATTTGTGTAATGACATGTCAGTTCCTGTGACATAAAAGCATGGTTGTGGATTTCAGGACCTGCAGTTAGCCTAATGCCTAACGAAAATGCTTTCTCAGACATGATCTGGGCATCTGTTTTACAAAACTTTAAACTGCCTGAAAATTTTGTCACCCCATGCAAACAAATTTGCAAAAACATCTTTAGTAGTAGTAAATTATATCCACTTAGGCAAGCTGGGTATCTGTTGAATTTAGGTGCACTGCAGTGGCACTTACAGACATGTAATTGATTTCTAAGTGTGTGGCCAGTAGTTCTAACCAATAATTACATTAGAAAAATGGAAAATTATAAACTTGATAGTAATAATGACTAGAGCTACACAATATTAGAAAATCTTGTGATAGCAATAATATTTGGTAATTATTAATTATTGTGAGGATGATATCAGGTGCGATACATGTCTTTTTTTTTCTTGCCTCTCTTTATAATCTGTACTTCCTACTCTATGTGAGCTTTTGCTGCCATGAGCTTCTGTCCTACTATGGAGGTAAATTTGTCTCAATTTTATTCAATCAATCAAAAAACTAATCTCAATCAAAAAAACTAATGTCAATCAAAAAAGTGTGAAACAACTGAAAATATGTCTTAGTAGCCACAATTCTTGGCATTCTGTTGATGAGCTTCACGAGGTAGTCACCTGAAATGGTTTTCCAACAGTCTTCAAAGAGTTCCCAGAGATGCTTGGCACTTGTTGGCCCTTTTGCCTTCCCTCTGCGGTCCAGCTCACCCCAAACCATCTCGATTGGGTTCAGGTCCGGTGACTGTGGAGGCCAGGTCATCTGGCGCAGCACCCCAATAAATTTTCAGGCAGTTTTTATAAAAAACACTTAAAGGTCCGTATTTGCGTCATGGGTGTTAAATATAGAGAATACAGTAAAACACAATGTGCATTGTTTTGATTCATTTTATAACCAAAATCTTAACTAAATTGGAAGCTGCATTCTGGTTGGGACAGAATGCAGCTTCTGTCCCAACCACAAGGTCTAGTGATGCCACACATCTAGTGATGTGTGGCATCACTAGATGTGAAGCCACACATCGCATCACATCTAGTGTGATGCGATGTGTGGCTTTTTCCTCGCTATGTATATGTATATATGTATATATATGTATATATGTATATATATATATATGTATGTATATATGTATATATATATATATATATATATGTATATGTATATATATATATATGTATATGTGTATTTGTATATGTATGTGTGTGTGTGTGTGTATACATACATATATATTACTTGGCTTATCATGTCCTGATATTTAAGAGAATGAGTTGGTTTTGAAGGCTGCTGATACAGTCTATTGTGTCCTGTCTTAACACTGCTGTGATACATACTTCAGTACCAAGTTCTCTTACCAATTTTTTTTGTTTTTTTACCTTTTAGGACCACCAACCTTTTAATTCGAGGGGGAATGCTTTTCTTTGTCGGTGTCTTCTTGGCCCTTGTGCTAAACTTACTTCAGGTGCAGAGGAATGTCACACTTTTCCCCCCAGATGTCATCAGTAGCATCTTCTCCTCAGTCTGGTGGGTGCCACCCAGCTGTGGCATGGCTTCAGGTATGTGAAAATTCAAAACGTTTGAAGCACAAACACATTAATAGCATTTAGCTGTTGCTACAGTGTGACATTCAAACTCTAACCTTTCTCAGAATGCAAATTAATATTTTTTGCATTTAGAACTTTAAGTAACACCAAATAAGTGTGTGTTTATTTCTGACTTGTGGAAGACCTCCCCACAACAATGCCTGATCACCTTCATAAATTCTCTCTGATGCAGACCTTTGTCATCGTCACTTCATATTTGCTCTGTTTCCTGCATTCTGTGTTGTTTTGTTCTTCGCAGCCATGATTGGAATGTTGTACCCCTGCATCGACAGAAGGCTCGGTGAACCTCACAAGTTCAAGCGGGAGTGGTCTAGTGTGATGCGATGTGTGGCTGTATTTGTTGGTATCAACCATGCCAGTGCTGTATCCTTTAATAAAGGTAGTTTTTTTTATTGTTGCTTTTAAAAAACAAACTATTGTACCAGTGTTTTACAAGACTGATCAATACAGAAGCTAGGGAATAAAATCACTGACCAAACAGAATGTGTTTTGCGTGATTAACATGAGCTGTCATCAGAGGAGAATAGAAATAAACATCCAGTAATCCCGGAAACTTCCTGAGAACAACAAAGTATTACAAAGTTCTTTTATTTTTTTGAGAATCAAGCTTACCAGAAATTTCACAAACAAATGCTCTTTATTAGACGGTGTATATTAACAATAAAATTCTGACTGAAAAGCAGTCCACTTAAACTACTGTTGTAGTTGTGGTCACTTTTAACCCTCTTATTACCAGGCCTTGGGATTTGGCATGAGTTTTTTTGTTTTACCCGTTAAAGAAATTCAAACACACAGCAAAACTGGAAAACTGCCAGATACTGTGTGTTTGACCTTGTTTACACAAAAGTTGAGTTGTATTTCCGCTCTTCATTTACACAACAACAGCACATGTTTTCTCTGAAAATGGCACAATTTGAAAACGGGTTCCAGAATTTAATGGTTTGGAAACTTCCCGGCCTGTGTTGTGTTGTAGACTGGAAAAATGGAATCTTTCTTGCGGGGAAGCCCTGGCTCATGCGCAATATGACTCAAATCAGTTGAAATTAATGCGCATGCGCACAACATAACTGCTGCTGACTAGGGTTGGGCGGTAATAAGGTATACCTGCGGTATCTTTCAAAAGTAACGGTATCAGTTTCAATACCGTCATTACCGTCACTAAAAAATATAGGAGATAAGGATTAAATATAAGATAATTAAATCAATGTCTAAAAATTAATCTATGTCCAGCAGCACTTATATGTGGTTGAATTTTCAGTTTTACTTCCACAGTAGTGAGACTTTTGATGTTTGTGAACGTGACGTCATCACGTGACAGCGAGGAGGAGAGAGAGAGAGAAAGATGGCAAGTCGTGCACCGCATGACCTCGTCGCTAAGAAGAGCACGACATCTGTAGTCTGGCAATATTTCGGGTTCCTAGCAAATGAGAAGGGGGAGCCAGTAAATACTGATGAGGCAATATGTAAATTATGTAATAAAAAGGGGACTGTGAGGGACGGAAACACGTCGAACCTAAGGACGCATCTCAGGGTTACCATCCACTCACTGCTGCGAGAATGCATTTGGCCCGAGTTCAATATGAAACAGTTTCAACACCTCCCTGATACCGATGCAGGACCCCAGACCAACCACAAAATAGTCCCCAGCGCCACGTATACACAGCCGACAAAATAAGGGGCCCCTTCGGAAAACAACGAAGTACAAAAGGGACAGTGTCCGTTGGAAAAACCTGCACGGATGAAGTGACAAAATACTTCGCGAAGGAAATGGGCTCTTTCCCACCGGGGGGAAAAAAAGTCCTTTAAGGACATGGTAAAGGTCCTAGATGCCCAGTACGAACTACTGGACGGAAACATTTCTCACAAAACCCCCCGCCCACATTTATATTTAAAAGTTAGAGACGGGGTTCAACTACTGCTGTCAGAGGCCGACAGTTATTTTTTTTAAACACTGACTTTGGGGGGGCAGTTAATATGACTCCATATATGTCTCTGACTGTCAACACCATTACACCTGAGTGGAAACTTGAATCCAAATGCCTCCCAAACAACGTATTTTCTTAGAATCATACGGCAGAGAACCTTGCTGCAGCGCTCAGAGCTGCACTTCAGGACTGGGCTCTTGACGAGAAAAAACTTTCAGCCATAACCACTGACGACGCTGCCAACATTTCTGCCGCAATCAGGTCCCTGCATTGGGGCCCTTTGGGAAACTGCTTCGGTCCCCAATCTAAACTGGCTGTCACAAATGCATTGCATGACAATAGGCAAAAAAAACCGAGGCGCCCTGGGGGTTTGGCCGTATTATTGTCGGGGGGGCCTTTTCCACACAGCTGGCAATGTAAGAGTGAACTCCACAAAAAAGTGGAGTCGGGACTCCCAGAACATAGTCTCATAGCGGTAAGCGTAAATTTGTATCTACATATCTGAATCTGTTAAGACGTAGGCGAACTAAGAATAGAATCATATACATTGCGACTGTGGCTCAGTAGGAAGAGTAGTCGTCTTGCAATCAGAAGGTTGTGGGTTCGATTCGAGCTTCCTCCTGCCATATGTCGATGTGCCCCTGGGCAAGGCACTCAACCTCAAGATGCCCACCGATCTGCGTATCGGTGTATGAATGTGTGAGCGTTAGTGAGTGCGATTGGGTGAATGTGGCTCTAGTGTAAAGCGCTTTGAGCGGTCTGTATGACTGGAAAAGCGCTATATAAAGTTCAGTCCATTTACATTAAGGGGCTTATTTATTATTTATTAATTAATTTGTTTATTCATTCATTCATTCATCCATCGGCAGGACTGCGCAACTCGCTGGGGCTCCAAACTGGCAATGGTGGAGCGCATCCTGGAGCAGGCCCAGGGGATCAGACATGTCTTGTCTGACGACAGAAGGAGCAGCCTGTCCCTGACCTGGCAGGACACAGACGTCTTGAAAGCTGTTCACGACGCACTGACACCAGTCGGTGACTTCACTGATATTTTGTCAGGAGAACATTATGTGACCACTTCCTCTATCCTCCCCATACTTCAGCTATGCAGGGAGAATGTGTTGGCTGTGTCAGAATACGACCTCCAGCTAACTAAGTCAATCAAAACTGGAATTCTAAAAAAGCTAGAGGCCAAGTATGAATCCGATTCAGTTCGCAAATTAATGCGAAAATGCACTTCTTTACCCTCGTTACCGTGGGGGGATTAGACTGATGCCCAACGCATTGGCTGGACCAAGGCAGAAATTACATGCTGAGATCGTGAGCTTAGAGGACCAAAGCACCAGCAGGTCCAGTGGTCATCATCAGAGTGGAAGAGGGAGAGGGGCCCAAACCCCAACCCCCACGAAAAAAGGGGACCCAGGAAATCTTCTGCAAAAAAAAAGCTGATGGGGGGAGGCCCGTCGGCAGCGTAGAAGACGAGTCGGAGCTGAAATAATAGCCTACTGTTTGGTGCCCGTTATCCAAACAGACAAAGACCCACTTCTGTGGTGGAAATGTGCTGCCGGGCGTTTTCCCCTGATGTCACGAGTGAACAGAAAGTACCTGTGTGTCTGTGCCACAAGCTCGCCGTTGGAACGGGTTTTCAGCACAGGGAGAAGTTGCAAGTCCCCAACGTTCCCTGTTAAATCCAGAAAAAGTTAACATGCTGGTTTTTCTGGCTAAAAAAATTTTTTGACTAAAAGTTGACACTTGCCACCCGCTCACTGCTATTATTTGTTTCTTTTACCACTTTTTAAAGTTGTTCAGGCTGTGATTTAATTTAATTGATTTGTGTGCGTATTCTGCGCAAAAACTGTTTTAGGTGGTCAGGTTAATTAAATTTGTTTGACTGTTTGCACTTTTTAAGCTGTTTCTAATAAACGTTAATATTGTGCACATTATGTTGTTATTGTTTCATTATTAGTGTTTGGTATTTAATTTCTGAATGGTGTAGGCACAAGTCAACAGTTTGGTGATGCTGTCTCAGCCTTAAGTCATACTTTTTAATTAGTCACGATAATACCGTTTACCGAGGTAAAATGTGGAGATGGTATGAAGGTATCAGAATTTGGATACCGCCCAACCCTACTGCTGACCAGTTTAAAACCCCACAGAACACGAATCAACAATAACAATGACGGATTGCAGAGTACTTACTTGTGCTTCGTACTCATTTGAAACGGTTCTCCAACAAAGTGCTAATTTTACA